>CAJPEX010000015.1:19191-345627 GCA_905338405.1 Notodromas monacha | reverse complement strand
GCTAATGTTAACCGCAATGGAGATGTTGGAACTGATTTCATGCCTGGCCTGTGTACATCCAGATGACGTAAAGGTTCACTTTTCTGGTTCGATTTTATCACCACCTATTGGATCTATTGCGAAGCGTTCATTCAGGTACATGAATGCAGTGCTTCACTGTAGATCGCCTGCTTAGGACCTTGGTGAGGTGTGCAGGACTCTCGGGTGCGTGAACTCGAATAGCCTACCGACTAGTCGCCTCAGAGCCCTCGCCTTCAGGCGGACGAGCGAAGAGGGATTCATTCTGTTCTGATTACTTGACTGATCATCATCTTCTATATTTTATCTGTGACCTATCTGACGTCGTGTCTAGTTGTGATATTAAACTGTGTGCCTGAAAGTCTGGTCGAAGTCTCCTATTCCTTATTCAACCCTTACTGGGGGCAGAGCCGTTATCCGTGATCGACCACACTGGCACCCAACGACGACATGACGCGGACCACCGAAAATTCTAAAGCAGCCGCAGCCGCGGCACTCGAGATGGAAGCACGGCAGCAACAACCGGGCACATCAGGGGAACGCGCACCTAACACTCAGGAGGAGCAGCCTTCGGATCAACCTGTTGCCCCGTGGGGATGCAGCTGCGGCTGTTGGGGGAGGCTTAGGTCACAAACCCTCAGCGATGGAGATAGCTGGGATGTCAAGGATCGGCTTTGGATGGCGGAGCCTGTAGTATGAAGCTTCCGGGACTACGCAGCGCAATTGGAGCGTTTTCAGATCCCGCTCTCCGCCCTGGCTACGTTTCCAGTTCGCCTGACAGGCAGCCTTGCAGCGCCGGAACACGCCCTTATTGCCTTCGATACGCAAGCAGGAGCGACGACGCAGTTGCCACCCATGGTGAAACGTTGGTACTCGGAACCTTACGACCTCCCAAAGCAACGGGACGACGAGGAATTCGAGGATTTCGCTATGCGGCTCCGGAACGCCCTCAAGATTGACCATGTGGACGAGGAGCACCGGGTTCGTTGTCTAATGCATAATACCCTCCCGCTCATTCAGATTTCAGCCAACCGGCTCTATCGAGCCGGGGCAACGGACTTCGAGTCGCTGGTCGTGGCGGTGGCACGTTCCCACCCGACGCTGCATCTAGACCGCCTCGAGACTTTCCGCCAGATGACCCCGATGCCCGGCGAGAGTTACGTCAGTTTCGGCGGACGGATGCGCGACCAGTATGAGTCGTGCTTACAGTTCCCACCAGCGCTCCTACAAACCGGCGTTCCCTTTGTGGAGCACACGCTGATGGAGCAACTCATCAATATTTCGGAAGGCGGGCTGAAGGAGAAACTCCGCGAGGAATGGCTCAAAAATCGGGACCTGTCGTGGGACGAGTTCATCCTGTGCGCCGAGCGATACCGCGTTCTTCACCGGAAAGATCGCAAACCTACGACGACCAACGCCAGACCCAAAAAGGAAGGCCGATCCCTACCACCCAAGCAGAAATGTGAGTGGCACGGTTGTATGATGTGACATAGCACCGAAGACTGCAGGGGACGCATCGCAGCTCAAGGAGATTGTACGGATACGGCTGCGACAGTATCAGCGCAGTCCGGGACGAAAAAAGAACCTTTTGATGTGTCTAAAAATGCTTGTTTTCATTGTAATCAGAAGGGCCACGTAGCTCGCGACTGCCCTAAACAGCAGGGAAACGCGAAACAAGCGCAGTGAACGCGGCACACTGCGCTTCCTCGGACCTGCCCTCAGCGCCACTCCCGATCCTCCTGGACATCGCCATCGGATCAGCTTCGTGCCGGGCTCTCGTCGACACCGGAGCGTCCCATGCGTGCATCTCCCCCAGGTTGGTCGAAACGCTGAAACTCCCCACTCAACCTTTTTCTACCTCTGTTACTACCGTACTTTCGTCTTCCGCGACAAACGTCACTCAAGCAGTTACCAGTCCGTTCCGCTATGCGCCGCACTTAGTAAGCCCAAAAAAAGACCAAAACTTGCTCGGAAAGCTCGGGGGGTAACAAGAGCCAGCATGCGAGGACAGCGACAATGGCCAGTGGCACTGGTAACTACCGCTTGCGCAAAAGTCGGGATTTCAAACAATGATACGGCCGCAAGGGAAACCGGACCTCGAAACCGGACAGGGAATTTGTTTTATCGACGGAACACCGGACGAACGGTCTACGGTGCGCGACATTTTGTGCGAATTTCCGGCTCTCGTTTTTTAGTGGTCGGGGAAGCGTGGGTTGCTAACTGAACATGTGGTACACATTCCAACCAGCGAAGCCGCGCCCCCCGCAGTCCGCCCATTTCGGCAATCCGCGGAACGTAATGAACCTTTCACGCAAATTGTCGACCGGTACCTGCGCGACGGGATTCTCGAACCAGCCGCGTCTCCATACAATTCGCCAGCCTTTGTGATCCCCAAACCGGGCTCAAAACCCGACGATCCACTCTACAAGCGATGGCGAATTGTTGAAGACTATCGCGAGCTGAATAAATTAATCATTGCCGATAATTATCCGACACCGGTTGTCCAGGAGTTGCTAGACGCGCTCGGGCGCAATAACGCGTACTTCTGTACCATGGACTTACATTCGGCATTTCATCACCTGCCCCTAGCTCATGCAGATCGCCCCAAGACCGCGTTCCACACGCCTCGCGGGCAGATGCAATACAAGGTGCTGCCGTTCGGTCTGAAGACCGGACCGGCACTTTTCCAACGAGCAATTAATACGATCTTGCGTCAGCATCTTTTTATCAGGTGTTTAGCATATGCAGACGACGTTATAGTGTTCGGGGAATCTTTCGAGGCACTCTGCAACAACCTGCGCGCAGTGCTTAAGACCCTGTGCCGAGCAGGCGCCGCAATCGATATCACAAAGTCCAAATTCCTGGCCAAGCAAATTCTGTTCCTTGGGCATGAGATCGACCAAACGGGAACTCGCCCGGCAGAGAAAAACGTGACAGCGGTGCGCAACTACCCACGCCCAGAAACAACAAGGCAGATGCAGAGGTTCTTGGGGATGGCGACCTATTTACGGGCACACCTCCCCATGAACTTCGCAGAACAGGAACGAACGCTCCGCTCGATCATCCCAAAGAAGCCAGCGATACGCCTCTGCTGGAATGAGTCGGCCAACGCAGCCTTCAATTTCATCAAGGAGACACTCGCCGAGGCAACGAAATTGGAACGCATTGATCCACAGCTCCCTATCGAAGTCCACTGCGATGCGTCAGCCACGTGTCTCGGAGCGGTACTCGTTCAACGGGATGAACAGGATCAACCTCGTATCATTTCGTACGCTAGTCGAGTCTTGACGGATACGGAGACCAGGTATACGAATTCCGAACGCGAACTGTTAGCAATCGTTTGGAGTGTTACTAAAAAATTTCGACATCATTTAGAGTATCGTAAATTTACAGTGAGTACTGACCATAAGGCCTTGTTGGGAGTTTTACAGACAGAAAGACTTATCCGGCTGCAAAGTAAACTCGCATCTTTCGACTTCGAGCTCCTTTACAGACCCGGCAAAACTCTTCAAGGACCGGATGCACTCAGCCGAGTCGCGATCAATCAGATCGATGCTCGGGTTACGCCAGACCCTGCTGACCATGATCATATCATTGATTCTTATCATTTAGAATTAGGTCATGCAGGGTGGAAAAAAGTTTACGAGACGTTACGCGAACGCTTCCGATGGAAGACGTTACGACAGGACACGTGGAAACGGGTCATGGCTTGCCCTCTCTGTTTTCAATACAATGTACCAACACAGAGCATTGGCACGGAGCTGACGGCCCTGACATCCACCCGCCCTCGCAAAAGACTGACGCTCGACTTTTATGGACCGTTGCCGTTTACAAAAGAGAAGTATCGTTATGCAATAGTAGCTGTTGACCATTTTTCAAAATATATGATGACCCGACCGATACATCCACCCGCCCTCGCGAAAGACTGACGCTCGACTTTTATGGACCGTTGCCGTTTACAAAAGAGAAGTATCGTTATGCAATAGTAGCTGTTGACCATTTTTCAAAATATATGATGACCCGACCGATTTTAAAGGCGGACACTAAGACTGTTATTCCGTTTTTAACTGATGTTTTTCGACAATTCGGTGTGTTTGATATTATCCACACAGATTGTGATTCCGTGTTCCGGGCAAAAGTGTTTAAATGGTTCCTTAGAGATAACGGGATACAACAGCACGTTGCACAAGCATCCCACAGCGAGGGCAATGGATGCTGCGAACGAGCTATCCGTTCACTCATGACCATCCAAGCCAAAGCAGTCCAAGGGCACGACGACCAATGGGCCGAACATCTCGCCGAATCGGTTCAGGCATATAATCATACGATTCATTCATCCACAGGGGTCATGCCGAGCGAAGCAATGTTTGGAACTCCAACTCAGTTGGAAGCGGACAAACTATTCCAGGCACCGGACCGGGACATCTCGGAGAAACTTAGCCAAATTCCTCAGCATAACGAGAAGGCAAGCACGGCATTTATTCAGCAGGCCAGCAAGAGCAAGTCGCGACATTTCCAACCAGGAGAACTCGTCGCCATCCGCCCCCGTCTGGCCAGTACGGAACATCATGCCGCCGATCGCCGTTTCAGAGTACAGAAGCTGGGACCGTTCATGATCATATCCTACCGCGGGGAGGGCGAGTATTGGGTTGGCACCGATAAGGAGGTACGCCGAGCAAACGCGTGGGAACTCGTACCGTTCAGGGGTCTACCGCGACCCCCCGAACCCGGGTTCGAAGCCCACATGCCTATTATCCCGGCACCACCCCGCGAAAAGGGCGCCCAAACTACCTCGGACCATTCCTATGCCCAACCAATCGCCTTGCAACCGCCACCTGAAGTTACGAACACGCGACTCGATCACCCGTATGGGCAACCGGCGCACCCAGCCCCAATACGCTCGAAGGGACGGAAAAAGCAGTCGTTCGCGCGTCCCAAGTAACCCTGCCCGGCGCTCTTGCATTCTCTTTTCTCTTATCTCCATCTCTTTTTCTGGAGTTTGGGGATAACGCTTCGACAGGAAACCTTTGGGTTTTGTCGTGGACTCGGACACGAGTTTTTTTTAAAGGGGGGAGAGTAAGTCCATGTACTTACGTCACGAAGTGACATCTAGCGGACGAATCCTGGAACCACTCCACACGTCCTGAGAGCCCACGCACTTGAGCTTATCGGATGGCTGATCAGCGGAGTCTCGGGAGCGGANAGGATAGATGCACAGGGTTGTATTGGTTCTTCACAAGTAACTTTCCTTTTACACAACAGTAGAAGCTAAGACACTCGGCGAGGCGGCGTAGTCGGAGATGCTGAGTGTCGAACAGTTCAGTCAAGAGTGACCCGCGTTGTCCTTTTCGCGCGCTTATGTGCTTGTTGTCTTGACCCTCAGTCCCGTTAGGTTCTCTTGTGGTTTTGCGGCGGATGTTGTTCCCGGTTGGGGACCGTTAGGTTCTCTTGTGTGTGTTGTCGGATGTTTTTCCCGGTTCGGCTTAGGGTCGCGTCCTTGTCCTTTTATGCGATCTGTTGGGGGAGATAAGGTTGGAGTTAATGTGCTTTTGGTGTCTTTGTTGTTTTCGAGATGGATATCTCTGACTGTAGTGCGGTACAGTCATCTAAATGTCATAGCCAGAACACGCAGATTGTTTCCTTCTATTGCATATACAGTACAGTATTAGCTGTACATAACCCCATTCTTGTCAATATTTACTGAGATATTGAATTGCATTTATATTTTACCTGAATTAATCCCATACATTATCTGTACAGTATTAATTAAAAATGCCATTAAAGCGACGCCGGGTTGTTCAATTCTCCTTCCTCGAAAGGTACGGACCGTCGTTGTACGCATTTTCTGTAGGTTCTCGAAGTGCAACATTGCTTATTCCACGAGGGAGATGATTATTGATGATTATTGTAGCTTAAAGCTCGTGAATTACGGGTTCTTTATCTTGGAATGCAAGTGATTTTCTGCGTTTGCTCAAACTTCTGAACAACGCTTCTCTCTGAACTCAGTGAACTGTGTAATGGTACTGATAAATGTGTGCAGCGAATTGTTTCTGTATTGCAGGTGTTCTATGCTACAATCATGAGTTCTCCGCGATTTCCTACTTAATTGCGCTTGAGATTGGTTCGCCGTGTAAAACGCATCTACGGCTCGTCGCGATGTCGCATTCAAGTCGTGTAACCTTCGGCCCGAGTGGCAAACTGAATCTGGAAAATATCTTGAACGTGGAACCTCTTTCGGACGTGACGATCATCTGTTCAGAAGGCGCTGAAAAAGTGCACGCACACTCGTCCGTCTTGTCCCAAGCCTCCATTTTCCTCAAGGATCTGTTGACGAACTCAACATGTTGTTGCCAGTCGAAAGTCGTATTCCTCCCGCAATGGCACTCCCGTCATCTGATCCATTTATTGCAACTCGTCTATCTCGGGGAAGTCGAGCTGTACTCCGCAAAGGAGCTGGAAGAGCTTTGCAAGCTCGGACGACTCCTTGGGATAGAGATCAATCGATGGAACCTAGAGGAGTACTCCGTGCCCGAAGTCACGATCGAGTCCCCGCCGCAAACCCTGCCCGACACTGACCAGGAAGGTTTCCTGGACCTGTTCGACAATCCTCCACCATTTGCGGATATAGACCTACCTCCGAAATCGTTCGTGAAAAACGAACCGCGTGACGAGTATGATGACGATTGCGTGATTGTGGGAGTAACTCCGTCGTCGAAACCAGCTATCAACCCGAGCAATAATTCGTTACTACGGACTGTGAAACGCGAGTTGGATGAAAAGCCGCTGCGTGTAGTGTCTTTACCGCGAAACAGCGGCCATTCCGTGACGTCGGATTACGCTTCGATAAGCAATTGTAGTCCGAAATCGTTGGAAAGCGGGTACAGTAAAAGCATCACTGGTAGTGGCTCTGTTTCTAATACCCCGTCCCATAACATTCCTTCGGAAGATGACGAGGACTTCGAAGACTTTTTATCGAGTCGGCGTCAATATCAGGTCAGATCGGAATTACTGTATATTTTTATCCGTACGCTGTGATTCAATTTCCCGAGTGTCTTATCGATCATCAGGCCGAAATAAGGAAGTTGAATGGTGGAATGAAGCGGGGTTTTCCGTGTTTCGAGCGGTCAAGTCCTGGCAACTCGGATTCGCAGCTTGGGTTCGACCCGACAGATGAGAGTGTTCCTCCTGTTCTACGATATTTTGAGGTAATGTTGCTGAAGTGACCTGAAGAGTCTTCGGAAGTCCCATTGATTGCTACCCTGTGTGATTTTTTATATGCATGCCTTGTTCACGTGCAAATGTTTTGAAGTCTTCATGACGAATCTTGTGTCCGAGGGGGCGAATCCGTAGTTTTGGGTCGTAGTCCTGTTGAGTGTTAGTTTCTTGGCTTCCGTCTCGATCAAATGCTCAGACTTGATTGAATCGATCAAGAGACTGAACAGAACTTGTTTCTAAGTCTCTGAACGACTAATTCAAGTCTGAAATGTGGTTTGATGGACTGGGGCTGCGGAGGAAGAATTATGTTGTTCAATTTGGTGCTCTTCGTGTCGGATTGTAACGATTTTTTCTCGTATATTGCAGGATGAAGAGCGGAAAGCGGCCGTGCTGAAGGCCATATCCGAAAACCGTCACCCGGGTTTGGCGGGAAAGCTGCCGAAGATGAACACTCACGACATCGTCGACTCTGGCGTGGAATTTGCAACCTGCGAAATGTGTCGGATTCGCGGGAAAGGCATCCCGACGACGCACGTGTGTCGCGAATGCGTCGTTCCTTTACACGATTGCTGCTCTCGAAGCTACCACGACCACGTTGGCATCCCGACTACTGGGACCTAGTGACCAGCCAGTCTGTGGGTTGTCAATCGCGAAAACGACTCTTCTCTGTGTGTGTGTTTGGGTGTGGGAATGGTGTGTCATCTACCTGTAGGTCGTTTTTGCCGCTAATCCTTCATGTGAGTTGCTCTTTCATAAGTTTCCCCCCCGATACACGTGCTCTAGTTTTTGGAATGCTTTGAATTGACATTTCGAGGATATTATTTGTCTGTTATTGTTCACTTTCCCACCGAGAATTTCACCGAAACGGGAGTTTTTCCACGTTTAATGGGCAAAAAGTTACATTGTGTTTTTTTCTAGAATTTAATAAAAGTTAACGGAGCCAAATCTAACTGTAGAACATATTTTTTTCTCCTCATTTTCCACTTTTTGGCGTTGATGCTTTGAAACATCAAGTGATCCCATGGAAAAGTGTTGAGATTTTTGGCAGATTCTATTTATACTACTGAGTACAGTGGGTCCTTGAGCAACAAACATCTCGCATAACGAACCAAGATTTGGAGACCATTTTGCCATAAGCAGCGAATTTGACTGGAAGAAAAAATTTGAATTCAAAGAGGAAACGAGAAAAAGTTGTTCGCAGATTTTGAAAATTTTACAATTTTATGACGATTCATTCCCGAATGAGAAACGGAAATGAGGATTAAGAGTGTAATTCATGGTCAAATTAAAAATCCTGAGAAAATTTTGATTTTCTTCGCGCTTCTAAGTGTGCGTGTTTTTAATAATGTACAATTAAAGCTCATTAGTTATTAATGTTTTCTGTGCATTCGGTCTGTTTTTTTTTAAGCTCGTTTTCTTTGTTCTACTTGTATAATTTTCCTACTCGGGAACCAGTTGAACGATTTTCCAGAGGTTACGATGGGAAATTGTGCCTTGCATGAAGAACGCTTTGAACACTGAAGAAACCTCTGAAACTGATCAGGTTTGTTGCTCAGGGCCCCACTGTATATTAATCAATTCCTGCTGGTAGATGGCACAAAATTACGGCACCTTGTGTGGTTTGTGTGTTCTTTTTCTGTTTTTTGAGTTTCGCGAAAAGGGACGTCGACAATTTTTTTTTTTTTGACGAATAAGAAAAAATATGACCGTTTCAGGAACTGCCCAGATTACGCAAACGTGAGACCTCATGGTTATACGTATGTCACCAACGTTGTGATAAGTTTGAAAGAGATTTTTTTCCTCGAGTTTTTGCTTTAAGGAAGAGGAGGAATTTTAGGGTGTTTTTGGACTGCGTGAAGAGAGAAGAAACCAATGTATCCGAAAACGTGGACAAAGGAACAAAGAAATGCGTTTTGAAACCTCTCCGAAGTGCCCGGAGGCTAGTCAAGCGGTCGACAACTCATCAGTGTTTTTAACGTTTTATTTCTAGTTGTGTATATTTAACAAAGAAGTTGGTTGAGTTTCTCAATTTGTCGAAAGTGGGACGAAAACATTTTGTTTTTTTTTTTTAGCTGCCTTTTCTGCTAGAGGAGGGAACCCTGAGTTTCAGATTAAATGCTGCACAATTTAATTGAAACTTGGTACATTAATTATCTCGAAGATTTAAAAAATTATATTTCAATGATTCTTTCAACTTATTTGCTCGAGATGATGCGGAGAACCGAATTTTCTTCTTTTATTTTAATTGCACGACGAAAGGATCCTGTGTGTCTTTCAGGATAGCGGATCTTTTACCATTAAATGAACCCTTTTTACAAAAATATTCTTAAGATTATGAATTCACTCAATTTTTGCCAAGTCTCTTGACTGTCCTAAGTTTGAGTATCACTATAAATGTTGACGAAGTACAGTCTAGGAATAATTTCCGCATTTATATTCGTGTGACCTGCTTTTATTTTAATCTCCTGTCAGTAAGTTGTCTTTGTTCCCGAATTATTGAACATGGTTTGGAAAACGCGGGGTAAAAACATTAAATCTATCGAATTTAAAATTATTAAGTCGAATAGGTTTATTTGTGAGAGCTAATTCTGCAGAAAAGGTAGATTTTGCAGGCGTCTGCAAGAAAGAAAATGATTTTAAATGTGTTAACTACAGTGGAAAGTTCTGATGGTGTTGATTAGAGTTCAAATTGGCCATTAAATCTGAATCAGGTTCAAATTTTAGGGAAAATGGATATTAACTTGAAAATATGAGAATCCGATGTGGTACAGGTGGTACCTTGCAATTTGACCCTAATCCATTGCCAAACTAGGGTCAAATTGCAGGGCACTCCATGAAATTTTAAAATATTAGTTTAAAATACAGAAAAGGGCAAAAGCATGTAAAATTGTGAGGTAAGGGTTGAATTGCAAGTCAACATCCCTGCAAATTTGACTGTCAAATTGTGGGATGTTCAAATTGTGAGGTACCACCTGTATTGGCCACCATGGAAAAAAAACTGGAAAATGCCAATATTCTGCACAGTAAAACCTTGAGAAGCCACCATCATTTGCTTGTGAGGTTTGCTGCTGTTTAATTGGATTGGTGGTTTGTAAAATAGAAAAAAGGAAATATTAAAAATAAAGTGTAATTGGAAATAAAATTCTTATTCTTCTGGAAAACAATCAAAATAATCCTGGGATGTGTAAACAATATCTTGCTAATTTTCCCTGAAAGTAAACTATGTAATTTTGTGTATGTGTGTTTTCACTGTGGACCTCCCCCATAAACTTGAATTTTGTTTGGCAAGGTATCAAGAATGGAATTTATTGTCAGAAGCATACAGGTGGTACCTCACATTTTGACCCTAATCCATTGCCAAACTAGGGTCAAATCACAAAATTGGTTGAATTTTGAGACACCCTGTCAAATTCAAAATATAGGTACAAAAATGGAAAAAGCAGGTTGAATTGTGGGGCAAGGGTCAAATTGCAAGTCAACCTCCCTGCAAATTTGACTGTCAAATTGCAGGACAGTTGACTTGTAAGGTACCACCTGTACTTGAATTGTCCATACTTTTGGTGGAATGCGTTTTAACAAGGTTTCCAATTGTATTATAATTAGGGAAGATTCTTTTTTTTTTTGAAAATAAATAGTGGCTTCATAACATGGGTTTGACTGTAGTGTAATTTAAAGTCACTATTTCGAGTTCTCGCGATTAATAAATGAAACCCGACTCTGCAAGCATAAACTACAAAGATATTTATTTCAAAACGAGTGGCAGTATTTGTTGACAAAGAGTCGATCAAAATCTTTTTACTCCAAAGAGGGCATTTTTTGGAGTTCCTTTTTTTTTTGTGTGTGTCTCCTTTTGTTCAATTCAGTTACTGACGCGCTGTGTGGGAAAAACAAAACAAAAAAAACGTTTCTCATTCGCATTAGAGTTACGAATGATTGGGAAACCCTCGAGTACAAAAGGGCGGAGTTGAGTGCACTTGAAAAAGAAAAAAGTGTATTTGCAAGAATTGCGAGCGTGCGGTTTTTTGTTTGTTTATTTTATGTCCTCCGAAGAAGAAAAAAGAAAATGCGCTTATTTGAAATGTTTTACGCTTTCCAGACGAGTTGGATGAATTACAAATTGTGTCCCCCCGCCTTTAAAAAAAAAAAACAAGGGTTTTTTCCGTACTCAGGGAAACGGGACGGTTTCCCGTCAACAAAAAAAATCACGACGGTTGCGAGTTGCCTTAGCGTTGGAAACGAGAAAAGCAAGAAATTTTTTTTTATGACCAGGGTTTTCTTCTTGTGTCTCTTTTGAGTGTACATATTCGGACAGAGTTTGGAAAGAGAGAGAAAAAGTAATAATAATTGGGGGAAGGCGATTGCCTTGAGGATCCACTGCCAAGAGAATCATGGGGCCCAGGTCAATGTTTTTTTTTTTTTTGGGGGTTTTTTGAAAAGAAAAACGCTTCTTTTTTAATTGGAAATCGAGACACGCTTGAAGTGGTTGTCATGCGAGGAATGTTCGCGATGTGGGGGGAATTTTTTAGGGGGTTTTTGATTGTGTGTGGACTTGCAGTTGTATTGATTTTACTATTATTATTATTATTATCCCGTATCACGCTGGATGATTGAACGACGCAGATTTTCTTGAATTAAATTCGCGTTTTTATTAGTGAGTTGTATTTCATTTGGAGCCTGTGCCGATTTTCAGTGCAGTATAAGCAGACCTGATTTGCCCATTTAGTACGCATCCCAATTTATTGTCCTTCCTAAAGAGATTAATTTAATTTCAAGCTCTTTCACATGGTCATATTGTATTGAATAAAAATAAATGAAAGAAAATGCCTTGAAACAATGGGAACTATTTTCAACTTTATTGAGAACATCAGAAAGTCTTTTTTGATTGTATTAATGTATTCCAAGTCCCTTAAAAATGTTAATGGAAAATTATTGCCAAAATAAATTGTAGCCTTTGGATGGCAGAGGGTTCCTGGCCACTCTGCAGAAAAGTTGGGATTTTTTTGGAAGGAGGAGCATTNTAATGTATTCCAAGTCCCTTAAAAACGTTAATGGAAAATTATTGCCAAAATAAATTGTAGCCTTTGGATGGCAGAGGGTTCCTGGCCACTCTGCAGAAAAGTTGGGATTTTTTTGGAAGGAGGAGCATTTAAGTTTGACCAAGGGTCACTGAAATGACCCAAGTTGGCAGAAATTCTGGATGCAGGAAATCCCCCATTTTAATCCTATAGAATGCATGACAAAATGCCACTCAGTGATGATTTTTTTTTTAGGCCAACATTTTCCGCAGGATTATAAAAAATATTGGAATTGTCCCTGACTTGGTTCAAGAATTTGATTTTTTAATTTTTGAAGGGAACAAAATTTGGCAAAAACATCCTGACTTAGCTGCACAAGGGTTTAGATCCATACAAATGCAAGAAAGTGTCTTAAAAAGTGGAAAAAAATTCTATACAACTGAAAACAGGAACTATTTTCAGTAATTATTGTGGTGGTTGGATTTCCCTTGCCAGAATTGCCATGGTGCACCCTTCTTTCAAACAGATGGGCTTGTATTAAACATTTAAAATAGAAGTTGTCAGCATATGATTTCATGTCAGAATTATTGCAGTTGGTCCCTTAATGATGACATTTTTCTGTGATTTAAGAAAGACACTTCAGCAGAACTGAAATGCTCCCTGAAAGTAAAACATGTCAGCTTGAATGTGATCCCATCAAGGAATGCTAGGCACTATATACAAAGGGACAACAATCATGGTTATTTATTTTTTGTAGCTCATACATTGGTTTTGAGTGTGTTAATTTTCAAGTTTCTTGACATTTTTTCAGACCAAGTCAGAATTTTGTGCATCCATGGGTTTTTGTGCTGTGAATATGGCACCTAAGAAATGCGCTAGAAAATCACTTTCAATTGAAAGGATGAAAGAGAGTATCCAGAAGAGAGAATCTGGAGCCAAACTGAAGGAAATAGCAGAATATTATGGTGTGAAAATCTCCACAATTGGAAGTATTATGGCCATGAAAGATGCCATTATGAAAGATAAAGGAGTTGCCCGCATTTAGAAGGTCAGGACTTCAACTCATGAGGAAATGGAAAGGTTTCTTGTGATTTGGATCAATGAATGACAGTTGAAAGGGGAAATCACCTCAATGAGTAGTATTATAGAAAAGGCTAAAATCATCTTTGAAGACCTCAAGGCAGCCTATCAGAGTCAGATGGCTGGACCTAGTTCTGGTCTGGAAAACTTTCAAGGGCAGCAGGGGATGGTTTCATCCCTTCAAGAAAAGGTTTGTTATTATTTGAATAACAATATCAAACTGGGTTTATTTTCACATATGTTTTCTTTCCTGCTGATTGACTGCAACAGGTGTGGGATCTACAATGTTATGATGAATGAAGAGGCTGAAAGTNTATTGTCCTTCCTAAAGAGATTAATTTAATTTCAAGCTCTTTCACATGGTCATATTGTATTGAATAAAAATAAATGAAAGAAAATGCCTTGAAACAATGGGAACTATTTTCAACTTTATTGAGAACATCAGAAAGTCTTTTTTGATTGTATTAATGTATTCCAAGTCCCTTAAAAATGTTAATGGAAAATTATTGCCAAAATAAATTGTAGCCTTTGGATGGCAGAGGGTTCCTGGCCACTCTGCAGAAAAGTTGGGATTTTTTTGGAAGGAGGAGCATTCAAGTTTGACCAAGGGTCACTGAAATGACCCAAGTTGGCAAAAATTCTGGATGCAGGAAATCCCCCATTTTAATCCTATAGAATGCATGACAAAATGCCACCCAGTGATGATTTTTATGGCAATATTGTCTGCAGGATTATAAAAAAATATTGGAATTTTTCTTGACTTGGTCCTTGGTTCAAAAATTGGATTTTTAATTTTTGAAGCTCATGGGAACAAAATTTTGCAAAAATATCCTGACTTTGCTGCACAAGGGTTTAGATCTATACAAATGCAAGAAAGTGTCTTAAAAAGTGGAGAAAAAAAATTCTATACAACTGAAAACAGAAACTATTTTCAGTAATTATTGTGGTGGTTGGATTTCCCTTGCCAGAATTTCCATGGTGCACCCTTCTTTCAAACAGATGGGCTTGTATTAAACATTTAAAATAGAAGTTGTCAGCATATGATTTCATGTCAGAATAATTGCAGTTGGTCCCTTAATGATGACATCTTTCTCTGATTTAAGAAAGACACTTCAGCAGAACTGAAATGCTCCCTGAAAGTAAAACATGTCAGCTTGAATGTGATCCCATCAAGGAATGCTAGGCACTATATACAAAGGGACAGCAATCATGGTTATTTATTTTTTGTAGCTCATATATTGGTTTTGAGTGTGTTAATTTTCAAGTTTCTTGACATTTTTTCAGACCAAGTCAGAATTTTGTGCATCCATGGGTTTTTGTGTTGTGAATATGGCACCTAAGAAATGCGCTAGAAAATCACTTCCAATTGAAGTGAAGAAAGAGAGTATCCAGAAGAGAGAATCTGGAGCCAAACTGAAGGAAATAGCAGAATATTATGGTGTGAAAATCTCCACAATTGGAAGTATTATTGACTTTTTGAGGCCATGAAAGATGCCATTATGAAAGATAAAGGAGTTGCCCGCATTTAGAAGGTCAGGACTTCAACTCATGAGGAAATGGAAAGGTTTCTTGTGATTTGGATCAATCAATGACAGTTGAAAGGGGAAATCACCTCAATGAGTAGTATTATAGAAAAGGCTAAAATCATCTTTGAAGACCTATCAAGGCAGCCTATCAGAGTCAGATGGCTGGACCTAGTTCTGGTCTGGAAAACTTTCAAGGGCAGCAGGGGATGGTTTCATCCCTTCAAGAAAAGGTTTGTTATTATTTGAATAACAATATCAAACTGGGTTTATTTTCACATATGTTTTCTTTCCTGCTGATTGACTGCAACAGGTGTGGGATCTACAATGTTATGATGAATGAAGAGGCTGAAAGTGTAGGCAAGGAAGCAGCAGCTATGTTTGCTGAGGAGGAGTTGCAGGCATTTCTTCAAGATGAGCACAGTGACATCAAAAGGGAAGAATCATCAGATGAGTTTGAGGATCAAGAAGGGGAGAAACCAATCATCTCCACTGCTGTGATAGAAGACATCTTGACAAAGTGGGAAGATTTGAAAGAATTGGTCAATTGCCATCTTCCCAAGCAAGCTGAAACAAACAGGGCATCTGATCTTTTTGAGGAAACCAACATCCATCCCCTAAGACAGATGCTGATGTAGAGAGAAAAACAAAGCAACCTTGAAAGTTTATTGAAGACTGTGTCTCATGATCAGAAGAAAGCAAATCAACATTTTCCTCCAGAGATAGATGCACAAATCAACAGTTTCTTGGACTTGAAAAAAGAAACTGCTGAAGAGTTCTTGAGTGTAGAACTGTTGGTGTGAATTTGTTTGAATTCCGCCATTTATGGTGTGAATGCATTTTTGTGACAATCAATTTTGACTTAGAATAAGTATTTTTTTTACAATGGCATCTAAATGAAAATTTTGCTCTGTTGAAGGAAAGTTTTGCACTAATGAGTGATAATAATCAGTGATCTCTTTTCACTCTCATTGATTGTGGAAAATTTTCACATATGAAGATCCAATTGAAGAGCATACTTATTATTGAACTTATGCTTGAACTCTCTTGTGTAAAATAGGATTGGTGTCCAATATACTTGTATGCACAATTTCCCAGAAAGAAAAAAATAATTTCAACATGAAAAATTTCAATCTCAAGGATAAACTGGATGAATTCTATGTACTTAAGCAGTGTTGCAAAAGAAGGTTACCGCGTTGCCTTGACAATAAAGTTCAGATATTGGACGTTTGTGGATTCCACGCATATTGAGAACACTTATGGCAGCACAAAACGGCGAAGCCAGTAACAGTTCAGAATTGCTCGAATTTTGCTCTGTAATTTCTGAAAAAAAATTGATTTGGATTAATTTAGGATAAAATATTTTGTTCATCTGGAAAAAAGGCGTACCTGCTTCAGATTTCGGCAAGGAAATGTATTCCTCTGAAGAGAATTTACGTCAATATGTATCCCCACGGACGGTTCCTCATACTTCCCCAGTTTTTAACCGTGACGCGACGTTATGGGTTTCTGCGGATGTGAGAAATTTGTTTCTCCGACAAAGCTTGCCTTTTGGAATGTGGTGAAATATTTCTAAAATTCTGTGATAGAAGTGTAATGATGCATTGATATTGATATTCTTCCCTGCATTCGATAGTGTGATTGTGAGTGATACTCGAACATGCGAGCTCCACCGCTTAGTGCGATCCTCGCGTTTTCTCTCGGGTTCTTGGTGCTTAGCTCAAACTGTGACGAAGATGATTCTGAAAAGCCAAAGAAGCTTCAAATAGGCATTAAGAAGCGTGCCGATACCTGTCCCACGAAGTCTCGCAAAGGGGACTTGTTGCACATGCATTATTCGGTGTGTATAGTCTGAGAACTTTTCCGAAAGAATGTCAGCTTTGACGATGGTGTTCGGTGATGTTGTCTTAGGGATCTCTGGAAGATGGTAGTATCTTCGATAGCAGTTACGAGAGGAAGGAACCTTTGACTTTCACCCTAGGCATGGGACAAGTCATCAAAGGATGGGATCAGGGATTGTTGGGGTAAGTTTCATCGTGATGTTCTTTCGTCTAAATTTGTTATCGCTTGTTTATTGGTGGGAACCTGTGGGGCATTCGAGTTTCCAATCGCACCGCATGAGTTCGCGCTGAGTCTCTCATGAACCTTGTAAGACAAACTTCACGAGTTCGTTGGTATTCTCAGAATCTGACTATTGGCTCTGTAAGCATTGATATCTGTGAATGATTAGTGAAGAAAACTGCTCTCTGGTTTGAAGCATTAAGGGTTGGTGATTATTGTTTCAGAATGTGTGAGGGAGAGAAACGGAAGCTGGTGATCCCTTCATCGCTGGGTTACGGAGAATCTGGTGCACCTCCAAAAATCCCTGGTGGTGCGACGTTGATTTTTGAAGTGGAGCTGGTCAAAATCGAACGTCGCAACGAGCTTTGATTCCATCTAGATACGGGTTTTTTCTGTTATTTCCGAAATTTTGTCAACTTTCAGTTTGCGAATGAAATGATGCGAAGCGGCTCTGAATTCTCTTTATTTTCGAATCTGGCCTGTGGAGTTGGAAGTGCGACTGAATTGTTTAACTTAGCTTCCGTGATATTCAAGTGTGACTTTTCTTTTGCAACGGCGCATGATCTTTGTTTTCTGCAAGTTTTCCGTGAACCAAACCCTTGAAAGCGTGAGTGAAAAAGGAAGTCGTCGACTTTTTTCCTGCGGAGCAGTATTCCCTGTGACCCTTCATTGAAATTTGTTTTTTGCTCAGGAAATGGAATCCGTAAAATAATAGAGATTATTTGGCAATGGTAAGCCCTTCGCATCCAAACACATGAAGGCCGCAAAATCTTCGTACTCTTCATGAATATTCTCCAGTGTATTTCTATCATGTGTGGAAAAATTGTCTTGGAGGTGGCAGAAGAAGCTGTCTCAAGGTTTTCCAGATTTTTGTTTCTTCTAAGAAAATAATCCCTGATCTTAGTGTATGCAACCTGCTACTGATCCAAGATGGAGGCAACTACAGTATAAAAAGTATCAATTGGTGCCAATGGGTGTTTTTCCTCCATCTGTGAGGAAATATTCCAGCTTGAATTTGACAGCAATATACATGAAAACTAGACAATCCTGGGATTGAAAACCAAAGCAGGAAATCGTGTGAAAATCAATGGACGCTTCCCAACAAAATTATCAGAGATTTCTGGTTAGTTATGCCCTTACATTGATTTAACCTCTTCCTTAAACATATCCGTTTAACTGTTGATCTATTGTCTAAATTGGCCATTTGACCTTTATTGGTTTTTGTGGAAGGAAATTGCAGAAAGCATGGCTGAGTCACCAGGTTCATCAAGTGATGAGGAGAAGTTGATTGGGAAGTGCTGCAAATCTGATGCCTTTGAAGAAGAAAGTGTTCGCGAGATTTTTTTGAGGTACACTGTGTTCATAGGGGTGGTCCATCCACAAAATCATCAACTATCTTATGGATTTTTCAGAGAGAAATTTAAATTAATGTGATTAAAGGACTACTGATTTTGGGATTATTCATACAGCAATAACATATGTTTTTTTCACCTGACACAGGAGATGGTATCTTTTCATCTGTGAGGATTTTTTTAAATATATGCTTGCCAAAATTTTCAGAATTTTTGGAGCTATTACTAATTGTGCTCAAATTGATTATCTGATTTGAATTGTTTAATGTTTCACTTTTTTGAAGGCAGATAATTCCTACAAAATTTTGTTATGACAATTTTATCCTAGCCCTTGTGAATTTTTCATGGGTGCCTTATTACAAAATATAATTGTAACAAACACATTTTAAGCTGTTATCTCAGTCTAGCAAAATTTTGGACATAATTCTGTGCATAGGCCAGAGGGATTATTTTATATTTGACATAAAAACAGGAAAAGCTGACTTGAGCAGCATTACAATCTACAACTTCATCACAAAGAGAAACTTTCTTGAAAGATAATTTAATGCTAAAATATATAGCACTACTTAGACATGTTTGCAGAAAATTGTTCAGCTTTTTTAATAATGTATGCCTTTTTTCAAATGCACAGCATTAAATTTAAAATGATTTTTCCTTAAAATCCAAGAAAAAACACATATTATTGACGTTGCATGGTACTTCAGATGGAAGTTGTTCTACCACATGTGCAATTGTCTCATTTAATTTTTTTTCAGGAAAGCAGGTTCTAAATAAGAGAAGCACTCTATTCTCAGTCTGTTCCCTATTAAATTTATCAGAAAGATGACTCCCCAGGAAAACTGTACTGCATCTGTGAATGCTTCAATGACATGTCCCTTTAAGGTACAGTATATATATGGATGCATCCAAAGTCATGAACGTTTTAACCCTGAGGATGCAGTATGCATTCAAACAGTGTCTTGAAATAACACATTTTTTGCAATGAATTATTCATCTGGTCCTTGCAAGTTTGTTGTAATCAAGATTTGCAGAATTCAGGAAGTGTTCTCCATTGCCAAATTCACTTTTCAGTGGATTTTCCTTTGTGATTTGAGCAGTTTTATCTTCTCATGGTGAAAATGCCATGCATTTCTGTTCATAAATGTGACATGCCCATTTTTATCAGTTATTTCATTGAATACACCCAAGTTTTGAATAATTAATTTTTTATAGAGTTGAACATATAGTATCTAAGTTGAATTCCAAGGGACCAGCAAAAAAATTTACTTGAGGAGGTTTTGATTCAGGTAGCTTCAAGTTAGGGAAATGAGAAATTGTGTTGTGGGCAATTAAGAAAAATTTCAGGAAATTGCAAATGATGATATTCTGGGTCTTGAATTGATTCTTGAATGAGGTTACAGCATGCTGAACTTGGAAGTGGGGGTTAATTGGCCAAATTAGTCTTTCACGTCCTTTTGAAACATGTCAAGTTACATTTTTATCACTAAAATATGGTAATTGGCAAAAGGCCCTAGAAAATTTGACTTAGAGTGGTTTTAGAGAAAAGCCTTCAAGTCAGGGAAATTTTTAATGCATGGTTTCCAAGGGAATTCAGACAGGGACTTGAAGAAAATGGACTTAGAGAGGTTTGAGTTATCAAGGTTCAACTGTAAGAAGTAATGACCAAGGCTACCACTGCATTTTATAAATCAAAATACAAGTTGATAGGAACAGATCTTTTATGCCATTGTTGTTTCAAGTATACCCCAATTCATTGAGCTAGTTTTTTTCCATTTCAAAAGTATTCTCATTTCAGAAATGTTCAATTCTTGTACTCATTATTTTGATAGATAATTTAAGGCCCCATTGTTTTTCTAAACCCATGCTTGAATGTTATGGACATTTTTTGTTTCTGATGTGTTCATACAGTATTAGTGCATATACAGTACTTGAATGCATTGGGTTATTTAGTTTTACAACTACTGTACTGTACACTCATTTTTGTTGATTAGTTTGTAAACTTTTTGGGCAATGAACTTCCCTCTGGATAGCTCTAGTTGATCAACTAAAATGAACACTAATTTTTTAGATTTGAGGGGGGATCTTTTGAGTTGGTGAGCTTTGTGACACATTGTTTCTAAGAGGATTTCGATAGGGACTTGAGAAAAATTGAACAAAGAAGTTTTGAGTTTCTGAGGTTCTGTAATTGAAAATTTGCAGAATTCAAATTTAATTCATGTCAAAATTCAAATTTAATTCATGTCAATATTCAAATTTGAATGTTCTTTCTCAAATTTCAATTTGAATGTTCTTTCTCCAATTTAAATTTGAATGTTCTTTCTCCATGTACTGAGGTTCAAATTGTAAAGTGAGACCACAAGATGCAGACATAATTGGTGCATCAAGAGTGTCCCTGAGTCAAGTCTCATTTTCCCTTAGACTTACATTTTATAATTTTCAATTGGTGTTTTATGGACAAAATACTCACCATAATTCCATGAAAATAAAAATTGTCTCCCAATTGAAACTGATTCAATCAATATATTTCAACACAGTATATACATTTGGGGAATTGGATACTGATACCTCTGTACAGTTCATATAAATGTCAGCATTCTCTGTAAAAAAATAACATTCAACTGAAAAAGAGAGAAGGAAGTCCCTCTATGCTGGAGGGACTTTTTTTAAATTAGCTAAATGGATGGTAAATGGTGAGATAAATGCCCATGAACTTTTATTACATCAATTTTAGGGTTGGAAATATCTGTTTCTTGTAATTTGTCCTGAAACTTATTTGAAATTTTATCACAAAATGTCCCTATGTTGAGTCAGTGTCCTTGTGTCTGGCCTTTTTTAAATATTTTTTTATGAGAAAATAAGCGTTACTATGTCATATTGTCCATATGTCAAGGTGTCCTCATGTGGAGGTCTCAGTGTTTATACCAGTGTGTTGATATTTTTTTCAAATTCTTGCCTTGAATTTAAGTAATTTGTCCTGAAACTTATTTGCAATTTTATCACAAAATGTCCTTAAGTTGATTCAGTGTCCTCATGTCTGGCCTTTTTTATTAATTTTTTGGGGGAAAATAAGCGTAACTATGTCAAATTGTCCACATGTCAAGTTGTCCTCATGTGGGGGTCTCACTGTATATACCAGCGTGTTGATCATTTCTTTTTCTTTTTTTAATTTTTGTCTCATTTTTTTGGGGGGGTGCATGGATGCATGCAGCAAAGTGTTTGGCCTATTCTTTGGACACCTGATGGCGGCTCTGGGAATCGTCCTGCTGGTGTCGGAAAGCGAAGCTTTCCAGTTCTACATGGCCGCCAGGCCCAATCTCATTTGGGCGTCCGTGGCGTCCCCCATCGTCCTCTTGCTCGTCTACCACTACTTCACCGACGCCCGGCGCACGTGTCCCCTCGACTACCTGGCTCTAGCCGTGTTCACTGTGTCTCTGGGCGTGTCTTGCGGCATGATGGCCGCCGTGACTGGCACCGTAGACGCCGGCGTGTGCCTCGGCATCCTGGCCGCCATCTTCCTCGTGCTGGCCACCTACGCCATGTTGGCCAAGTGTGACGTGTCCCTGGTGTCGACTTCCGCCGTGGCAGCAGCCGTGGCTCTGCTGGTCACTGCTCTGGCTGCGGTTTTCAAGCCTGATTTGTTCAAGACCGTCGGGAAAATGGCGGGAGTGGCGTTTGTGGATGCCGTTTTTGTGGTGTATGTGACTGATGCCATGGTGATGCCCGGATACGTCTATGAACTGTGTCCAGAGGAATACGCTTTTGCCACCATGAACATTTATGTGGATGTCATACGGTTCTTTGCTGCTGTTTGGAACACCATGATGGACCCTGGAGTGGATGGGGGCTGTGATGAGGAAAATGCCTGAAATGTTATGTTTCTCTTGTTGTTGTTTTTTTTTTAATGCCTCTTGATGCTTGAATATGTTGTCAAATTGTCATGGTGTAAAGTGTAAATAGCTGAAGTGGATGGGAGCTGAGATGGGAAAATGCCTGAAATGTTGTTTCTCTTGTTGTTTTTTTTATGCCGCTTGATGCATTCAAATACAGTGAGACCCCAAGATGTGGACATGATTGGGGCATCAAGAGTGTCCCCAAAACAAAATGTCCCTGAGTTGAGTCTCATTTTCCCTTACACTTACATTATATAATTTTTAATCGGTGTTTTATGGACAAAATACTCACCATAATTCCATGAAAATGAAAATTGTCTTCCAATTTAAACTGGTTCAATCAATATATTTCAACACAATACTGACATTTGGGGAATTGAATACTCATACCTCTGTACAGTTCATAGAAATGTTGGCATTTTCTGTAAAATTAACATTCAAGTGAAAGAGAGAGAAGGAAGTCCCTCAATGCTGGAGGTAATTTTTTTAATTAGCTAAATGGATGGTAAATTGGTGAGAGAAATGCCCGAGAACTTTTCTTAC
Source organism: Notodromas monacha (assembly GCA_905338405.1). Taxonomy (NCBI): domain Eukaryota; kingdom Metazoa; phylum Arthropoda; class Ostracoda; order Podocopida; family Cyprididae; genus Notodromas; species Notodromas monacha. The sequence goes on along the minus strand of CAJPEX010000015.1, from coordinate 322,930 downwards.
ACCAATTTTAGGGTTTGAAATATCTGTTTCTTGTAATTTGGCCTGAAACTTATTTGCAATTTCATCACAAAATGTCCCAATGTTGAGTCAGTGTCCTCATGTCAGGCCTTATTTATTGATTTTTTTCTGGGAAAATAAGTGTCCCTATGGTGAATTGTCTGCAGATCAAGGCGTCTGCATGTGGGGGTCTCACTCAAATTGTCATGGTGTAAAGTGTAAATAGCGTGCTGTATATCTGCTGAAAAAAACAAGATGTGTAAAAGTGATTTTGGATGGCATGCTTGGGGTGTGCTGCTGAATTGATGGTACAGTTGAATCTTTTCTATGAACTAATTCTTCCAGCTGTCTATATATTATGTGCTTATTCAAACTTCTCAAATGAGCCTCTGGTGAATTCCGTCAGATTGAGACCAAAATGCAATTTGAACCTCCCAAACTCTCAGAGAAATTGTTGCTCTATATAACTTCTGATGATAAATATACTGTGTATAGAGTCAAGTTTTCTTAGGTTCTTTGTGTTATGGGCATAATATTATAGCACTTCTTCCATTACATAGCCAATAATAAATAAACAAATGCAAATGTATCTGCAATTTAGGGATTGTACATGAGGTTTCACTGCTAAGAATAATGAACATGCAAGATTTGTACTGTTAAGGCCATATAATATTTATTCTTGATCATTATAATCAGCTGTGCAAAAGTAGGCCATGTATTCACTGACTCAAAAACACCCAAAGTTGTGTTATTTTTACAGTTGTTCCTTTTAGAATTTGACTTCATAAAGAGGTTCAACTGTGCTAAAAGTTTATGTGGTTTTGATCTGATGACAGAAAATGGATATTTTTCTGAAATAATATCTTGAGAAACATAACTGCTTTAGTTAAGCATAGTTTTGGTTCTGTAAATATATATCTTTGAATAAAGAAACATTCATTATTTTTTTGCAATAGTTTCATGGATAAACTGCCTTCACATCAGGAGGATGGAGTTTTGGGAATGTTTTTTTGCAGGAAGAAAAAGTATCTTTTTATCCCATGTTTTCAGCATAATTTTTATGCAATGAAGTTTTCTTTCAACTGAAGGAATGTATAGGCGTAAAAAGAAATTGGTTCTAAACTTTATTTTTTGCGCAGTTCCATCTGAAGAGTTTGTTGTGAAAAGGGGTGATTAGGTCTTCATTAACTTGTGATTATTTTGTTGAATCATAATCATCCTGTTATTCATGAGGAATGAAGTCAGATCTTTTTCTCCACAAAGATAAGTATTTTTCTTAACTTATTCTCTTTCCAAGAGGCATACCAAAATGCAGAAACTTCAGTATGCTATACCCTGAACACATCAATGTAAAAATCTCAGTGTAATAATTTCACAAGATTGTTCAGTTGAAACAAAAAAGTGGTGTTATAAATCCACATTTATTGTTGCTGAATTTTCATCATATGCATATATATGAAATGTAAGCCCAATCATGGAAACTTTGTTATTACCCCTTGTGCAATGCATTACATTTCTAAGTTCATTTTTTTGGCAAATAACGATTTATATTGTCTAAAGAAATGTTAGATGATCTGTATATTCTGCTTTTCACTGTATCCCTTTTGATCTCATTTTTGGTGAAACTTTTCTGGTGTCTCTCTTGTTCTTTTGAAATGAAATTTCAACTGAATTTAATCATGCTGCATCTCATTCTAGAAGCAGTGAATGGACACAATTTGGCCAAAATGCCATGAAACATGTGGACAATTTCTGAATACACCTCACTTCTGAGGAACATTATTCAGTACTTTATATAGTGCAGTATTTTTACATGTATGCTTCTTTGATGTGTTTTAGCTTATGATTATTTAACACTTCCACTGAAAGAAGGTGGCCAAAGTATAGATGATAGTTTATTTTATCCACAGCATATTGAGAAGATTAATTCTGATTACAGTATCAGATAATATGCATACAACGTATATATAGTGCATAAATTAAAACAGTCCATACATTTTCAAATGGTTTGTATCCTGATGACTTCTTTCTGGAAATTTTTTCAATGAATTTTGGTTTCTTATTTTGGGGATATTGGTCAGAATAAAACATGCTTCTTAATTATAGGGATCTTTTTTCTTACTGTTTTAATCAAGGCAGTTTTCTCCACCTGATCAAGTGAAGTAAGTTCCACAGCAATAAAAACTTAAAACTTGTGAACCAATCAGTTGGCTTGTGCCATATATCTGATTTCCTCACTGATGATATAGAAGGTAGACTCTCTGCAATGCTTTTGTATATATACTGTAGTATGATTTTTTCTGTACAATATATTTCTTTGGTTCCTTCTTTTTGGCTCATGACATACAATAAATATATATCCTGAGTGGGGAAATTGGTGCACACTGGGGATTTTTGTTTGTAATTCTACACAGTGACCCTGCTGTGCACCTGAAGTGTACCAAAGTTCTTCTGTTGCACATGCATATCCCTAATGTGCACCAATTGTGTGTTCACACCAGGATTAATCAGGGTTACATTTGTAAACAAGTAAGCTACACCAAGGTTACAGTTGGTGCATTTGTGTGATACTCCTGTTATGTCACATTTGTGCACCAAGTGTGGCCCTGGAATGGTAGCAAAATTTCCTCTACAGGAGTGCACACTTATTGTAACCCCAGAATATCCCATATGCACTAGTTGTGACCCTGGTGTGCACCTATACTGTGGGGTCACAGCAAAAATAGCTCCCCACTTGGGGATGTTCTCTACAACAAAATAATTGAATGCTTTGCCCCTAAATTTTGTTTTAGAGTAAGTCCATTTTTCCTTCTTTTTTACTGCTGGAGCAAAAAAACGATTGTTTGCAAAATATAATTTCAGATGCTCGTTCAAATTATTTGGAAACCTATTGTGATGGTACAAGCTGTTTTCTGAACACAAATATGATGATGAAAACATTATTTTTTGTAGACAAGAATTTGTTTCAAACAACTTTTTTTGTAATAAGCTGCATTGGCTCATTTCTAAATATGATTAATTGTAGTGAGATTGGTCATACGAATTATTCTCTTAGATTTGTTTGGTCTATTTTTATGCTTAATATTATGTACAGATGTGTACCTCCAAAATTTGACGTCCAATCTGGAATTAAAAAGCTCATCTTCATTGACCTGGCTCCCATAATTTTAAAACGTATTTGTCAGCATTTTAATTTCTAATAAATGCAGAAGTATACTTTTCTCTAATATTTCAATGATAAATGCACCAAATAAGCTATAAAAAAGAGGCCAAATAAACAAAGAAATAACAGATGAGATCCAAAACCCAGATGAAGCAGCAAAAATATCAACTATTTTCTAGTTCAAATTCTCTGCTGCCTCATATGAAAGTTTTATGTGCTGGCTACTAGCAGCAGCTTTTGACAGTACTGCCTCTGAAGGCTGTTCTGTGGGTTCCTTAGTGTCATCAATCTTTGGTCAAAATGATTCACTCTGCGTATTTTTCTTCTGAAAAAGCACAAAATGTCCCTCAAAAGAAATGTGGTGTACTCTGGAATTAAAGAGTATGTTGTAACAATATTTTTTAAACATGTTCCCTGCATAGGATTATACTGCCAGCATTTGGAAAAAAGCTTGTTACACAGCAGTACTAAAAAATGTTTTGCCATAATATTTTTGGAACGAGATTTTACTGTATTCTGCATATATTCCACAAATAAGTTGAAAAACTGAGTTGGAGGCAACAATATGATTGCAATTTATTCTATAAACACAAATGAAACCCTCATTATTCTGTCACCTTTTGACAGCCTAACATATAAATGCAATTGTGTCTTTTGATTGCCATTGTGATTTTTTCTTGATGCAATTGGAATTTGCCTTATTAGTTACACTGTAATATTATTCATATGATGAGTACCATTATGTGCCCTCAAGCATAAAGATCCTCATTTTCCAGCTGCAAAATTAGATATCCTACACACACTTACTTAACCCAGCATGTAAGTAAAATATATAAAGCCTGTAAGTAGAATATTCCTGGCATGTATGATTTTGGAAGAAAATTTTTTTAATTTTGAAACGGGTATATGAATATCTTCGAATCCATAACTTTACAAAGTTCAGAAGTGAGTCATCCAAATGTTTTATCAATAACGGATGATTGTCCCCAATATTAAATTTGGAAATTGACCACTATCAGGAATTTTTTTTAATCCCTTACTATGGAAATTCAAGTTTTAAAACATGGATGAAGACTGATTCTGCGGTGTTTGCCAAATTGTATTATACAGGCATTGTATCTTGTCCAGCAATTATCTTATATGTCTTATGTGAAGTACTGTACCTCAAAAGCTTCTCACTTTTGAGTTGTGATATATCAGACAACAACTTACATTTAACTTTGAATAAGCTCATCTTTGAAACTTGAGACACATTTTCAATCAATAATACTGTATATCTCCCAAGGTATAGGGAAACATTTAGTTCCCAAAAAGACAAGTTCAATTAAATTTTGTTTGATCAATTTTCATATACAATAGTTTAGATAGAACTATAGTGATTGTAAACTAGACATTTTTGAGAAATTTGTAGACGTTCTGTACTACACGTATTCAAAAATGTTTCTGGGATTTGCAAAAATGAATCAACAATTTCAATTTTGTAACTTTAACTTTAAATAAATCTTTGATTTCTTGCACATTTTTGCGATAGATGAGTATGAATAATGAGCTACGGGAGAATACATGCTCCCAATGCCTAGCCTGAACGGAATCTCGTCGAAACACATCATCCATGGTATGCTGCTGACATGCTGAAGATCAGGACTGTAGATGCGTCCGGGTCGAAAGCCGACTTCCTTATTTTCAGGAATACACTGCCTGATCCTACCTTTCGGATTCATGCCATTAGTCGCCATTACATGGAGACCTGAAATGTGGAGCGAGTTCATATCGACTTATCATATTGCCAAGGATGATAGCAAAAACCACGCGAAATAACGAGTAAATTGTATCTTTTGAAGCTTTTAGCTTACTTTAAAAAAATAATTTTGTGTTTTCAAGATGATTAAAAATCAAGCCTGCGAAATTTATGTCGCCATGAGAACGGGAGCGGATAGCTTTTCCTTACGTGCACTCACTCACGCACAACCCCGGCTGACGCGAGTCGATGCTTCAGTCTACTCAGACTCTGCTGAGCAATCGGAGCTCTTTCAGTGGACATCGTTCCCAGAGGGACGGAGCAACCCGGGGAACGTGATCCAAACATTAATTAACATGTGTTCGAACCTGAAGGGTTTAGGGGTACACATTTCCGAATGAAATCGAAGAGTTGACGTCGGAAGAAATTAAGCGAAATTTCCGATTTTCTGTTCGTATTATTCCTCTCTTTCGCCTCTTCGCGGTGTTCCTCTTCAATTATACGAAACAACGTTCCTGTGCTCATTTCATTTTAAAAATGGCTTGCGTCGAAAAGAATGTCCTGTGTTTTTCGATTGTGGGTGGCGTCATCCCATTGCTCACGTGGTTCAGTTTCTGATTCATTGCCTCGTGAGTTGTGCGCTGAATAAACTGGCGAGGTCTCGTGTGAATCTTGATGTATGGTTTTTCCTGGTGTGATTGATATTTCTTTATTCGCCCTGTTCAGTATTCTTGTTCACAAAGAATTAATCGTTGAGTGCTTGTTGATTTGAATTTGATGGCACCCCTTTCTGTTCGCAAGGTGTGGTGATGGCTTCAAATAAATTCATCGAAGATGCCCTAACGAAGCAAGTGAGCGAGTCAGCCGTGAACGCGATCGTGGGATCGTTGGAGAGTCACATCGCAGCCGCCGACGATGCGCGGGCTGTGCCAACGCTGGAAGTGCGACCGACTGTCAATGCAACTAGAGGGAACAGCCCACTTCCCCGCGGCACGATCGTGCAGACCGTGCAAATCCCGCAGAGCAACGTTCAGGCCGTCGTCATGCCGTCTCCGTCTTTCAGAGCCCGTGGCATCACCACAACCGCGGTGCTTCCTGCGGGAACAACCATCCCCGGAACTCAGAACGCGGGTGTCCCGAGAGCCATTGCTCAACTCCCCAGTTCGGCGGTTCTCATTGGAACAAATGCTCAGGTGAGAAGAACCGGGATTCTGTGGACGTGTGGATGGATTTTTTTAGTGTTTATGACCCAATTTCACAACCTCATGACTTCGCGTGCGTTTCAAGGAAACGACCATTTGCGAGTTGTGGCAGGGATTTGAGTTCTGCAAATGACTTCAAGTCGGGAGCTTTCGCAGTGCTCTATCAATTATAACAGTTTTCACGCGATAAACGCTTCAGATATTTCTTACCGGTTACCACGTTGCAAGTGTTCGTAAACGACATTTCCCAAATGCCCTTCGATCACATTTTCATTTGCTTCGGTCCAAGTTAGAACTTCTCCACCATAAGGCGCAAATTTCTTGCTCTTGTTCAGGAATACAATGTTGATGAGCGATTGAGAACCCTTGAATCTGTTTTGTTGAGGTTTAATGGATGTACTGTACATCCAATTCTTGCGTCCTTGACAGTTCTAGAAATTTGTCTGTCGTAATATTTCAGTTCAGATTCATTATTCTAGTTTTGTGTGAGGTGTTCTCTGCAGGTGTTATCGTATAGATATGAAAGGAAAACTGAATTCCATCCTTGATCTTTAGTTAATTTGATTTCTTCCGAAAGCGTCACTAATCTGCGTGAAGACCCCCAAAAAGTACGTATAAATTTTTGCGATGCACGAAAACTGAGTGGCTTTTTGCAAGAACTAGTCATGTTTTCAGGTTCGTTAGGAAGGTAGCGATTGGTTTCCAGTGATTTCTGATGTTCGTTTTCTTCGTTATAGGTTCGATCGTCTCAGCAAACGGTAGTGCAAACATCGGGGGTGCCGATCGCTGGTCCTGCGGGGAACCAGTTCCTCGTCCGAACCGAAGGCGGCTACCAAATCATCCGCCTCGCGGTGTCGCCGGCCACCACAGTCGCCTCATCCCCAGTGGCTATCCCGCAGTACAGATTCAGCCAAAGTCGAAATCCGAATCCGGTCCTTCATCAAACCCCCGTCCAAGTCAGTGCCGGCCAGCAACTCGTGCGACCTTCCCCGAGATCTCCTACGCGAATAGCCATCGTGACTCCGCAACCAGCAGTCAGTGTTCCGCCGCCATTGCTGCAGCATAGAAGCGCCGCCACTGCGGCGGCCACTCGACCAACGGCGGCGAATCCAGTAGTCGTGCAGCAGCAGCAGCAGCAACAACAGTCGGCGTCGTCGCAGTCGTTGCAAATGCCGCCGGAAACAGCCAAAATCAAGTGCAAGAATTTTCTCGCGACTTTGTTGAGATTGGCCAATGAGCAGCCAGACAACGTGGCCAAAAACGTGCGGAATTTGATACAGGGTCTCGTTGACGGGAAAGTGATACCGGAGGACTTCACGTCCAAGCTGCAGCGTGAACTCAACTCATCCCCGCAACCCTGTTTGGTCCCGTTTCTCAAAAAGAGCTTACCCTTTTTAAGACACTCGTTGGCGACCGGGGAGCTTACGATTGACGGCGTTGTAGCACCGCCGTTGTCGTCAATCACTTTGCCTACGGCGGCTGGGACAGCGACGGCGGCGGCGATGACGACTCAGAATTCTACGGCATCGGCGACCCCGAGACCCGGCAGTCGGATAGTACCGCAAAGAATGCCGCCTCCGAGACCACCGGCTCCGCCCGCGACGCAAGTGCAAATGCAAACGCCGAACCGACCTGAAACCTTCAACGCGCAGTACACGGGAGGTTTGAAAATAATTACTCCTACTCCTTTACAAAGTCCTGGGAGTCATTTTGTGAGCGGCGGAGGTGGAGCAACAAGTGTCGGTGGTGGTAGCGGTGGTCATTCCACGACTAGTCCGAGCAAGATGAAGGCCAAGCCGAAGGCGAACGGAGTGCCTAGTCCGGTGCAAAACGTTCGCACGATGCCGTCGACGGGTATGAACGGGATCTCGCCGATGCACCGGCAGAAAGTGTCGCCCGCGACGGCGGCGGCGGGAGCTGGAGCAGCAGCAGCAGGAGGATCCAAGGTGGATCGGAAGGGGGCGGTGAATGCGTCTGGGCCGGTGGCGGCTGTGCGAAGTGACGTGGATGATATCAATGACGTCGCTGCGATGGGAGGTGTGAATTTGTTGGAAGAATCGCAGCGGATTCTGGGCTCGACGGAATTTATTGGGACGCTTGCGCGGTCGTGCTCTGATCAGATGGCGTTGAATGCTGATGCACTGGCCTCGAAAGTGGACGAAGTCTGCAGGTTAGTTCATAATTCTTGATACTGATTTTTTCCTGGTGATTCCTTGGAAGGAAAGTGCAAAAAGTGTTGACAAGTTTTTGGGAAGTGTCCCGTGAGGGAATTTTTTTCGAGTGGCGTTGAATTTTTGGTCGTTCGAGGCTTTTTCGATGTCTGCGTAACTTTGCTATACTGTAAATTTGTAAATATTGTGAAGTTGAACCTCGACAACTACCACTTATGTCAAATACCTCCCTATGTTGATTTTTTTATTGAGTCCCCGTCTGAATTCCCTCACTGTTTTTTATTTCTACTCCGGAGTGTTTTTTGCCGTTTTTTGTTGGTTTTTTTTGGAGAAGCAAATTTATTTTACTCAGTAATAATTTATTTCATAATTTATTGATGTTCTTGAAAATCCGGAGATTATTAGACATTCCACTGCTTCAGGTTAAGATTCGTTGAAGGTGTGTAACGCATGAGCAAAATTTAATACTGTAGCTTCACTGTCGTTCGTGGACGGTTGAAGACTTGATTAATCGTGTTCAATTAATTGATCCCCGCTGATGTCGGGTATAAGCTTTCCATTCGTTGGCTGAAATAGTGCAAATACGTTCTTCTGACTGTGGTATTCATGCACTTTCGCACATTTCGGGTGACGATTTCAACTGAAAGAAATTGTTCCATTGTCGCGAAAAATCGGAACTTGCAAGAAAAAACGTGGTCCATTCAGTGCAACATGTCCCGCGAAAGTGTCGAAATTTCGTGATGCGTCGTGTGTAAACAGTTCACGAGTGGGCCGCTGAAAAGGGGGGATTTATTAGTGTAAATTCGGTCTTCACCCATGAGGGGAATTCGATATCTTCTAGAATAATATCTGCTGTTTTGATACTTCGGTTGTAAGGTTAATTTAATTTATAGGCCGCTTACACTAGAAAATCTGCTTATTCACTTTTAGAACTTGATGTGTTTACTCGTGAGTGACTAGGCTTGGGCTTATTCGGTGTCTTGGTTGAATGTCGAGTAAATTATAGGCCGCACCCCCGGTCTTTGACCCTTTTTTCTTTTCAAGAATGAAATTTTGACCTTTAAATGTTTTGAGAGTGTCGGGAAAGACTTGTTTTTTTTTTTGCATGATGGTTCAACTTCAAACTTCTTATTGAGTGGTTTCATTTGAGTGAATTTCGGTAAAATGACAATACAATTTTTCTTTTCGAAGTTCGTTTGAGGGCCGGGTTTTCTTAGTTTTTTCCTTTTTTTTTACATTTAGTTGCTAATTGTGACGGTTTGATTAATTTTTCAAGTGCTGTTTTGGTTCTCGAATGCTCGAAAATTTTTGGAAGTGATTTGAGTTTGAATAGAATATTCACTTCCAATGATTTCTGGGTGTTTGATGGTGATTTGAAAACAAATTCCGATTGCTATTCTACGTTTCTTCAGGCGACACCTGCCTGTCGTTCCAGAAAGCTCCTTCGAAATTTCAACGAGAAATTATCAAGAAATGAGATGATTTTCCGACGCTAGAGGATTACTCGTGGTGATCTTGTGTGCAATTTTTGAATCCTCTTTATTATAATTTCCGCGTGCAGGAGAAAGGGCCTCGACAGCGGCAGTGTCCAGTCCGACGTGCTCATGCTGCTCTCGCACGCAGCAGAGGAGGTGGTGAAGACGCAGTTGTCCAAGCTGTCCCACGCGGCCCAGCACCGCATGGACATCTTCAAGTTCAATCCCCAATTCGAACAGTGCAACGACGTTCGCGGCCAGATCCGGTTCCTCGAGAACGTGGAGAAGGGCGAAAAGCGCCGCCACGAGGAGCAAGAGCGGGAAATGCTTTTCCGCGCTGTCAAATCCCGAGCCAAGGTCGAGGACCCCGAAAGGGCCAAACTCCGCGAGAAGGCCAAGGAGTTGCAGCGAGCCGAGCAGGAGGAGATTCGGCAGCGAGAGGCGAATTTGACGGCGTTGCAGGCCATTGGGACGAGGAAGAAGGCCAGGACGGACGCCCCGGTGGCCAGTGCGGCGCCGGCCGTGTCGTCCATGATGTTCCGGCCGCGGGTGAAGCGAGTCAACCTCAGGGACCTGGCGTTTATTTGGGAAGGCGACCGGGATCGGTGTCGAGGACGGGACTTGTACAAATTGTTTCTCAAGTGAAAGGAGCAAGTGTGTGTCTCTTCATTGTGATGCCGTTTTGTTTTGTTTTGTTTTTTTGCGAGAATTTCCAGTGTGTCCCGCCCCCTCAAGCAAAAACAACGAAAGGAATGCGAGAAAGGGTCTTTTTGGAACTTTTGACGAGTCCGTCTGTCTGTCTGTCATTGCGAGAGAGACGGTCTGTTCTGTGTTTGTTTTTTTTCGCTGTTCCCCATGGATTTTTGGAAAATCTATCGTATTCTAGTAAAAATTTGAAACATTGGTCCTAGTCGAGAATTGTTCTACCTCTCAAAGCTGATGTATTCAACGCATTTTTATGTATAGGCCGACATGCTGCAAAATGTTTTTTTTCGCTCTTCTTGAATAAATGAGACCAAAAACCTTTTTTTTTCAGTGGGTCCCCGCATAATGAAATGAATTCATTTGCATTAGGAATCTAATCCGGACGAGTTTCGTTTTGCCTATTTCCGTTGTGGAAAAGCGTTTTTTTCTTGAGATAACTTTGTTATCGATTCAATATTGGTTTAATATCTGTGTATTTTTCAGCAGAAAATTATGAATTTAAATATTTAATATTGTTGAGTATGAAATTAAAGTAATCCCAATAACTCTTGCTCATAACTTCCCGAATTTCTCAAATTTTAAATACAAGAAGATGTGTTACTAAAGATTTCTTTCACGTTTTGAAATATTCTCGTTACAGTTCAAAACCTGTTAAAATCTTCGTAATTTTGTGCCGAAAATTTCGTCGTGTGAAATAATTTAGTAATGCGAGTCGTCTTTTTAGCCCCCTAGAGATTTTCTTCTTGCGGATTTTTGTTGTGTGGGTCTTTTATTATGCGGGGACTCAACACACACTTGGGATAATAGCACAGTACCTATCCGATATTTTTTCACGGATTCATTTTGACCTTAATAGACTCAAAAAAGAGGACTTGATGAAAGAACTTCATAAATGGCCGTCTGATTTTGCGACGAAAGAATTTGTCCTGAGGTGAAAACGAAACCAAACCAGTTGTGCTATCCAAGAGTTTGTTTACAAACGAAATCTCATGACTTCAGCGAAATTTCGAAAGACTACTACAGTATAATTTTCTGAATGCATTACTTTACATGCCCCAAAAGCTGGATTGAAGAGTTGGGAGGGGAAATCTGCTTACTGATGCCGCCGTTCGATGCTTTTTTTTTTATTGCTGATGCCTGAAGAAGTCCCCAACATGGACATGATGAATATCTATGAAATTAAATTTAAAAAGGCAATGAATTCCAGTTTTGTCTGGAGTTCTGACGCTGGAACAAAATCTGCCAAGTTTTTGTGCTCTTGTGGTATTTTCGAATCTTGTCTCCAGTGCGGTCTGAGAGGTCCGAAAAATCCAGGGTAAATTAGCAAAAATTCTGGGGAACCGCTGAAAAGAAAATTTTGTTTGAGTTATTTCTGGTAACAGTCTGTCTCTCGAAGGATTGTTGGTACAGTACGTGACTCGCAAAAGTTAAAAAATGGCCCTTTTAGAGAAAAACACACACAAATACATAGTTTTCACGTTTTTATACCGACGTTATGTATCCATGTAACGCTTACTGTTCAAAATGTTTGCTCTTTTCACTCTCTCAGTGTCTTTTCGGGTTGCGTCTCGCTTTGATTTTTTCGGATGTTCTGTATGGTATACGAGTATTTATCACTTTTATATCGGTGCTTTTGCCTTGGTTTTTTTTGTGGGTCTCGAGAACAATGTTTGTGTTTAAGAGACTGGAGTCCAGGAGGTCCTTTTTTTGTGCGGACTTTTATGCAGATATATTTATTTTTAGCGTGATTTTAATCGGGGTGTGGTAGAAGGCAGTTTTTCAGCCCTTTTCTCGTTTTCGTCTGCTCTTTTCTCGCCAATTAAATTCGTGATTCCTGACTGGAAAAAGGAAAGAAAAAATTAATGGGAAAGAAAAGCCTCTTGAAGAATTTATGGGAACAGTTCTGTCAGTGTTTTCCGTGGGATGAAGCCACAATCCGGTGATATTTTTGTTGAGAGTATTGTTTAACGAGTTTGTAAATGGTTTTTTTTTTTGAGGATTTTTATTCAGGTTTGTTTGGACAGCTGAGTGAAATGCGTTCTCTTTTTCAACTGCTGCAGATTTTTTCTTTTTGCATGTGTTCTTGCAAAAGATGGATCCCTTTTTTGTTGACGCGGTGATTTCGCGGATTTTGTTCTTCTGCAGAATTTTCGGGATTTTGGTCGTTGGAATTCAGTGCTTATCAGTGTGCTACTACTCGTGTTACCCCCCGAAACTGAAAAAAAAAGATACTCCGCAGATAAGCCCTAGCACAGTTTCGAACGTAAGTCCTTTTCTATCCCAAAAATGTACCTAGTCAAGAATAATCGAATTTATTTTTTCCTTTTTAAATGACAGTTTAAATGAAAATTGCATAAGGGTTCAAATAATTGGATTTTCGACGAGTCTTTCAGTTGCGAGGAAGTCATGGAAGGTGTGAGGATGGCCCAGAATTTGTTTCGTGCTGAAGAAGCTCACGTTTCCGACCCAAATTGTCGAAATTTTTGACGCATCATCCGTCGGTTTTTGTCGAGTATTTTGAAAGATCTGAATCGAGAAAGTGTTCATATTTAAATTTTGTCGATGACGTGGTACAATTTTTCTGGAGAAACTTCTGGAAACAGCGACAACTGGTGTATTTTCTTGGTGGCTCTGAAAGAAAAGATTTCTGCTTGATCGATTTTAGTTGCCAGTACAGTAATACTCAATTTAAAGGTTTGTTGCGTCAGAAAGAAGAAACTCTGTTGTGAGGGGTTCTACTTCAGTTGTATTTCCGAGATTTTTTCATCATTTTTGGAATTGGGCTCATTGTATTCAATTAAAAATAACGCCTTCTCTGTTTCAACGATGTGGACCTATTTTTACTGGATTACCAGAAGATTTCTGGGTTTCTTCTAAATAAAATCGTGTGTTGAACTTGCGGAAGAATTCGTATCAGGAAAATAAAAAAACGTTGGAAATTGGCGTATCCTTATCAAGTAATCTTGCGTCTCAGTCAAATTTCCTCAATAAGATAAATTCGAAATGACGACCAATTGTGGCACCATCCCATGGGAAGGAAAACCAACGCTGAAGACTGACTCCCATATCTTTGTAGAGAGTAATGGTGTATGTTTCCTTTCGTATTGTGATTTTTTTCTTGGCCTGAAAAAAAATCGAGGGAATCATTCGCCGCGATTTGATGAGAGATGTGGGGGGAAAAAAGAAGAGAAGGAAAGAACGAGAAAAAGCGAGAGTTCGAAAAAATGAAATTTTTTTTTTTCAAAGCTCTGTTTGTGTCGGGGAGAGATCGGCTGTGATCTGAAACTTTTCCCCCTTCATTTTCGTGCCGCCCACCATTTTTTTTTTCAACATGTTTTTTTCTTTTTCGGGCCTTTTACCACAATTGTCAAGGTCCGTTGACCTCGGAACCGTTTTCTTCGTGTGTGAGGCCGAAAATGAGGTGGAAAGAAAACAAGAGAGGAGAAAAAATGAATGTGGTTGCAACACTCGTTGTAGAGAGAGCAATTCGTATCAAAGCTCACTGGTGGAACCCCGTTTTTTTTCTATTTCCATAAATTTCTCGTGTTTCATCATGCCATTGATTGAAAAGGGAAATCTTGATTGATTTTATTTTCGTTTTTCTTCGCAGGCAAGAAAGGAAGCGTTTCTTGGTGTGTGTGTGTGTTTCCCCTCTTCGTTTCAAGCGGAGAAAACAGGCGAACAGTTTTTTGCGAGGTGAGACGTGGAAGTGGACTGTTGTTGAGGCGGCAGGAGGAACAGCGAAATGTTTGCGAACCAGCAACAGGATCCCGCGGCGCCGAAGGACGACACTCCGTGGTACCTGAAATGGGGCGGCAAGGGCGTCGCCACTGTCGCCAGCATCGGTCAGCGGATCCTTAATTATTTCAGATTGACAAAGAAAAGAACTCTTTTTTTTTTTGTGTTTGGACCCGGATTTGAAAGTTTTTCTTTTGCCTGCGAATGTAATGCCCGAATTTTGTGTCATTCTAAGAGTGTATGGACAACTGTGGACAGAAAATGTGACGCTTGGAAAATTCAGAAAAATTTTTTGAGACAAGGACAATTTCAGACTGCAAAAATTATTAACGGGAGGTAATTTTGAGAAGAGGTTCGAGACGCGGATGTTTTGATTATTCAGCGGTTTAAACTGAACATGATTGCTGTACTGTATTACTGTATTCTTAACCTTCACATTTTTTCTTTGCCTTTATTCTTTTCTGAACATTTTTATTTTAGCACCACCTCTGACACAAAATTTTTCAAGATGGATCAAGATTGAACTAAAAGCAAAGAAAATTGGTGTTCTCAAAACTTGCACCCAAAAATCTGTATTTTCTCCATAAAAACCACCTACAATCCCAACTTAACTTACTTATGTTACATTCTGGACCCTCCGCTGCCTCACATTTAAACCCTAGAAAATCTCTTATTATTGCACAGGAAAATTAGACAAAGTGCATTGCAGTACAATAACACGAAGAACATTTTGAATTAATGTACTCCATTTATTTAATATATCAAATTGAAAAATCATATTGGTCTTCAAATATTTCTAATCTTTCTATCTCAAAATTGTTTTGTTTCTGGTACAGTAGTTGTAGATCATATATCGTACACTTTATTATTCTTTAACTGTTTTAAAACATTTTTTATATATGATCGAATATGTTGAAAGAAATTTTGCGCTATATTTTTAATAAGTTTGAAGTTTTTTATTCAATGCCTTGCAAATTTTTTTGCGCAGTAAATTGAAGAGTTGAGTTTGTCATTTTCTTAAATTCTGTCACAACTTTTAGTGTATTAACGTGTTGTCTCAAAAGGTTGGAACTTTTTCGCCTTTTTCTGTTGATTAATCTGTCAAGATTGATTCATTGGTTGCATATTAAAAGAGCGTATCTTTAACCTTGAATTTTCAGTTTGTCGTAGATTAGGTTTTAATGGATAATGTCAAATTAGGCTCAGTGGGTGAGTCGGATAATTGTGTTTGTGTTTTAAGTCTACCCTTGGTGATGTGAGCTGATGTTTTTACATTTTTATGTCTGATATTTATTGACTGGTCTAGGGAGTAATTTATGGAAGTAATTTAATTGTTTTCAATGTAAAAGAAAATTGGATGTCTAATCAAAGGTGTGAATGTTAAAACTCCGTACATTTAAAACAAAGATCTTCAGGATTTACGGAGTGCAGTATTGAAAATTTTGAATTGCGAAGGAACCGTGGGAATTTTAATTGTATCAAGTCAGGTTTTTTCGGACACCTCGTGGAAAATTCGAAACTTTATATATTAAAAGTTCAAAGGTTTATGCAGGCGATGCGAGTAATTTGTTTTTTAACGTTGAAAAATTAAAATGAGTTATGACGGTATTTCCAATCCGAACAATCTGTACGGGAGTAAAACAAGTTTAAAGGGATATTGAATTTAAAGTTTATACTTTTCTATTGAGAGGAAACTCTTTCGATTTGTACTGTTTTCCTTTTTCTGTGTCGATACGGGCTTTTTTCTAGAGTTTTGAATTATCGAAAATACCGCCCGTTTTCCCGTGTCTCATTTTGTCGTTGGATTTTTCCTTTTCAGTCGCGATGATCACTGGTGTCATGGCGGTCATCACCATCTCGCCAACTTGCATCGTTTTTGCAATTTATCAAATGTGAGCAGTTGCTTTTTTTCTTCTCGAAGCCGTTGTTTTATTTTTGTGTGTGTATTTAGTACTGATTTTTATTTTCCTACTCGGTGAAGCTTGGCTGGGTTTTTCATGGCGTTGATTGAGGCGCCGTACTTGTGCTTCTTTGTGGACTTCGTGCAGAAGGTTTCCTCTGTGATGGACGGACGTCCTTCTTGGAACAAAGCAGTGCTGTATATTGCGTGAGTGTCGCGTTCTGTTTTTTCGTTTCCTCTGCCATCTGCCGGGGTTTTTCCGAAATCATGTGTACGAAACATTCTGACGGGGAAATGGGTAATTTGAAGCTACGAGAATAATTGACGGTCCTCAGTGATATTTTCGTTCGGAGAATGGATAATTAAAGTTTGATGAGGAATCTGTAAAAAAGAATTAGCGGTGGAATTGAGAGCACAGATACTTGGATGACATGTTGATGAAGAGGAGATGTAATTATGCTTTCATTTCTGAATTGATGCGGAAAAGTTGTCCCTCACTTTTTTTTTGTGTCCAATTTTGTTTGAAACTTTTGACAGACGTGGAAATCCCCAGAATTTGTTGCGTAGATTTCAAATAGCCTTGAACAGGAAATATTATAAAATCAGGTGCCATCTTAAAAGCTCACGAATTTGAAATCGTCATTTGTGTCAGATTTGAATGCATTTATGTAATTCATTTACGCGAATATAAGTACCTCCGAGACTTTGCATGCTTAAAATTGAAATCAAATCTAACATTTGAATTCCGGTGATCAGAATTTCCGGGAATGCAAAATTTCTGGCTAAATTCAAAGTTTTTCCCAGAAAATAAAAGACTGTGTCACGCAACCCTTGCTCTTCCCTTTCTATCAATGACGTATTCGACTTGAAGTGCTGAAAGCTGATCATTTTTTGATTAACTTTAATTCCAAAAAGAACTGAGGAAAAGAAGTGCTCGGTTGTTCTGAGGGCCGTGAAGAGGAAAATTTTTTGAAATAGACGAATATTCGCGCGAATTTATCAAACATAAACACTCCTACTTTTTGAGCTTCTTAAATTGTGGTGAGACCCCAAGATGTGGACATAAATGGTGCATCAGGAGTGTACCTAAGCCTAGTCTCATTTTCCCATAGACTTACATTATATAATTTTAATTGGTGTTTTATGTACAAAGTACTCACCATAATTCCTAGCAAATGAAAATTGTCTCCCAATTGAAACTGATTCAATCAATATATTTCAACACAATATTGACATTTGAGGAATTGAATGCTGATACCTCTGTACAGTTCATAGAAATGTTGGCATTCTCTGTAAAAAAAAAATTCAAATTGAGAAGAGAGAAGGAAGTCCCTCTATGCTGGAGGTAATTTTTCAAAATCAGCTAAATGGATGGTAAATTGGTGAAAAAAATTGCCAAGATCTTTTCTTACATCAATTTTAGGGTTGGAAATATCTGTTTCTTGTAATTTGGCCTGAAACTTATTTGCTATTTTATCACAAAATGTCCCTAAGGTGAGTCAGTGTCCTCATGTCTGGCCTTTTTAATTAATTTTTGTGGGAAAATAACAGTTTCTATCATATTCTATGTCTAATTGTCTGCATGTAGAGTTGTCTGCATTTGTGGGTCTCACTGTATAGTAATTCAATAGCGTTGAATTAATTTTTTTCAAAAATTAACAAAAATGCTAAAATGATGGTCCCTGAATTATTTTTCTGTCATGCTGCGAAAAAAAATCTCTTTGTATTTTTCTTGGTATAAGATCTCACACTGCCCGGAAAATGTGGAATTACTTTTTGGATTCTTCACGCCAGAAATGTGACGTTTTTTTTTTTTTAGTTTGCAGTTCACTTCTGTACTTTCATAATGGATCTCATATTGCGTTGTATTGATCCACAGAATGTCATTACCACCTGTGATCTTCTGCGGCTCGCTCTCGAATATCCTCGGCTGCGGAATGATTTTCTTCGCTGGCGTTGTTTATGGATTCCTGGCCCTCGGAAAGAAGTGAGTTTATCCAGGAAAAGAGAAGGAAATGTGAATATTCCTGAAAAAGACGGGATAAAAATATGATTCGTGAATATAAGATGAAATATGACGAAAATTGTATCCCTTGCGTTATAATAAATAAATACTGAAGACGAAATGAGGCAAACAATTTATGCATAAAACAAGTAAAGTACTGTATCATCCTCTCTTGATTTGTTTTTTGGTAAATGCAGTTTTGTTTGAAATAGTGGAACATTTTGAGGTGAAATTTGCAGTAATTATGAAATTGAATGTCTCTGAAGTCAAGCAAAAAATGAAGTTGTGAAAATTTGTTGTATTTCACGGCCCAGAAGAAAATTTGGACTTTCGTGAATATGCAGAGAAATGAGATGTTTTGCGAAATAATTGAAAAAGAATTGGCGTACGGTATTGAATTACAGCTGAAACTCTCGAAGTCGAATTTCGAGGGACCACCGAAAACAATTCGACTTGGAGAGGTTTTGATTTATATAGAATTGTACATATTTTATGTATAGAATCAAGCATTTTTATTTTTGGAAACATTGAAGAATTTCACTAAATTGTACATTGTGATACTCTGGGCCTCAAGTTGCTTATAAAATGATTTGACAGGGCCCTCAACTTGGAGACAGGGGCTCATTTGCCAAATTTAGTCTGTCACATCTGTCAAAGCACTTCAAATTCCAATTATTTTGTATTGTTTTTTCTGTCCTGTTCCAATAAAATAGCAGCCTGAAGTCCTCAAAAATATGTAGGGAGGTTTTAGAGGAAAAGTCTTTGAGTGGGAGGTTTTTAATGCATTATTTCTGAGGGAATTCAGAGGGGGACTCAAAAACATTTGACTGATGGAGGTACAGTGAGACCCCAAGTTGTGGATGTAATTGGTGCATCAAGAGTGTCCTTATGTCAAAATGTCCCTAAGTTGAGTCTCATTTTCCCTTAGACTTACATTATATAATTTTAATTGGTGTCTTATGTACAAAATACCATAATTCTATGAAATTAAAATTTGTCTTCGAATTTGAAACTGATTCAATCAATAAATTCCAACACAATATGGACATTTGGGGAATTGAATACTGATACCTCTGTACAGTACATAGAAATGTTGGCATTCTCTGTAAAAAAAAAAAAAAAAGTAACATTCAAGTGAAAAAGAAAGAAGGAAGTCCCTCTATGCTGGTGGTAATTTTTTTTTAATCAGCTAAATGGATGGTAAATTGTTGAGAGAAATGCCCAAGAACTTTTCTTACATCAATTTTAGAGTTGGAAATATCTGTTTCTTCTAATTTGGCCTGAAAATGATTTGCAATTTTATCACAAAATGTCCCTACATTATTTGTGAATGGTTGATGATCAAAGCAACCGCGTTAGTCGTATTTGACCAAAAATAAAAGGGACGTTTCGCCGAAAATTCGATCATGAGTAATTGAATTGATCCTCGTATGCTCTTTGAAAATTCAAACAACGTTGAAATTTCCGATCGTTACTTTTTTCCCGTCGTGGCAAAAGAAAAAAAACTACAGGGAGGGAAGAAATTTGAGATCCACGTTTGTTTCTCGAAAGTTCTCTTGATTTCGCGAATCGTAATAATCTTCGCTGACCCACTGTCTGCTCTCTCTTTTTTGTCTTCTTCTTCATTCATCCTGGGGACCATGAAATGAAAAAAAAGGGGTTCCCGAGAAGACATGATGGCGGCTGCAGCGGCGAACCAGCAAAAAAGCCCGGGGATCGAGGATCAAGATGCCTGGGGACCCTAGTCTGGTTGCAGCCCATTCCCCCGTCTTCTTCTCCGTCACCCAAGCATTCCGTGCTTTTTATTTTATTTTTTTGGTTTCCCCCCGGACGAAGACTCAATCGCGGGGTTCGTGTTATTTCGCCGTTCTGTTTTCGGTGTTTTGCTGAGTTTTATTTTCCGTTCATTCCGTCCCTCTTCCTCCTCCTCCTTAGTCTTGGAGGGGTGTTGAGGGGGATTCAGAAAATCCTGGCGTTGAATTGGACGTGTTGCACGTGTTCTTTTTTTTTGCTACTCGGCTTGCGGAGAGTCAGTTTCAGCTGCGAGACGCTAGATGTTTTATTTTATTTTTTTGTGTTGTGTTTTTTCCGGCAGCGCCAAAATGAAGTTTCCGAGTGTGTAAAACGAGTTGGAAAGCGAAAGTTCCTGGGAAAACAAAAATGTAGTGGAAGTGAATCTTCCAAAGATGCAGTTGCGACTGGATAGACGTCTACTCTTTTGAAGACCTGCATGAGAGGCTTTCGGGAAAGGAAGAAAAAAAAATTTAATGAAAGGAAAGTCGGAATTCGGATGACCTGTCTCAGGTTGTGGTTGCAATTTAACTGAGCAGAATGGGAGTGACATCTGTGTGCTGGCAAAGTAGAAATTTGTTAACGTTAAACTCAAATAGGATTCGTCATTCTCACGATTTAGCCGTAGGAATTAATGGAAAGAGGATGGGAATAACCTTGATATCGGAATTCTCAGTACGATTTTCTGTGTCCGTATCTCGAGGAAATGTCCTGATGTCGGGACAGATTCGTTTCAGTGTTCCTAACCCGAAGATACTGTATTTCAACGTGTCTTGCATTCTTCGAGAAATGCAGGGATTTGTTCTTATTCAACGTATTTCTGTGTCGTAATTGTCGGTGCAGCAACTTCAAGAAAAATCATTCCAGTCATTTCCGGGAACTTTCGCTTTCTTGCAACTTTTTGGGGCAGTTTTGATCTGTGTTAATTCTTTCTCACACAAAAAAAAACACACCAGACGGTGAGGGTTTCGGAAGTCGTGGCGGCGTTCAACAGGAACAATTGAAAGCTCTGTTTAGAGTGAGGGGATTCGTAATTGTCTCACGGTTGTTTGCATGCATGGAAAAAAAAAAGAATATGACGAGAACATTTTGTTGCTAGAAGGAAGAAAAAAAAATGTATCATCGGGCCGACGTTATTTTAATCTCGCTGCGCGACCAAAAAAAAATGGAAACGAAGAATACGAAGAAAGGTAGGGGGGTGGAGCCAAGTGTTGTTGTTGTGAAGGGAACTGATGTTTATTTCTTGGATTTTACCCTAGAAACCCTGGGTTTGTGAGCCTAAGTTGTCTGTGATTTTCTTGTTTCATACACTATAGCCCTGGAAATTTTTTTTTTTCATCAGTAAACGATTAGTATGTTACTGCAAGATCCTTTCTTGTTTACTTCGAAATTTCCCAGAGTTATTATGTGTTTGCTGCTTTTTTTACGAAAAAAGAAAGCATTTATGTCATTTTGCTGCTACAAAAATGGATGCGGAAAAAGGGTTAATTTAATAGCAGTGGAAAGTGTTGTAAAGTTTAACATGCTCATTGATTGGCTGAGTGACTTTTGAGTCTCTTCAACACCAACCTTTGAGTTATGAGTTCTACTGTACATTTCTTGGATGTTACATGTGCTGCTTCAATCTTATTGCATTATGCTGAAGGTCAGAATTTTTCAGTCAGTTGTATAGGTCAAAATGCAGAAAACCCAAAATTGTTTGCCTGTAAATTAGAATGTTTGATTAATTTCAACGCTTGAATCTATGGTTTGAATTTCTTCCAAAATTTGGTGAATAAAGATGGTACTTGGCAACAAATGTTTGAAATCTGAATCCCCTTGAAGAAATCATGACCCAGGGTTTTGACTCTTGTTCCTGTTCCATTGGCAACTCTTGATACTTGTGTGAGGAATAGTTCTGCTCTGTGTTGTCTGGGGTTGAAACTCTGCTGTCAAAAGTATACAGAGTGCTGTTGAGAAAGCCATTTTAGTTGCATCCATTGATGGGAAATATCTTCCAATGATTGTCTTCTGGGGGATTTCCACCCCTCTACCTTTCTTCCTTCTGTTTCGTGTATCATGGATGTGTTACAAGCTGGTGCAGAAATGGGAAGGCGTCAAGAATTCCTGCAGTTAATTTTTTTTTAATTTGAACCTGGAAAAAGAGAATCTGAACCAGGGAAAACTTGTGTTTGTCATTTTGTTGAAAGAAGTGTGGATTAAATCGGATCAAGTTTTCCTCTCAAGTTATTGCATATGTCATGCCCATGATTGTCTTCAATGCTTTCATTTGGTTTCTGAGGGTGAGAGATGACATCTGAGTGATGTTCTTCTTCGTGATTTCGGTAAGGATTCGTTAGGTGTCGCTCCATCATCCGTCGGAAGGAATTTGTTCAGTGTGTTGTCTCAAATTTTCATTTCAAGTGGGACAGATGAGAATTCTTTTTTGCTGCGATTCAGAGAACCGAAGTAATCCAAGCATACTCTGTAATGAATTCATAGGGATCTGCTTGAGTATTCATGACTTGTGACAATATACCTAGTCACTGCATGAAGAAAGACCTGCTGAAGGACACTTGAATTCGGTGTGTGTGAGTAAAGCTCAGTTTTTGCGATGGAGAAAGTGATTTTTCCTGGCTCTGTTGAACATTTACAGCGTTTCCATGGACGTGATTCCCGTTTTTCCCCTTTACAGAGCTTGAGAAGAGGAGCGGATATGATGGGATCCCCCTGCCTATGTAGGACTTCCCACTCCCAGTGCCTATATCTGATATCCCTCCCTTGCGGAGTAACAAGCATGGCGCGCTGGATTCACGCGCCAGGCGCTATTCCACGTCATCGTCTTACCATGTCCCATGACCTCCTGCTAGGTTATTTCGTTGTCATGACCCGGAAGCCGTGTTTAGTTTCATTCGGATTTCGAGCAGTTTTTCAGGTGTTTGCCACTTGGCGAGCAATTATTGAACAGGTCTCCCGGAAGTATAGTTGAATGAAGGAGTTGAGTGATGATCTCAAGGTGCGGTTCATCGATGCGTTGGTATGGGAGCTCCATCTCCGGAGGGGGGTTTGAATGTACAGCACAGTAACTCCCTGGAGCTGGATGGTCCTGGCTTTGCGTTAACGGTGACTGGCGCAGCAGCCAACAACTTGAACGCAGTGTCGATGCCCTTACACGTATATATTCGTACACTAGGCGAGCTCTGCAGATTCCCTCATCGCGACCCCGTCTGCGAAATATACCATAGATCTTTTAGCACTTTTGGGGTCGCATTATGTACCCCTGGTTGCGTTTTATATAGTGAAAAAGTGAGTGCTTATATATATGTACAGTATATCGATGCTGTGTTCGGATTCGGAAAGGTTGCTATATGTATGGGCTCCCCGCGCAACCGACTGTCGACATTTCTTTCGGCTTTTTTGCGGCCGTGGGATCTGCTTCCTGCGAGATTTTCGGTGGTTACTGCGCTAGAACTCTCTGCGTGGAAGTTTTGCGGAGAGATCGTGTGTCATTCGAAGTTCTGTAGTGTGACGGAAAGGTGTCCTTTGCACGCTACGCGAAGATTCGTGGTGTGTATATCCGGGTTTCACGTCACTATCACGTATGTAATGGACTTTCTGGTTGCTTGTGGGTCGAAGATTCGATCCGTGATTCGAGAATTTTGAAGATTCGGAGGAAATGCTCATAATCGCGTTGCATCAAACGCGGCAGGGATGTTGACTGGAGTCGCTTAAATGTAGTTGATGGCATGTCTCTGTTGTATTGATGAGTGATCAATGAGTGTGAATCGTGGATAAAGCCTGTTGGTTCAAAGGATAACTGTATATAGTGACGAATGAACGTTTCTAAGTGAAATCTTTCTTCACGGCGGCATAAGGTTTGTGAGTTCCACTGGTGTGTAACGGTTATATAACGAATGTATGTTGACGTAGAAGGGAACACTAGGAAACTGTGAGATTTGCGTGCGTACAAGCTATTGTGACGAATGATAAACTGGCTTGAATGTGGACATCATCCAGTATATATTGCATTTCCGTGGAGAGGAGATGCATACATAAGAGCTTGGTTGCATGATGGAATGAAATGTGTTTATATGCTCTGGACTTGCTGCTATGTGTTTCGTTCAGCTATGAGAGTGTTTGTTTCTTGCGACAATAACAGTCACATTCCATTATTATAGAAGTACAGTATTCCTAAGTGTTCATCTGCATGCGTGCAATATGTTGACGTGCTGAATGCAACAAGTCAAGATTTCAATTGCGACGTCCGGAAGCGGAGGCAAAGAAAATGTTGTGACAATATGAACTTCAAAGCTTACGGTTCTTTGCATTGAGTTGCGCCTGTTCTATGAAATTCGCAGAGATGGAAGCCACAAGAGTATTGCATAATGAAGTCTCAGCTTTTCCGCTTCGGGTCTTTCGAATATATGTTCCATGGTAAATGTTAATGACAGTTCTCAAGAGTTCAAAGAGCACAGAGGTCTTCGTGTTGAATATGCATTGTTGTGGTGAAACATCGTTTTCAAAGCACACAGCGCTTTATGCCTTGTAATCTGCAAGAATTCTAGAAAATAACGAGGGTTTTTTACAATATCAAGGGAGGTGTGATTGTTGTTTTTTTTTCGAATTTCCAACGACACAGGTTTCAAAATCTCGCTTTAGTTGACCGATTGTGTGAGCTGTAAGTACGAATATTGACGTACAGTATTTGTAGTAAGCACCTCATCGTCAGCTAGAGTAAGACAACCTTTCCGCGAGAAATATTTCTTGAAATGGTGCCGATTAAATGCGCGGCGAACCGCAAAAGAGGTGCTGTTCATATATGCGACCGAACATCCATATTTTTCTATCCAGTATTTCCCGCATATATTGGGTTGCTGACCTCGATTACCTTTGGGAAGGCTCCAAGATTCTTTCCCTCGATTATCAAAAAACGTTTTATTATCCACACAGATTGATCAGCTGTTTAATTCATGTGTTGTTCAGCATCGAATACTCTTCAAGTTTTTTTTGTGAGAACAGGAAGAACTATGAAATGATGCAAGTACAGTTGAGGTCGAATTTCGACAGACCAACAAAAAAAATTTGATGTGAGGGAAGTTTCTGGTTTGGAAAACTTACCGTTTTTGCCTTTCAAACAAAAGAATATTTTGAGAAAGTTTTAGTTTGTGATTTTTTAAAGTCCAAAATAGCCTTTTATGTAGAATTTGACAGGATGCTGAACTTGAAAGAAGGAGTTCATCTGTCTAATTATTATTCCACTTCCTTTCAAAAAGCTTAAATTTAAATTTGTATGGCTTTTCTCTTTCCTTGGTTGCAAAAATAATAGCCAAAATGCCCCCAGAAAATTCATGTTTTTGAAGTTTTGAGTTGGAAAATCTTTGAATTTGATAGATTTTAATGCATTGTTTCAAAGGGAAACAAGACAAGGCTAAATTGGCATGGGAAGGTATTCAACTTAAGGAGGGTTGAGTTATTGAGATTCAGTTGTATTTCAGTGAGTACATTATAATGGGATACTGACATAATGATGCAGCAATATGCAGACAATCTAATTTTAGAACACTTTATATTCAAAAAATCCCCCCAACATTTGAACCTTTTCTGAAGAAGTGGACAATTTTATTAAATTTTCTGGATAAGCAAGAAATGTACTTTTCAAAATTTTTTTGTTGAAAAATTGAGCTACTGCCATGAACAAGAAATCCAAATAAATTTCAAAATAAGTGCACTCAGTTTTATTTTCCCAGCAATTTTTATTGTTTTTGTTTTCCTTTTTAAATTGATTCGCAAGTGTGTAACAATACAGAAGTAATGCTTGGTTTCAGGTCAAGAAGTTCTTTATCAATTTTGAGTTAAAAAGTATGAAATGTTTAATCTCTTCCTGGTTCATTATAACCTGTTTCTTGAATTGATTTTTGACTTTAAAAAAGGGGGTCATAGAATAAGTAAATTAACCTGTTCCAGTGCTGTATTAGTTTTGCTATGCAAAAAACTAATTCCAGAAGAAACTAATTTATGTTGTTTTGTGTGAAGCATATCATCTCTTGCAAGTCATCATTTAAAATATGATCATCATCAGTTTAATCTGTTGCAGGCACACACACACACTGTGCTGTGCATTTCAGCAAATTATTTATACTCCAATTAATAATGTATGAAGTGTATCAGTAGAAAATTAAAGCAATCTTTCAACTATTACATCTGAAATTAAATTGTGGGGTTAATTGAAGGAAAGACAAATCTTCACCTTTTCTTGGTTTATTTTACTAATTTAAAAAATCCAGAGTTGGAAAAATTGAAACCCAAAGCTTTTTCCAAATTTGTGTGTGTGTTTTTTTGCAATCTAATAAATAATGTAAAAAATGCATTAGTAGAAAATTAAAGCAATCTTTCAATTTTTACATCTCAAATTAAATCTTGGGGTTAATTGAAGGAAATACAAATCTCCACCTTTCCTTGGTTTATTTTACTAATTGTAAAAAATCCAGAGTTGGAAAAATTGAAACCCAAAGCTTTTTCCAAATTTGTGTGTGTGTGTTTTTTTTTGCAGGAAAATTTTGCTATGCCGGAAAAAATTAATTTCAGCAAGTCACTTTATCCTTTTGCAGAAATCGCGACTTGTGGAATTTTGTTACTGTAATCATCTGCTCAAAACCCAAACAAGGATATTTTCCACTGGAGAAATTATGCTGATTGCCTTGTTTTCCACTTCACTTCCCAATCGATTTCAATAATTATTATTTTTTTTTCAAACAGTGGATTATCCGAAGCATGAAGGGGGTCATAACCTCGAGTCCATTATGCGAGGCCCTCGTTATCCAGGGTTGCTGAACTTTTCGGCGATTCAATCGTATATGTGTAGTGAAAGATGTGAATGAGAGAAAGGTTTACTGATGTATGGAAGCAGATTGCGGAGTATGTGAAAGGACTCGTTATATTCTCCATCATTTCCCCTCGGGTCTTTGGGGAAAACCTTAGATATAGTGCTTCAAATCTCAGCCAGATCATCTTTCATCGGCGGCGGACATCTTGAAAGATCTTTTGCTGAACTGTTTCGCAGGACGAAAAGAAGAAGAAGAAGAAGAAGAAAAAAAAAGCGTGCTGCAGAGGAAGACGAGCTGTTTTTTTTTCTTTTGTGCTTTACTATATACC
The DNA here is from genome assembly GCA_905338405.1 of Notodromas monacha. Classification (NCBI taxonomy): domain Eukaryota; kingdom Metazoa; phylum Arthropoda; class Ostracoda; order Podocopida; family Cyprididae; genus Notodromas; species Notodromas monacha. The sequence goes on along the minus strand of CAJPEX010000015.1, from coordinate 295,914 downwards.
GTATACAAGTGTATATATATATATATATGTGTGTGTGTGTGTGTGTAAGGTGGTCCAGTGACGAAATGTGAGAGGATACTCGGAACATGAGGACGAGAGTGTTGGAAAACCGGTTCGAATATCGCCGAGAATAAACTCCACACCTAGACTTCTCTAGGGGACCGACCTTCGTAAAGGTCCCTAGGGGGTCCTAGGGTCTTCCATAATAACATGTGTCACACATAACACATGTCACCTTAACGAACAAATCACACACACACGGGGGGGGTTTTTTGCGACATGAAAAATGGCTGGGTGCTGTGCAAAATGTCTCAGTTAACGTACTTGATCCTTGACAGGCTGGAAATTTTGTTGATTTGGCACTGTGAAGCATTATTGAATTATGAGTGTATTTAAAGTTGAATTTCAAGGGAGCAGCAAAAAAATTTAAGCTGAAGGAGGTTTTGAGTTGTTCATAGATATTTGAGTTATTGAATCAATCTCAGTTCCATGCTCACATTATCTTCAAAAATAAGAGGAAAAAGAATAAAAGAGAGTGCATGTCAGAGGTGATAAGAATTTTTTTGGAAACTTTGTTGTGCATCATATGCTGTACTTGATTCTGATTTCTGATAGTTAATTTTGAACCAATTTCAATAGAAAAGTTTGTGAAATGTAAATGTTGGGAAATTAATGCTCAATGACTGCAATTCAATTCCAACTTTGAATTCTGATGCAATTTAAAGTGATACCCCATTATGAGGACACCCTGCCATGTAGACAATTTGACCTAGGGACACTTGAGAACCTAAAAATTAGGCCCAATATCCAGGCATCAGCTCAATTTAGGGATATTTTTTCTGAAATGTTCCCCAAAAATCAAAATGTTTTATTTTTTATTTTGATATCTTTCAAAGAAATCAAGCTATTTATATTTGAAAAACTTCAAGTAAATTCATTCTAATTCATGATCAAAAGCAAGCTGATTTTGTGCTTCTTATTTCAGAGTTGTTTCTTTTTCTATCATCTGTGCATATTCTAGCAAGACTTTTTATTTTTTTGCTTTTTGATCTCCTTTTGATATCAAAAGATCAGATGCTGTGTGGTTGTTTTTTCCTGTTTTTCTACAACTTGAAGTTGAAGGAGACAATTTTTATTAAATCTTTGAGGGCTTATTTCTTTTTTTTGACAAAAAGGAGAACCAATTGAATGCATTGAGCATTGAAGTTTGAGGGAAAATTAGACTTCACTTTGGGACATTCTGACATCAGGACACTCTTGATGCACCAGTTGCATCCACATCTTGGGGTCTCATTGTACATATTTTCCAAGTATTGCAATTTTCTGTCTCTCAAAAAAGGGGATGAGCATTGTAATTGAGAAGAATCTTTTCTGGTCAATTAAAATTTTTTACGTGTTATCCTTGGATCACATTAGATAGATTTTAAAAGAAAGGAAATTGAATGCTATTGAATTCTCATTTTATTTGAGGATGCACTGATAATTATAGCTGTTGTAATTTTTTTTATTGTAAGCATTCAAGGGAAATTAAAGATGGATCTTAGTGGGGATATGCTTTTACTTGAGATGTTCACACTAGTACCCTAAAGTATTTGATATTTTTCTCCCAAAAAGCAGGGAGTGTGTCATATTTAAATACACATGTGCCCTGCAATGTTTTCCAGAATTCTTGTGTATGATTATCCTTTGATCACATTACAGATGAATTATAAAAGAGAAATGCATGGAATGTATGAGATTTTCATTAGATTATGATTTGATAGTTTTAGCTGTTGTCATGCTTAAATTGTGAAGATTTTTGCTGACAACTGGAGTGTATGTCAGGAGCATGTTTTTTTACATAATTTTTCATCTTAAAATAGAGGGGACTGAAATCACTTTGATGAGGCCCATATTCAAATGAATTAATATTTCAAATGAAAGTGTTTATATGGCATAGTCTCACTACAGCAAATCTTGTTACAGGAATTCATTTGTTGTAGTAACAGAATTGTTAGTTATATCCAAGCCCAATAGTTGCAATGCTACTTAGTTTTTTAATACATTATTTCAAGCTATTTTACTGGTCCTAATGCCTTTGCTGTGAAAAGATTTCACTTTACTGATTTTATCAGTCTTTTTAGCCAAAAGATTCCCTTTTTGCAATCAAATTGTTTATCCTTCAGTGGAATATAAATATGCAACATCAGAACCCATTTGAAATCTTGTAAATTAATGGTTTTTGTGCCTCAAAATGGCATCATTGAACTGTATAAAAACCTAAATTTGTAAAAATGCAGACCACACAGTTTTTGCCAAATTTTGTAGATCTTGCTTTTTCAATTTCACCTCAATCAGAATTTTCAATTGATAATATTCTAATTGAGACAGGGCCAAATTAAGGCATATACTTTTGGAGACTGGACAATTTGAGACTGAAACATTTTGAGAAAGGGGCAAATTGAGACTGAAACTTTGTGAGGCAGGAACAAATCAAGACAGATATATTTTGAGACAGAGACTGAGGCAAAATGACTCATCTCTGTTCCTCCCTAATGTGTTATGTTTAAGGTGTGAAAATGAACACACATCAAAATGTTCAGTGAACATTTCTGTTTTTTTGTCTCACATGAGACAATTTCACATTGTGACACTTGTTTTACCAAAAGAAATAGAAAGAAATGCCCAACATGTGAATGCTGACTCAAGGTGTGGAGAGTGCATGCCAAAATTTTCAGAATAGAAAACATCACTTATCAGGAAGAATGACAAGAAACAGCACCTTGTGAGTTCTGTAATATTTTGCACTTCAAATTTAACATGAATAGCTATTCAATTGGAATCTGCAGTTGCTTTGGGGCTGTCTCAAATTGTCCCTGTCTTGAACTGTCTCTGTCTCAAATTTTACCTGTCTCAAATTGTCTGTGTCTGAAATTATCCCCATCTTGAAATTAACTGTCTGAAATTGTCCATGTCTCAAATTGTCCGTGTATGAAATTATCCCCATCTTGAAATTAACTGTCTGAAATTGTCCCTGTCTCAAATTGTCCCTGTCTCAAATTGACCCTGTCTCAAATTGTCCCTTTCTAAAATTGTCCCTGTCTCAAATCGACCCTGTCTCAAATTTTATCTGTCTCAAATTGTCCCTGTCTCAAATTGTCCCTGTCTCAAATTGTCCCTGTCTCAAATTGACCCTGTCTCAAATTTTATCTGTCTCAAATTGTCCTTGTCTCAAATTGTCCCTGTCTCAAATTGTCACTTTCTCAAATTGTCCCTGTCTCAAATTGTCCCTGTCTCAAATTGTCCCTGTCTTGAATTTACCTGTCTCAAATTGTCTCAACCAAATGTCAGTCTCCATTTGTCCAGTCATAAATTATCTGTATTGATTTGTCCATATCCCTTATCTCTGAAGCTCATGATACCAATGGAAAACCATTGATGAAGAATTTCAAAGAAAAACTAGAAATTAAAAAAAGAAAATTGACGCTTTAATTCTGAACAAAAGTTTGAAAGAAAATCCAGGAAAGGTGTTGCTCTGCCACAATTAGCTATGAGTAAATTGTGTTTAATGTTTTTTTTTTCAATCATCTGGGAGATACAGTGTACAGCACATCAGATTATCTTTAAACACAGGCACCGAGTCATTAGCCTGGATCATCTATTGTGCGCATATATAATGCGTCTGGGTGTGTGTGTGTGTGTATTAGTGGTAGAATCCATTTCCTTGCCCTGGGTTTTTTGCATAATGTTTTCTCCTTGCATCAGTCGCAGAAATCCCCCCAGGGACTTTGTTCCTTGGGTTTCTTGCGGCATCAGAAAGGAGACGGAAGACTTTAGATATTAGAAAAGGCTTGAGCCGCATGAAACTCGAGCCAACCCCCTGGGGGTTGCTGGTTACTCCTTATAGTGTCCTTTTGTGAGTTTTTTTTTTTTTTTTTTTTTGCTGTTCAGGGTGAGTCAAGATTATGTATTGGGCTGATGCTGGAAATGGTAGTGGTTGAAAAGCAGCCACGTGTTTTGTGATGCTTCGGTTAATGGACTTGGCCATTTCTTCCTGAGAAAAGTTTGTCAACTGAAAATTTTGGCAGTTTGATACAATTTAGCCTCAGTTAATGGACCTGATCCATCATCTTTCAGCTTTGAACTGATGCTGGACTTGACCATTTCTTCCTGAGAAAAGTTTGTTAACTGAAAATGTTGGCAGTCTGATGAAATTTAGTCTCAGTTAATGGACTTTATCTTCTTTTTTTTTAGAGAAATCAAGTGTCTGAAAATGTTGTCCCTCTATATAACATTGAGCCTCAGTTTATGGACATGATCCATTCCAAAGTTTTAAACTGATGCTGGAAATGGTGGGAAAATGCCACATTTTTTATGTGCCTCAGTTGATGGACTTGACCATTTCTTGCTGAGAGAAGTGTGTTATCTAAAAATGTTGGCAGTCTGGTGAAATTTAGCCTCAGTTAATGAACATGATTATTTCTTTAGAGAAGTGTCTGAAAATGTTGTCCCTCTATAACACTGAGACTCAGCCAATGCACCTGATCCATTCCAAAGTTTTGAACTGATGCTGGAAATGGTGGAAAGCTACCACATTTGTTTGTGCCTCAGTTGATGGACTTGATCATTTCCTGAGAGAAATTTTTTATTTGAAAATTGTGTCACTCTGGCTACACTGAACCTCAGTTAATGGACTTGATCTATTTTACAGTTTTGAACTAATGCTGGAAATAGTGGGAAGCTGCCACATGTTGTGTGCCTCAGTTGATGGACTTGATAATGATTTCCTGAGAGAAGTTCAGTATCCAAAATGGTGTCGCTCTGGTAACATTGAGCCTCAGTTAATGGACTTGATCCATTTCACAGTTTTTAGCTATTGCTGGAGATAGTGGAAAGCCACCAATTTATTTATGCCTTAGTTAAAGGACTTGATCATCATTTCCTGAGAGGAGTTTATTATATAGAAATGTTGTTACTCTGGTAACATTTAGCCTCAGTTAATGGACTTACTCCTTTTTAGCAAGTAGGCCTCATCCATAAAGTCTGTAACCCTGAGGGTAACATAACCCCTGTAACATCCAGTTCTGGAGAGATGAATGCAGTACTTCATTTATTTTCTTATTAAAAAAAACTATGAAAATGTGGGGTGTAATCAGTACCCAAAAAAATATATTTTAGAAGAATGTGATGCATAGCTGTATGCCATACAGTATTTGAATTGCTTTGGATTTTGGACAGATTTTGGGGGGGATTTCAAGAACAGCAAAAGATAAAAATCTGCATTTGAGCTCTAATGAATGTTGTGGCTGATTGCTTTCTGTTTCATCTGGTGATTTTTTGTTGCTATTATTTGCTGGAATCTTGCTTCTTATAAAATTAAAGCAACAAGATTATTTAATTGTAAATAAATGAGTATTTGTTTCAAATTTTAGACCAATGAGGCAAAAATACTGTGTTAAATTCACCCAGTTTTGAGTGGCTTTGGGTTTTTATTTCATTTTTATATTAAATTGTTGTTGTCTCCTCTTCTGTATGATGGGTTTTTACAGTATTATTGTGCCAGTCCAAATGTGATGTATCATGTATGAAATTTTCAAAACAAATAAAGTAATATATATTTCCCTTATCATTATTTTAAACTAGATTCACATTTCCACCCTCTTCACTAATTAAAGGAATGCACATTTCATGATGGAAAGTTGGGGTTTGCATCTTATGCAGGGGTAGATTTTTTCCTGAAACTAATTCCTTCTCAAAATTCAAGGTGCATGTGGTACCTGAGTAACTATTGCAATTTCCTTCAGAGTCCCTTTTAATCAAGTAATGTTGACCTACATAGGATGGATACACTTCATTACAGAGCTCTCATGAGAACACATGCTCAGGAAAAAATATAAATCCACAACCAAGCAAGAATAAAATGATCAAGCCACTACAGAAAAAGTATGCCACATTCTGCAGAGCAGCTTCAAATTTTGTAAGGACATTCTCATTAGTCTTCTTTCAAATCAGTTTCTATAACGCAAATTGTGTCAGCATGTTTGAAAATACCAAAACAATATATTTTATAAAGTACAGTAGAATTCAATTGCAACAAATCTTGTTATAACCAATTTTGTCTTGGTCCTGACAGTTTCCCATAGGCTTGCTTTTATTAAAATTGCATTTAAAAAAGTAATTTTAGTATGTAATCTCATAACAAATTTTTGGCATGATTCTGTTCATAGCCCATATAGGGATTAATCAATAAATGACAATAATTGTTGAAAAAACTGAAAGATGCAACATTACAACTTCATAAAAAAGTAATCTTCACGCAAAGAAAACTTGCTATCTAAAAAATACACAATAGGACACATTTTTTGAAATTCTTTAGCTCATACATTTTAGAATGTATGCCTTTTTCAAATAAAATATGAGTGGATAAGTTGATTGAGAAGGAAGTGCAGCATGTTTACCATATGAAATATTGTTTTTATTTTTTATGACAAACAATACTTTAGTACAAATGTTTGTTCATTCAAAGAAGAGTAATTATTATGTCAATGGAGTTCTCTTCATTTCATCAGAAATAATCGCTAATTATGCTAGATCTTGAATCATGTGTTTTTGAAGCATTTTAAAGTTTGTATTCTCCATTTCAAATAAAGTTGTGGCCTGACATGTGCTAAAAATCATTGATCTTGATACAACACATTTTTTGTTATAACAATATTTTATTCAGGTCCCCAGGAGTTTGTTGTAACAAGATTTTACTGTACTGTAAATTATCAGGGTCACCACTGTATTGATGAGTGCATGTGGGTTGAGTTATTTGTTTTACAGTGAGACCCCCACATGCAGACACCTTGACATGGGGACAATTTGACATAGGTACATTTATTTTTAAATTAAATAAACCATTAAGAAGGCCCTACATATGGACACTGACTTGACATGAGGACATTGCATGATAAAATTGCCAATAAATTTCAAGAAATTGACTTTTATTAGGCTTAATTGCAAGAAACAGATGTTTCCAACCTTAAGATCTATGCAAGAAAAATTCTTCAGTACTTTTCCCATCACTTTCCCATCCATTCAGCTAATTAAAAAATTGCCTATAGCACAGAGGGACTTCCTTCTCTCTTTTGGACTTTGATGTTATTTTCACAGATGCCAACATTTCAATGAACTGTTCAGCAGTATGCTATTCAATGTTCCAAATGTTCTTATTGGGTTGAAAATATATTCACTGAATCAAATTCAAGCAGCAAACAAATTTTTTTTTCATAGAATTCTGACAAATATTTTGTCCCTAAAACGCCAATTGAAAATTATATAATGTAAGTCTATGGGAAAACAAGACTTGACTTGGGGACAATTCAACTTAGGGACACTCTTGATGCACCAATTAATAATGTCTGCATCTGGGGGTCTTTCCCCATTTCCAATAAAGCTGTGGTCTGAAATGTGCTAAAAATTATTGATCTCGATCCAACAAATTTTTCATTATAACTGTTTTTTTCTCAGGTCCCCGGGAGTTTGTTGTAACTAGATTTTACTATATTATCATGATGGTCACCACTGTATTAATGAGTGCATGTGGGTTGAGTTACTCGTTATACTCTACCAGAAAATTTGTTGTGATATGGTACTTGTTGTAACCAAATTTCACTGTATTGTACAGTATAAATAAGTTCAGCTAATGTCTCTCTTCTCTCTTTTTTTTTTGTAGGACACCTCGGATGCAAACCTGCGGAAAACAACGACCATCAACAACAACAACAACAGCATCTTTCTACGCAGCAGATGACGAATAATAATAATAAGAAGAGGAGAACGAGTGACGGAGGAGGAATAATGTCCCATCTCCCCAGCACACGATCCCTCTTCGCTGTGTCCCATCATCACTGGCTGCTGCTGTCCCTATTCATCCTGATGTTGTCCCTGCAGCAGCAGCACCAGTGCAGCGCCCACTGCCCCCGCCCGTCCTGCACGTGCAAATGGAAGGGCGGGAAGCAGGCCGTCGAGTGCGTCAACGCGGGCCTGTCGGGCGTGCCCGTCGGGCTGGACGCCGGCACCCAGGTCCTCGACGTCTCAGGCAACCGCCTCGGCGTCCTCTCCGCCAAGCAATTCGTCTCCGTCGGCCTCGTCAACCTCCAACGCCTCTTCCTGTCCCGCTGTCACATCGCCCAAGTGCAAGAACGCGCCTTTGCCCGACTCTCGAACCTCGTCGAGTTGGACTTGTCTGAGAATGCGTTGACCTTTGTGCCGGCGGCGGCGTTTCACGACGTGCCGGCGTTGCTGCGGTTGTCGCTGGCCAAGAACCCGATCACGCGGCTGGACGCGCACGCGTTCGTGCCGCTGCAGGCCCTGGCCCACCTGGACCTCAGCGACTGCATCGTCAGGCACGTGAGCAACAGCGCGTTCCAGGGACTGGGCAACGGGCTGACGGTGTTGCGGTTGAGTCACAATAACTTGACGTGGATGGACCCGGAAGCGGCGCAGGTGCCGAGTAGTGGCGGCGGCACTGTGAGCAGCAGCAGCAGTGGTAGTAGTAGTAGTAGTAGTGGCGGCATTGGTGGCGGAGGCATCGGAGGAGGCGGCGGCGGCTTGTCGTCTTATCATTACGCGTCCAGCTTGAACGAGTTTGCCTTGCATGGCAATCCCTGGGTGCGTTATTGAAATTTGCCCAGAAATAATGTTATCAGTACAGTGAGACCCCAAGATGCGGACATAATTAGTGCATCAAGAGTGTCCCTAAGTTGAGTCTCATTTTCCCTTAGACTGCTGGGTGTTTTATGGAAAAAATACTCACCGTGATTCAATAAAAATAAAAATTGTCTCCCAATTTAAACTGATTCCAATCAATATATTTCAACACAATACTGACATTTGGGGAATTGAATTTTGATACAGTACCTCTGTTTAGTACATAGAAATGTTATCATTCTCTGTAAAAAATAACATTCAAGTGAAAAAGAGAGAAAGAAGTCCCTCTATGCTGGAGGTAATTTTTTAAAATTATTTAAATGTATGATAAATTGGTGCAAGAAATGTCCAAGAATTTTTCTTGCATCAATTTTAGAGTGGGAGATATCTGTTTCTTGTGATTTGGCCTGAAATGTATTTGCAATTTCATCACAAAATGTCAAATCAGTGTCCTCATGTTGCGCCTTTTTTTATTCATTTTTCATTGGAAAATAAGTGTCCCTATATTGAATTGTCTGCATCTTGAGGTGTCCATATGTGGGGGTCTCACTGTATTTGCTCAAGTAAGGTGCACACAAGGGGTTTTTATGTTGGAAATATTGCTAAAATTGTATCCCTGAGTAAGATGTGCACCCCAATTTTAAGTGACTCTAAAACCACAGAATTTCAAAAATAAAAACAAAACATTTCAAGTTAGACATTAATTGAACAAAAATTGGATCAACTTCCATTTTTCAGTGAAAAAAGTTTCCTTCTTACATAACTTCCTAAAACTTCTTGAAAAATTTGTACCCACTTATGACGTGCACCCCTTTATTTCCTCTGAAATTTGAGAAAAAAGGTGCGCGTGGTACTCAAGTAAATATGGTACTTTTGAAAAATTGAAAAAAGGGATTCTGGATTGAAAAACATTTCTCTAATTTTTATTTTTATAGAGGGAAGAGAATGACCTGTTTAAATCAGAGTGTACAGGTGGTACCTTGCAATTTGACCCTAATCCATTCCCAAAGTAGGGTTAAATTGCAAAGCAGGCAAATTGCAAGACACTCTGTGAAATTCAAAAGTATCAGTGAAAAGTGCAAGAAAAGGTGGCCAAAGCTGGTCAAATTGTGGGGCCAGGGTCAAATTGCAAGTCAACCTCCCTACCATTTTGATTGTTGAATTGTGGGATGGTCAAATTGCAATGTACAATGTATATTGGTGCCCAACTAGAAACTGGCAGCAGGCCACATGGCAATGAGGAGAGCCATCTTTGCAAGATGCAAGAAATTATTATGGCTTATTATTCAAAATGTGGGAGGGTTCAGGAAAATGTACACATCCTGCAAAAAGAAATTGTGCAATGCTAGCTACAAAGCCTTGAAAAAGGAAGGTTGGGAGTCCAACTATAATTTTCTAATTTCTACCAGGATAATCTATGAAACATTCCTAAAAAAGTTGGTTGCATTTGAAATTTGGAAGTTTTTCATGAACTTATTGAAAATATTGTTCTAACATGTTTTAACATATGGGCTTTCTTCTGGGACTTGGAAAAAATTATTTTATGCTGTTCATGTTGTTCAAACAGTATTTTTTGTGACCGGATTTCACTGTAGCAGTGAAGTCTCATTAGGCCAAACTTGTTGGGTCTTCAGATAAAGCTTGTTATAACAAATAATTTGTTATAATGAGATATTTATAAATATTGTCTGGGGAGATTATTTAAAATGTCAAATTTATTTTTTTTTTATTCTGAAATTTTAAATTTTGAATTATTTCGATTTAAATTTTGGAGTAATTATTTATTAATTTAGATTTTTGGAAAATGGTGAATGATTTTTACAATTTTTTATTGAATTCTCCGCAAAAATATGACTCTATACATGCAAACATTACAAAATATGGACACCGTTTGAAAAGTAATTACATCCAGATATTGGGGGCCCACCTAGAATATTTTTTAGCCAAAATTTGTGCCCATCAGATTTTCTGTATTTTAGTCTTATTCATTGCAACAAGTTAAAATCTTCATTAGTGACAATTTTTCATTTCTAATTCTTTGTTTGGATGGAAAAGCCTGATATTGGCATTTTAGTTTTATTGATCCTGAAGGAGCAAAAGTCAATTAATCAGTGATTAAAATTGTTTTTCCCAAGTGAGAATTGAAATGGTGGAAAATCCTTCGGAAATAAGCAGAGTATCGATTCAAGTTCTGTGTCCCTTTATTGTTGATTGTATAGTTCTGGGTCAGAAACTTTATAATTATTCAAATTTCAGGACTGACGAAAACTTCTCAACTATTCCTTGTGTACGTGCGTGGGATAAAGGGAAAGTTTGCGATTGCCTTTCATCGCTTTTGATTGGAACAATATTCTAATTGATTATTTTCGTATATTTTTTATGTTTCTTCGTCGATTGCTGATGAAGATTGCGATGAGGGGAGACATTTTGAAAATCGGATGTTATGAGTGTAGAGAAAGAATTTTGGTCCAACTAGGGTTTTTTTTTGGATTCTTCTGTTTATAGTGAAGACTCAATAAGGCGTATGGAGGATAATTCATTTGTCAAGTACTTTGGAGTACTTGTGGGATGTCCGATGATTTTTTTGTCTGAATTCTTTTGCGCAGGAAGGAAGAATCTCTTTGGGAAGACATTGTTTTGACCTCTGAAGCAAAATCGTTAAACTGTACTTGGAAACTTGTTGTACAATACAAGTGAGACCCCCACATGCAGACACCTTGACATGTGGACAATTCAACATAGGGACACTTATTTTCCCATTTAAAAAAATCAATAAAAAAGGCCTGACATGAGGACACTGATTCAACATTGGGACATTTTGTGATAAAATTGCAAATACGTTTCAGGCCAAATTACAAGAAACTATGGTGAGTATTTTGTCCATAAAGCGCCAATTAAAAATTGTATAATGTAAGTCTAAGGGAAAATGAGACTCAACTTAGGCGCATTTTGACTTAGGGACACTCATGATGCACCAATTATGTCTGCATCTTGTGTATTTTAAAATAATTATTTACTTGCCCAATAAATAATTTCAATAGTCTAATATTTTAAAATAATTATTTACTCTCCCAATAAATAATTTTTAATAGCTTCTCACTGTAATCTAAGAGACATCTTGGGTAACTTTTGTATTAGCTGGCATCAATTGAAGTCTGATAACAACAATTAATGACTTGGTTTTTTTTCATTGTTTTTGTGGGAATATTGTGCTGATTTTTGTGTGTGGTGTTTGTTTGTTTAGATTTGCGATTGCCACTTGCGCCCTCTACGCTCGTGGCTCACTCGCCACCACAGCCATTCCCCGGTGGAACCCACTTGCGCATCCCCACCTGGCCTCAAGGGCAAGCCTCTGCGCTTCCTGGCCCGGGACGACCTGGCCTGCAGCCCGGTCATGCTCAACAATGGCGGCGTCAGTGGCGGCGGTGGCGGCAGTCGGGGTTCCTACTCGTCAGAAGACATGGCCCACGCTCAAAGAGTGTTGGTTGGCGAGAACGCGTCGCTGGTCTGCAGGGCCATGTCCATGCCCGAGCCCGACATCACTTGGCTTCATCGCGGCAAAGTCATCTCTGCTGACTCTTCTTCTTCTTCGTCATCTGCTGGTGGTGTGAATCCCACGACGGCGTTGTACTCTGTTCGCGAATCTCTCGGAACCCCATCGTCGTCCGGTGTGTCCTTTTCTTCTTCTTCAGCGTCGTCGTCGTCGTCAGTGTACGGTCTTCATCATCACAACATCAACATCAACAATAATAACCAGAAGGAGAAGACGAGTCGCCTGGACATTGTGCACGTGGGCGCGGGTGCGAACGGGACCTTTGTGTGCCACGCGAGGAACAGCGCCGGGGTGGCGGAGGCCAATTTCACTCTGATCGTCGTCGAGTCGCCGAAGCATCGGCTGTCGTCGTCGTCGGGAACGGCGTCGGCGGCGGCGGCTCACGGCAGCTCCGAACGCGGCGGCGGTGATGATGACATTAATAATAGTGGTGGTGGTGGTGGTGGTGGTGATGATGTGACGAGTGAAGAGTCGAGTGGCGGCAGTTGGAGCAAGTATTGGCAATGGCTGGTGTTGTGGTGGACGACGACGACGACGACGTCTTCGTCTACGGCGGCAAACACGTCGTCGTCGGCGTACGCAGTTTTAGGCGGCGGATTGTTGAGTGTCGTCCTCATGCTCGGACTCGTGGCTGGGGCGTGTTGGCGCCGGCGACGGATGCTCATGGGCATGCCGGGTGAGAAGCGAAGGGCGTCTTCGTCGGCGGCGTCCACTTCGTCTTGTGGCGGTGCTGGAGCTGCTGGATCATCATCATCCGCCGCCGCCGCTTTAGTCGTCACTGGTGTTGGAAGCGGCGGCGAATCCGTGATGGTTGACGGCGTAGACGAAGAAAAGTCGCGAAACGGCGGCATTGACTCCGTGTCGCCTCTAATGATGACGACGGCGGCGGCGAAGGCGGCGGTGTGTTTCCCCGAGGAAGAACCGTTGTACGTGTCGACAGGCATGATGATGTTCAGTAATAGTGCCAATAATAATAATAACAATAATAACAGTAACCGAAGTGGGAATAGCAGCAGCAAAAGCGACAGGAGCGACACCAATGGAGCAAGAAGCGGACTGAGCTTTGGAGTAGGTTCCAAGTCGTTTCACCAGGTGTCGTACCATAACAACCACCATCAGCACCTTCAGCATCATCATCATCATCATGTTCAGCACTCGCCGATCCTCGAGGAGCCCTCGTCGTCTTCTTCAGCCGCATCCTCTTCCCAGCAGCAGTTGTTGCACAGCATTTATGATCCCAGGAAGTTCGGAACGTTGCCCAGCAAGCATCAGCAGCAACATCATCATCATCAGCAGCAGAGAGTGTTGGTGCAGTATCCGCAGTCCTTGTCGCTTTCCGCGTACCCGAATCCCGCCTCTACCGCTACCTTGGGACGGATTCATTACAACCCGATCGTGTCCTTCCATCAGCATCATCATCAGCAGCAGCAGCAGCAGAATCCTCATCATTTGGTGTCGCCGGAATTCGTGCCGTTGCCGCCGGCGGAGTTTTCGGATTGTCCGCAGCAGCAGCAAGTGGTGCAGTTGTTGCCGCCGCCGCCGCAACAGGGCATCATGAAGGGCGTCCGGAAGCCGCCGGACGGGGGTCCGTCGTCGTCGTCGTCGACGTCGTCGGGCTTTTTGTTGTCTTCTTCGGGGACAGGCACAGTGAAGAAGGTGAAGATTGTGTTGCCCAAAAAAGATGATGATGATGAAGAAGAAGATTATGATGATGATGAAAGGAAGACCTGTTGCGAGCCTGTTATTACTGCTGGACCACACCAACAGCAATGTCCGCAGGGCACTGAAGTTTGAGATGATCTCTGTTTTGTTTTTTTTTTGGAGCTGCACTTCAGTCCTTGGTGTTTTGTTTTTTTTAAAGGATAAACACTTGATGATGAGGAAAAGATATTTAAAACCTTTTTTTCTGTTTTTTTGAGGAGTGTGCTGAACTCGCATTATTGTTGGCAGATGGCAGTTGAGTGTGTGTTATATTCACTTTTTCTTCCACTTGGAAATCTCCCCTTGAAAACGGTCATGGTTTTTGTTTTGTATTCATTTGTAAGTTCTTGGATGATTTTCTTTATTTTTGGTCAGTGATTTGTGTACAGTAGGTCCATGCATATGACAGATAATGACACTTTACAAAGACAGGTGTTTGCAGAAACATGATCAACAATGTAAATTAATTTTTATCTTTTGAATAAACTCCTTTGCCTTAAAAATGCCATTTTGATATGGATTTAAACTTTCTATGCAGGGACCCTTTGTACCTTACATGCAAAAGTGTAGGTTAGTAGTCATGATGAAAACGTGCAAATGATGAGGCATCACATGATATTTGTTTTTACAATTTCACCACTGCTTGGGAATGTTGACAATTGGTTCAGTAATGTACAGTACTTGATTTTTTTATGTCTGGATTCTGATTTAAATCATGTTGCACAGAGTAAGTGTGTAAGTTATGAGATTTCATTGAGAGAGTTATGTCAGCAAAAAGTTGGATTGATAAAATTTAGGTGACATCAATAACTTGCAATCACAAAAAGGATGATCAAAGATTCAACAAAAGGTTTTACTGTAGGGTTTGTTGAAGACTGAGCTCAAAAGAGTTGAAATTTTTTTTAATTTTCAAAAGAATCAGAGAATTCAATTTTGGGATTTTTTGAACATCAGTTACTTGATTGAAGTTTCAGAAGCAGTCTTGTGTGAAAACTTTAAAAACTCAACATTACAAAAAAATCTTTACATTATTACAGATGAATCTCTGTAAGTCAAACCTTACTAAGTTGAATAACCCTTTAACTCAATTTTTTCTAGTCCCCATTTTTTCTGAGGCCTTTTGGTTACTATCTCCTTGAAACATGAAAGAGGAGATCAATGAAACAAATGATTTTATGCTTCCCATGAAAGGAAGTGAAAGACTGATTGAGCAAATGAATCCCTTCATCTGATTTCAGCAAGCTGTAAACTCATTAAGAAGCAAGGTTAGGCCCATAATATCCTCATTTACAATTCCTGGGATTTCTTAAATTATCCTAATTGTTTCCCCAACTCAAAACCTCCCTAAGTCAAATTTATTTCCTGGTCCCTAAAAATTCCACTTGGAGAGGTTCATTTGTACCCTGTAATGGGGAATAATGTCTCAATATTCTCTTAGTAATAATCAATCCAAGTAATATATCTTTGTTTTGAATGGCTTTTTTATGCTGATTTGATCCCTTATAATGTCCCAAGTTGCTGACACCTTTGGGCATGTTTTCAGTCCACATGTGATGCCTCAATTAAATGCATGGGAGCCCAATTCATCATAGAAAAGCATTTCCTTTTCTCACATCTTCAATTTCTTGAAACATAATGCTGCCCATTCTGCCAACTGAGCTGTGTGGGGAAACAGCGCTCTGTGTTGTGTTCTTTAGTATTTTGTGATGGTATTTTAAAAAAAGGATCTATAGGAGGTTGATTCTAGTCATGCAGGCATTATTTTGTAAAACATAGAGTTGATGAGCATGATATTGTAAAAATGATGTGCTGCTAAAAGAGCTTCTTTATGCATGAGATGTCCTGTTGATTGATTGTGAGCATGGTTCTTCTTGGTTTTTTGTATCTGCTTGTGGCAAATTTTCAAAATTTATTATTGTCAAGCAGAAGGTTGTTTTTCTTTTAAACCTGAGATCCCATGAGTTTAATTGAAATCATTGATGTCTCTTCATCTTGTTGCATAGTCTGTGCTAAAAAAATGTTGCATTCTGATGCATTCCTTCTCTGGTTTGAGTGGATTCTGTCACTTGTTATGTTTCCATAGTTTTTTGGAACATCTCATTCCTTGAAAGACCCCACTTCTGTGATGGCCCCAAAATGAGGACTCCATTCCTTCAATATCAATTTTTTTTAATTTCTCTACTATTGCAAATCACTTATTTTAACAGTAAAATGCAAGAGCAACTCATGATGATAAATGTGTAGCTCCAATTGGTAGATCTTTTTTTGAGCTTACCCTTTGGCAGAATTTGCTGGAAGCCTACTTTAGCTTTTGTGTCTTGAGTTCTACATAGTACATAGATGCTTTCTTCTGATTCCATAAAAAAAATAATCACTGAACAGATGAAAGTGGCACTTTTAAGAAATGGCTGATACACAAAGGGGAATCTTGGTAATAATGTCTGTTAAGAATTCAATTCCATAATAATACTCCTCTGCAAATGCACATTCAATGGCTTTTTTTGTGTAGAATATGTATTTGTTTGGATCCCATGTGACTCACATGAAAAAAAGCCTGGTGACCTATTATTGTGCTGTTGAATTTGGTCCTTTTTTTGAAGCATAGTAACCATGAGCTTATACATAGTCAAGTGGGCATGTGTTGCATTTAAACAAAATAAATAAAAACCAGCATCTGATATGATGTATTCAGGGAAGAAAGTTGCTCTGTGAATTTGAGAGATCTTGGTTATGCCAAATTGGAAGATAATTCAGGGAAGAAATGTTGTGCAGAAAAATGAGAGTCTTATAGTCCTGTGGAAATTGGCAGGGAGGAGAACTTCTGAGGCGCTTGGAAATTGACTTGTGCAGTCCTTGTTTCAAAGCATGGGAACACTGAAGTTGGGTACTTTTGCAGTTTGTGTTTAATAAAGGGGAACTGTAAATAAGTAATCTGAAGTAGCTGTAGCAGAACATGAATTTGTCACATGGTGAATAGTGAAAAAATGTTGGCAAGGGTTTAAACTATGCAGGCTGAATTAAGCAGCAAATTATTTTTCAAGATCCCTGATGGAGGGGATATATAGTCACAATTTTATTTGAGTCTCAGTATAAAGAACATTTCTTGGTATGTAAAGGGATTTCTTTTTAGTTCCTATTCAATTTGTTGTAAAATAGATTCTATACTTGTGCATCCATTGGTGCAAAATATAGTTTCTCCCCAAAAAGACAAATATAAAAAGGATCCCTTTTGCAGATGAAGCACATGTTTATGTTTGGGGTGCAGAGGGTGGAGTTGTAACTGTGCCTTTCATGATGGCGTCCTTCCACTACAAGAACTTCCCTCATAGTTGTTGGAAGTTATTGGTGTGAAAGATGTGCATTGGCCAAAATTTGGCCTGTGTTTTTTTTCCTGGAAAGTAACTATATAGCTGTTGTGATTGTGGAACTGTGCTGCCACTGAAGCATGAATTACCTCAGTTTCCAGCTGATATGCTTTCTTTGTTTGTTGTTGTTTTTTTAGTGTCTCCAGTTGACATTTCTTTTCTGGAGATGAGTGCTTGAGTAATTTGACCTTGCATGGATGGTGTGAAGAGCTTGGGTCTGAAGTGAAGCATGTTTTGTAACTTAGTTGTCCCCATAAGGATTTGGGTTTAGATTAAGATTCAGCATCCCCAAAAGAAGTGGAAAAATGTGCACTCCAATGATTTATAAAGTTATTTTGAGTGCTTTGTGCCAAGTGGACTCATGATGGAGCCACTTGGTATAGTGTTTGGACATACAATGTACAACTCTCCAGTTGAGTCAACTTGCAGCAGTTCCTTGGACTATGAGAACTTCTATAGGTAGTGTATTTGGAATTGATTTTATTTGGATTCAAAATGACTAGCCATGTTCTTTTTTTAATGTTTTTTTTAGAGACATGAAGGCTCCCACACCATTTGTGATCTGATCCATGTTCCAAAACATTTGCTTGTGAAGGTCTCACTTTTCTCTGCAAGTAAGTGAAATGTTTCCATGATGCTTCATTTGGAAGAGTTAATGCTGATATTTTTTTATTTACAGGAAGATGTTCTTTTGTCATTGTCTGGAATTTGAGCTTGAATGAGTATCCATGACATTTGCTGCCAATTCAAGAAGAAAGGTGTGTCACACATTTAATGATTCTTGCTGGAATAATGATTCATAGTAGTTTTGTTTACCTCTTTTGCGGTCCAGAGGATCTTCTTGATGGTTGCTCAGAGGTTTCCACACAAGATGAACAAGTATAACTTCTGTGGGAGAAGTGAGTTCAGCTTTTTACATTGTATGAAGCTATTGTGATATTTGTCAGTATAAAGTGAAGCATCATTACATTGAGACCTGAAGAATTGAAATCCTTGTCATGGAAAGTTGTTACTGTTGTACCTTGCTGAGACTAGAACCTTCCAAGGTCAAGGAAAGGTCCTCCATGGATCCCTGATGGTGACCATATAATCACCACATGACCAATGCATTTCAAACCTTCTGAACTTGAAATTTGTTGGTTTATAATCTTCTTTTGCTGATTTCTATTGCCTTTGTGAGATGCAACTTGCAAGATTAAATTTCAGAGTATCTGTTTTAGAAAAATAGGCATATTGTTGTCTTAATGCCTTTCATTAGGGATTATGAAACTTTCTGCTGGAATGAAATGTGAGCCTTTGGTGACTTAGTTTTAATGATCAGTTAAAAAGAATATTTTCCTTCATATTAACCTACAGAAATCAGGACATACATGCCCTTTGTCAATTTTCTCAGTTCTTATTGGAGGAGGTCAACTGAAGTTTGTTGGGAGTCAAATACAGTAAGACCCCCATATGCGGATGTAGTTGGTGCATTAAGAGTGTCCCTGAGTCAAGTCTTGTTTTCCCTTGGACTTACATTATATAATTCATGATTGGTGTTTCATGAAAGAAATATTCTTCAGAATTCCATGAAAAAAATTGTTTGCCACTTGAATTTGATTCCGTGCATATCTTTTCAATTCAATAAGAACATTTGGAGCATTGAATAATGTTTCTCTGTACTGTACATTGAAATGCTGGCATCTTCAAAAATAAAATTCAGGTCACAAAGAGGGAAGAAAGTCCCTCTATGCAATAGGTGAATTTTTTAAATTAGCTGAATGGATGGGAGATATGAAAGAATTTTTCTTGCATAAATCTTAGGGTTGGAAATATTTGTTTCTTGCAGCAATCAAGCCAAAAACGTCAATTTTTTTGAAATTTATTGGCAATTGTACCCTGCAATGTCCTCATGTTGGGCCTTTTTTATGCCCTTTTTATTGAAAAATAAATGTCCCTAT
Organism: Notodromas monacha; assembly: GCA_905338405.1. Lineage (NCBI taxonomy): Eukaryota > Metazoa > Arthropoda > Ostracoda > Podocopida > Cyprididae > Notodromas > Notodromas monacha. Next base: position 276,682 of record CAJPEX010000015.1, on the reverse strand, counting down.
GTTGATGTGTCCTCATGTCAAGGTGTCTGCATGTGGGGGTATCACTGTAAAATTTATTTTTGTCCACAGGGACATTGGAAATATTTCTTAAGAATGAGATTTCTTCAAACAAGATTCTAACTGCTGTACAGTACATTGATTTGTGTAAATGGGGTGTTCAAAAATGTATTCATTGCCTGATTCCAGTCTAACCTTTTTATTTTCCAGGAGGCTCAAATCTGGAGAGAAAAGCTGCTCATAGTTGAACTCTGGAGGAAGTGAAAAAAATCCATCACTTTCTTTTCTTCTGAAACATCAATAAGTGACCCAAACTGTTGGTGGACCCTTTTTTATTCAAGGATGAAGATGAACCATGTGTTTTTTTTTTTGTTTTTCATATTCATCAAGAAAAGCCAGAGGGAAGCTTTTTTAGCAGGTTCATGTGATATGAAACACCAGAGAAAAAACTGCTGCTCTTCATACATGTACATGAGTTTTAGGAAATTCTAAATTGAAGGAAATGAGGAATCACTCAAACTTGTGCTAATTTCCATAATTATGCGTTGTGCAGGAGGGAGGGGGGGGGGTCAACTGGTATGTTGTGATGTGATGTTCTCTGGTTTTTTGTGTGAGATTTCCTGAAACAAAAGTTCTTCATAGTCATTGCTGCAGATTAGTCAAAAGGTTTCTTTCTTTTTGTTTGGGTAAAAGATGTCAGGTATTAGGGTATGTTTTTAGATCCTGCTTCCTGTATACCGTGGTTCAAGGGTGACATAGTGAGTGCTTCGGTGAATTGAATGCTTCCGTCCAAGGCTTCGGAGGTTCGATACCCTTTCAGCAGAGAAACTCGGGAGAGTTGAATCAGTGAAGACGTAGATGTCGCTAGATACTGTTCCAACGCCGTCTTCATTTTTTTTTCCTGATGGTTATACTGTAAGTTTCTTGAGGATTGACAGCAAGGACTTCTACTTCCTTTTATTTTGCTTTTTTTTTTGTGGGGAAAAAAAGACGTGAAAGTCGCAGTTGTTTTTACTTTGTGAGCTTCACACGGTTTTGTAGGCTTTGTTTAATCCCTTATTGTTCTGAAAAGAGGAATATTTCCTTGGTTTTTTTTATGAACCAGGTTCTATAGGGAAGTGTGTGATGATTAATGAGTTGGGTGGGACAATACAAATGCATTCCTTCAGGATTTCTGCCGTTGTAGAATTATTGGGTGATTTGTGGGATGCACTGCATGTTCTGCGCGACATCTAGACAAGATCCTGAGAAACGTTATTTGAGAAAGGAAGGCAGGTGTCGCTCATAATCCCATGAAAGACTTTTTTGTTGGTAGTTCGTCTGTCTTGGGTAAACTCTTCATGCAATATACTGTACGGTAAAATCTCATTATAATGAACTCATCGGGACTTCAGAAAAATTTTGTTATAACGAATAATTCTTATGAGATTTTCAAAATTATTCGACTGATCCAAGATTTTTTGAAAGTTAAACCTGCACATATATTCAACATACTCCTTTTTGGTCTTATAACTTGTATTTCAGTGCTCAAAAAACTACAATCTTCAAAAGAAATGTGTATGGTAATAACAAACATTTTCTCTAGATAAAAATTACAGTAAACAGTGCCACTTTTTGTTGAAATAAGCTTTTCTAAGCAATTGTTACACAGATTTCTAAGGGTGGATGTTACAAAAAAAGCTTGCAATTTCAAAGCATCAGTACGGTATAGTGTTTCTCAAGCATACAAACCTCTTTCAACATGAGTTTTGCTGGGTTCATTTTGTCCATCCCCAGCTTTCCTAACCCAGGAGAAAATTTTTGAAAGAGAGGATTTTCAGATGATATTTTAAGAATGTTTGTCATTGATTCCACCTCATGTCCCGAGAACCAGTTCACAGTCACATTTTGAATTGGAAATTTGAGACTGTGCCTGCCTTCATTGGGGATTTTTCACTAAGAAATCATAACATGTTCTTTAAAAAATGTTGTTATACTGGAATTGGCAATTTTGTTTTAATGAAATATTTGTAACAAGTACGCTACAGAATTTCTGCTGGGACTTGGAAACAATTTCTCACATTGAAAATTTTTTTTGTGCAAGTATTTGTGTATATCTTAAGTATGTATATCTTACGTATGTATATCTTATAAGTATGTCTACCCTACCCTTGCTTATTGATGCTGAAAATTATCATGTTGCTAAATCACGGGTTAACTAACTAAAGTGAAAATAAAAATGCCACATGAGTCAAGTTGACACATATATAAATTCGTTGTTTGTGCGTTGAGTGCATATTATTGTGGATTATTTTCAATTTCATTTTTATGTGGTGGATTTTAAAAACTGCTTTTTGCATTCATCATGCATCAAGTGGCTCAACTCATGGTAAGATCCACTGCAGTTTCTCTTGGAGGGGGGAATAAAGGGTGGGAATGAGCAGTCAAGTTGTGTATCGCCGGGTTCTGTAGCAGTGCGGATACCGTGTCTAATGCGATGTGATGAAGGGGGAGGGGGGGAGAGTGTGCGACTCATGGGTACCGCCTTGCGATTCACAACCGCGCGCGCGATCAGCTGAGCGCGCGAACAGGGTCGTAGAGTTCCCCCTGTGTTTGCCCCTCTCCTCCGTCTCCTATCCTGTTCTGTATACGGTAGAGTACAGCGCAGTACAGTATCTCCCGTATCACTCCCTCGCTTCGTGCATAAAGGGCCCGCCGGTTCACGCAACAGCGGGGAGCTATGTCGGAGCTTGGATAGGCCAAGTCCCATGCTACCTTACAAATGGAGTCTGGTTTGAAAGAAAAGAGGAAAAAATAATCTTCAGATTATAAAAAAAAAACGAGTTCTCTTTTGGTTCGGTTTTTTTTTCTCAGGTAAAAAATTCCGAATTCAACAAGAGAAGTTGCGCAGAGAAGTGTTGATGAAATTTAAGTCAGGAATTTTATTTTCCTTGGGGAATTGAAATGAACTTTAAAATTTCAGAGACATTTAAAATGCCTTTTGCATTTTCAGTACTGCTATTCCCTATAATTTCAAGATGAAAGTGATCAATTCTTTCATTATGCGGAAATTTTTCAAATGTATATACAGTTGAATCTCTGTAAGCTGAACCTCTCTCAGTCAAATACCCCTAACTCAAAATTTTTTTTATTCCTCATCTGATTCCCTTAGAAGCAATGCATTAAAAACATCTCTAACTGGAAGTCTTTTGCTCTCAAACCTCTGTTAGTCAAATTTTCTGAGGCCTTTTGGTTACTATTTCTTTGAAATATGAAAGAAAAAATCAATGAAATAAATGATTTTATGCATCTTGAAAGGAAGTGCAAGACTAATACAGCAAATGAGTCCCTGCATCCAAGTTCAGCAAGCTGTAAACTCATTAAGAAGCAAGTTTAGACCCAGAATTCCTCATTTACAATTTCCTTCAATTTGTTTTACTTGCCCCAAAAATGATGGTTTCCCTGACTCAAAATGTCCTAAAATTGAAACCTCCCTAAGCCAAGTTTTTCCCGGTCCCTAAAAATTTGACTTAAAGAGGTTCATCTGTATTTTGAATAAGCTACAAGGGAAAATTACTGCATTCATTCTAGTACCAAAAGCATCTCTTTTCCCAAATTTGAGAGGATCAAGGGGATTTGCATTATAGGTAGGTATTAATTTTTCCAAAAAGTGTTTCCAAACTATATGTGCATTATACATTACTGTACTTCTTTCTAAGGGAAAATTTTGAACCAAGCTCAACAGAAAAACCTATTTTGATAGAACAAATAAAAGATCAGTTGAATTCAGGTTCACTTCATGAATAAATTAAAGTTTGGTTGTTACCATTCTTGGAATTTTGTATTGTGGTTTCAGAGTCACGAACAATGGTGTGCATATTCAACTGGGGGGATACCATATTATCACAATTTTCAACTGGAAAATCCTTCTGAACATTTTCTAGAGAGTGCGTATTACTTGAGTAATCACAGTATTAACTGGACAAAAGTTGTGAGGCTACACACAAGCTTTTTGGAGCAAACTACAATATGTTTCTTTTTGAACCACTGCATCTCATACAACAAACCTGATTTGTTCTACCAAATGGACAACTTATAAATTCAAAGTTAATATCAAGTACAGTAATGTATTTCAAGATGTTCCCAACAACTTGGAGTGTGGCCAATGTATGAATGAGTATCATTTCAAGGAATGTTGAAAATCTGGATAATTTATCATGCATTGTTTGTGGTGCCAATGATGTGTCAGTGGAAGGAGAAGAAGCTCTCGTCAGGCTTTGGACCTTCCTGGCGCCGCCTAGTGGCGAACCCACGCGTTACCCACAGCCCCCCTCCCCCATGCGCCGCCTGGGACAGCAAGGAAGTAAACGACTCCCCCCCCCCCTTCACAACGCATTCAAACGGGCGAAGTGAACGCGGATCAAGTGTTGCTGGAGTGAGTGCGGCTGGCTGGCCCTGTTTGTGTTAACGGTGCGACTGACTGCCGAAGCATCTGACAACTTGCACGCTAGTGTCGATGCACTTACAAGGTGACGAAACGCGGTCGAGATTCCCTCCCTGCTTACTTTGCTGGTGCACCCTCCTCTTTTTCTTTTTGTGCGTTTGTGGTTCCTTTTCTGCGCTGAACGCTGGACTGCCTGGTCCGGATATTCAGAAGAAAGGTGCGATGGTTGGTTGTTATCCATGTAACCTTTGGATCTCTTCACTCAGTCTTATTTTCCCCCTTTCCGAGTGTCTCTCCCCCTAACAGAGAGAGTCCGCGGGGAGAACGGTGTGAACGTCTGGTCTGTGCCCCCTCCGAACGGATTCAGGAAAAGAAAGAACAAAAAGAAAGGAAGAGGCGTTCGGGAAGCGTGCGGAATAACATCATATGCAGTGCCATGGAAAACTGTGTCGTTTTTTCCTACGTTTTGTGTCTGTGTGACGCTTTCCAATTTGTGTTTCTGAGTTGATCAGGACGACGCAGTTTTGTACAGTGTAGATTATTCTGTCTTTGCGTTTGGAGAAGTTCCCGGTAATCCGGTGAGTGAAAATGTGGAACGAGCTTACTTGGCAAAATTTGAATGCGATAGTACTACCGTTTCATTCCATGACGTCTCATATTCAAGGGTACCCTAGATTGCGGCTTTTATTCAGTGCTGTGTGGCGCCTCGCATTTGACAAATTCTTATTGCGAAAGACGCCTATTGGTTCGGTGAAATTTTCTTCTCGATGGCTTGTAACACTGGATGGCGTTTGTTGCATCGAAAGATTTCTTCTACGTGATGGCATCGCGAATATGCAGTGATGTCGTACTCGTACGTGCAGAATGAGGATCAAGTCGAAAGTTGATTCTTTTAAATCTGTGCCGCCAATTTCGAAGTTATTGAAAGTATGAGTCCTGATGATTACCAACGTGTTAGTATTACGGTATTCGCTTCAGAAGAGATTCAGCTAGTGTCGGGAGAACGGATATGATGTGGAGACTCGATTCGGAAGTATCTGAGATGTATCTTTGGCATGGAGCGAAAACTGTTGCAGCAAATCTGTTTGTCCGATTTATGATCGATGGTTTTCAATTTTAAAGTGATCACGCTAGTAATTTTCCATTAAATGTGTCCTGTTTCTATTATTTTTCGAACCAAATCGTTATCGCGGAAGTGATTCGATTCCAATGTAGTACTAGCGATACTGTATTTTTAATTGATTATTGGAGTGGATTTTGTTGAGGTACAATTGATGAGATGCTTGTGTGCGATGAGAAAGCGGAGCGACTCACTCGCGCGCGCCGTGAAGTGTCCGCGGGGTGCCGTAGTTCATCGGTTAATCCGAGAACCCCGGTGTTTACTCTAGGGATCGTGTGTTCGTCTGTCCGAGGGGAAAAGTGTCACCGCGGGATGATTTTTCGGCGTGTGTTTTCTCAAGATGGTGGAACGCGCTTTTGCTGCTGGTGCAGATGGGCTCTCGGGGTATCATTTACAGTATTGAATCCATATAGGCGCTGTGAAATCTTGCAGAGTGCGTCTGGTACTCGAGTTATAGAACTTTGTGTCATTGCGGAGGGGGATTTATTTTTGCAGTGATAGTTTAGAATTCTGTGTGTCTTCGAATACTCGTTCAGACGGTGTTTCAACTCTATCTGAACCATGTCGCTCTGTCGTACTGCTGTGCGTCATAATGTGAATACAGGTACTGTAGACCAGTTTTCCCCCACCTTGTTGGTCCCGCAGACCAGCAAATTCTCATAAAATTTAATGCGGACCGGCAAATTCCAAAAAAAACTTGCGCGGACTGACAGAGTTTCATGAAAATCTTGCACTTGCAAAAGTTTTGTTTGAAGTACTTCAAGGCAGGTATTTGAAAGTTTCTGCTTTTTGTTGTTGAAAAAATTCAGTTAAGCACCAATGAAGCAGCTATGGCTAAATGTCATTAACAAATTAGAAAGGTGGGTTTGAGGAAAGTTTTCTCCGAATGGAAAAATAGAATAATTTATTTCAGCAGGTGAAAATGCATCTGAAGTGTTGTTAGAAGAAAAGCCAATTTTCATTTTCAATTGATGACTGTGATTGCCATTGTCCTTCTTTAGTTTTAGGTGAAGAATACAGACTTCAACCTGAGTTTTGACTGACAGATTATGCTGAAAATTTCCCACAAACTGTCAAAAAATTTCCAGTGAAACAAATGCCAAATTTGTTTCACTTAACAATATTTTTCAGGCAAGGGATTGCTTTTTTTTGTGGAAATTTATCTCTGAGAAGCAACATTTGCTGATTCAAGTCTTTTAAAAAAAAGTCCAAAATGCGTTACTTCTCTGTAACAAGGAAAAAAATCATGAGTGGCCAAGAAGGTTCTTTATACTTGATACAGATTTTATTTACTGCCATGTGAACTTCCAAAAATCAAATGCAGTCAGACATCCTTAACTTAAACATCCCCTAGTCAAAACCTCTCTCAATTTTTTTTCTTGTCTCGATTATGAGCAGCCCTAGTTTCCCTAGGGCTGCAGAAGTTTTTTGCGAGTCTGCAGGAAATTTTTTTCAGCATAATACATTTATCAAAAGTAAGGATAAAGTCTATCTTTGTCTGAAATTCTGGAAAGACAATTGTTGTTGAAATTCTCTGATAGAAAAAAATTACTGTTCTCCAAATAACACTCCAAACAAATTTTCACCTGATTAAATAAATTATTTTAGTGCAGTTTTTATTTCTGAAAAACCCCTCTTCAACCCCATCTTTCTAATTTTTTGAAGACATTCAAATTATGGCTGCCTCATTGGTCCTCAACTTAGTTTTTGCAAAAGAAGCAGGCACTTTTCAAATACCAGCAATGAAGTCTCTCAAGCAACAGTTTTCTGAGTCTGCAAAATTTCATGAACGTCTGGCCATCTTTCAAATTTTTTTTGGATATTTGGTGGTCTGCAAGAAAAGTTTATGGAAATTTGGCAGTCTGTGGACCCAAAAAGGTTGTGGAACACTGTTCTATGCAACAAAATTCAAAGGACCAGAAGCAAATTTGTTGCAGAGAGAATTTTCTTTAAAAAAAACCCCCTATCAACATGAGGGAGAGAACCACATGGTTTAAAAAAGGCATTATACAGTACAGAGAATATCATTGTGGGCAAGAGAAAGTCCATTTGTACTATGAATCATTCATTTCATTTTTCTTCAATGGTGATTGAGTCTCAGAATGTGCCACAGATGTCCACCAGAGGTGAGGGTGGTCTTCTGGGGATGAACTCTGCCCACCAGGTGGTCCTCACAGCAGGCTTTCTCCTCACCCCGTTGTTGGTGTCTGTCGTCGGAAGCCAGAGGCCGCTGGTGTCGGTGACGGGTGTCCCTGTTGTGTACAGACGCGATTTTGAGCCAGGATGAACTTGCACTAGGGAGCTAGGGAAACAGCAAGAAGATCCGAATAAAAGCCCCCCCCCCCCCTCGTTCATTCCTTCCCTCGCACAACCAGCCTTTTTCTTCTTGGGTCCGGCCGGAATTCCTGTCTGTCATCCTCTCGCGAATGACTTGTTTTTCCCCTGGGTGCCCAATTCTATCGCCCTCCAGTGTGCTGATTCCGAGGGAGTGAGTGTTATGTGCGTATGTATGTAAGCAGTAATGTATGTGGTTGGGGAAAAGAGAGAGAGAGAGAGAGAGGGACTGCTCCTGTTATTATTATTTTTCTTTGGGAAGGTGGGAGAGGTCATTTCCATCCAGCCTTGCTGTGCATTTGGTGCACTGGTGTGTGGTGTCACTCCAATAAGCCCGCTGCGATGATAGCCCCCGCTTTGTGTGCTATCCGGCCGCGCAACCCTTCCGCGCGGATAGGTACAGTAGGAATTGAAAGTAGAAGTGAGGAAAACGGAAAATGAAACCATGGTGGTTTTTTTTTTCATTTCCTGAAAGAAAAAAAAATAAAGTGAAGGGATTGGGGTACCCTGTGAAAGATGGAGCTGATTTGCTTGTCAGGAAGAGCTGGGGAACATTTTATTCATTTATATTTTAGTTACTGGAAAAAAAGGACAATGAGACCCCAATATATGGATGCATGTTGAATCACATTTCCATTCATAGACTTGATGCGTATGACAAAAAAACAGAAAAGGTCCTCACATAATTTCAGTAGAAAAGTGTTCTCCTTTACAATACTGTACTTTGTACAGTATTGGAAAATAACTATGCAGAAGGAAATCACATAAAATCAGCCCTTTTGGTAAGAAAGGATGCCCACAAGCCTAAAAAATGTGCAAACTTTTATATCCTCTGCAGAGTTGATGACAAAATACTGAAAGGATAAGTACAGAATTATTGTGTTGGAAATTACATGAGAGTAGACATATAATGAGGTGGATTATGACATTGTGTTCTTAGAAGTGGCTAATTTTTTTTAAAGTTACATTATTACATTTTGCAAAAGAATATTATTCTCATCCCTGTGGACATTTTGGGAAAATGTTCCAATCTCAAGACACTATACTGTACTGAGTTTTAGGGCAAATTTTTGAGTTTCAAGTGTCCTGAAGTTGAATTTTCTGCATGTTGAGGTGTGGAGTTCCACTGTGAAGTGCATTTAAATTGTGTTGATAGGCCATTACAATGTGTATTTGGTCATGGGATTTGTGTGGGGGTTTACTAATGAGTTTTCATGTGTGATTTCTTCCTTACCAAGAGAGGCTCTCTGAAACAGTAAAAACACAAGAGGGAGAGAGCTGGAATAAGGTGTGATTTTAAGTCATTCTGCCCTGGACACTCCCCCATAAGCAAGAGGTTGCAGTGACATGGTTATGTGAGGGAGGGAGAGAGTGAGTGAGACCATTATCACATAGACACTGGAATATGTGCTATGAGTGTGACGCGTTGCATGACGTCACCCTGTGACGGTCGCAGCAGTGGTGGTGGTGGTGGTGGTGGTGCTGTTGCTGGTGTCACTGCTGTTGGGAGAGCCCAGAAGCTGGATTGGTGTCAGGAGGAAGTGAACTGGTGGGTGAGTAACCAAAGACTTGACTTTATCTCTTCCTGTCCTTCTTTGTTGCATGATTCAGAAAAGTCTGGATTTTATCTTCCTTTTTATTTTTTTCACAATCAATCAGCATTCAAACATGATCAAGTACTGATGAACATATTAGGAAGAGTACCACATGTACCTTCTCCAGGGTACAGACAGTTGTGGAACCATGAATTTGGGTGTGCATCATACTTGGATATTCATTTTTCCTGAAAATCAGTAAAATTTTGGTGCATTTCATGGTTGAATCACCTGTCAAATCATTGGTACCATTTCAGATGAAATGTGAAACTGAGTAAGATAAAATGTGATTCAATTCTTCTTTCATTTGATTATACAGTACAAGTACTTTGCAGTGAAATGGTATCTGTCATAATTCCTGAAATTGAAATTTTCAAGACTAATTTTTTGTTGGTGGAATGCAGTATTCAAAATTTTGAAATCAGTCAGCCTTTCAACATTTAGGATATTTATGGAAAATGTTGAACCACCTGAATGGACAACATATGTGTTCCAAGTTCTCTCCAGCAGTTTTCAAGAAAATGAGCTACTTATAATGGAAACTTATTGTTGTTGGTCATATATTGTGAGGAGTACTGTATTTTAAAATTAATGTTCTGGTTCTTGGTGTATGGAGTATATTCAAAGTTCCAGGTAGGAATTATGGTTCAGTAGTGGGTTACTGTACCTCATGTTCATTTCACTGGCCTCTCCAATCATTCCTTGAAAGCTTTCAGACAAGATTGCAGTGAGACCTCAAGATGCGGATGTACTTGGTCCATCAAGTGTGTCCCTGAGTTGAAATGTCCCCAAGTTGAGTCTTGTTTTCCCATAGACTCACATTATATACTGTACATTTTAATTGGTGATTTATGGAAGAAATATTCATCAGAATTTGATTGAAAAAAATTGTCTGCTAGTTGAAATCGAATCAGTGATTTTCTTTCAACTCAATAAGAACATTTGGAGCATTGAATACTGTACCTCTGTTCAGTGAATTGAAATTTTGGCAACTGTAGAAATGACATTCAAGTTACAAATGGAGGAGGAAGTCCCTCTAAGCTGGAGGTTTTTTTTATTTAGCTGAATGTATGTGAAAAATATCTAAGAACTTTTCTTTCCTAGATCTTATGGTTGGAAATATCTGTTTTGCTCAATTAAGCCGGATGAAAGTAATTTTTCATGAAACTTATTGGTGATTTTATCATGCAATGTCCTCATGTTGAGTCAGTGTCCACATGTTGAGCCTCTTTTATGCATTTTTATTGGTAAATAAATGTCCCTATGTCAAATTGTCCACATGTTGAGGTGTCTGCATGTGGGAGTCTCTCTGTTTATAATTAATTGTTAACCATTTACCATGGGAAATCCCAGATTTTGAACTGAATCATGCATGTTTTCCAGACTGTTTCCGGAGCATAATGTATTTCAATTTGTTGTGTCTGGATGCTGTTTTCTTCCATTGGTTTATGAATTCATAATGGGGTATTCAGAAGACAGTTAACCACCCCACTTTCTCCCTATTATGGAAAACAAGTTTATTGCGCATTAAGGCTTTTTCTTCTTTGTCTGGAAAAAATATCTTTTTTTGTATTGTAAATTTTCCATATTTTTGCCACTTTGAGATGCGACATTTCCGTTGGAGCAGTGGAATTAGATCCATTTTGAGAGTGTTTTTCCATAAGTGAGCCTCAGACTATGCACTTAAATGGATTGTTGTTCAGGGAATGTTTCTTCCGGTTGGAGACAGTAGCTTTTAAGAAGCATCCTGCCACCGGATGCCCTGGGGATGGAGAACGGCCTGTGGAGGAAAATAGTGGGATTCAATTTTTGCTAATTTTTGTTGTTGTTGCGGAAATATTCCTCCTTGCATTCTGATCAGGTTGGAAATTTATGCAGAATTATGTTGCTATCTCATCAGTCTTTAAAAAAAAATTGGCTCGCACTTTACAGAAGAATATTAATTGTCAAATTTTGTGACAGATTTAACATTTTAATTTCTACTACTTATTTTAAATGCCAGGAAATACTGATGTCCACTTATTCTTGTTTGATGAAGTATAAGCTGGTTGACTCCATGATTTAAAAAGTTGTCCCCAGACAAAACTCCTGATTTCCTAATTTTTGAAGTACAATGTTTCTGTTTGAGTGTGAAGAGTAAGGACATTTTTTGCGAAAGTGTTCTCTAAGGAGCAAATGCTATCATTCATGATGATGAAGTGTAAGCCTGATTCAAAGAGGTAAGCTTATCCCGGCGGACATGCTCTCAAGACAGACGTACCATGACGGAAGTTCTGAAAAATAGGCTGATTGATTCTTGATCAAGAATGTAGTGCCCAGAGGACACTCCAGATTTTCTCATTCTTGAAGTACAGTACAATACTGTGAGACCCCAACATGCGGACAATTTGACATAGGGACACTTATTTTCCCATAAAAAATTAATATCAAGGCCCTATACATGCAGACACTGATGTGACATATGGACATGGTGTGATAAAATTGCAAATACGTTTCAGGCCAAATTACAAGAAACAGATATTTCCAACCCTAAAATTGGTGTAAGAAAAATTCTTGGACATTTCTCTCACCAAATTTATCATTCATTTAGCTAATTAAAAAAATCACCTCCCAGCATAGAGGGACTTCCTTCTCTCTTTCTCACTTGAATGTTATTTTTACAGAGAATGCCAACATTTATATGTACTGTACAGAGGTAGCAGAATTCAATTCCCCAAATGTACATATTGTATTGAAATATATTGACAATCAGTTTCAATTGAGAAAGGATTTTCATTTTCATGGAATTATGGTGAGTATTTTTTGCATAAAACACCAATTGAAATTATACAATGTAAGTCTAAGGGCACTCTTGATGCACCAATTATGTACGCATCTTCGGGTCTCACTGTATTTCTTTTTTCATGTAAGGAGTGAGGCCATTTTCTTGCAAAAGCATTCTCTCTGCAGTAAATGCTATCATTCATAATTATGAAGTGTGAGCCTGATTTATAAAAAAAAAGAAAGCTCATCCTGGTGGACATGCTTTCAAGACGGATGCTCAAAAAGAAATAGGCTGGTTTACTCATGATTATGAATGTGGTCACCGGAGAAAACTCCTGATTTCCTCATTTTCAAAGTACAATATATTTGTTTGAATGAAAGGAGTAATGCCAATTTTTCGCGAAACTGTTCTCTCAAGAGCAAATGCTATCATAATGAGCCTAATTAAAAAAGGAAAGCTTATCCCGGCGGACCTGCTTTAGGTACGGACGTACGGGAAAATGGGGGGATAACCGGGGCACACTGTTTCTCCCCCCCCCCCTGGGTTGGTGGGGGCAGAAGACAATGGGGCGGTGATGTACAGTATAGTACAGTACAGTACAGTGCAGTACAGTAAAAGCGTATAATTTCTGGTCACCCTGTCTGTCGATACGACATATAGGCGTCCAGGGAGGCAAGTTTAACGCAAGATGGCAACCCAATCTGTTCGGTGCATCATCTGCTTTGCTTCTTCATGGATGCGTATGACCTGGATTTGGAAAAGAAAGAAAAAAACGTCGCCTCTGATGTGTGCTGTATTTGCAATTTTGAGGGAAGGTTGGCAACGATGTCTCTCTTCTGTAAAAGACGCACTTTGACTTCCTTGAATTAGGTGAATCTTTTTCAATAACAAATTCGTTTCAATGGTCTCAATAGAAATGCTACAGAAATTGTTGTGAAAATCTGCGGTTATTTTTCAAGATTTTGTGAAAGACATTAATTTTTCAATTTTTAGTTTCCAGTAAAGGTTGTGGAATTGAAAAAATGTCCTTCAGATTTGTTCCAGCAAAAAAGAAAAGGTTTCAAGATTGTTGAAAAAAATCACAGAATCAGTAAAAATAAATTTAAATCTGCTTATCTTATTTTATATGTAAAAAAACGTCGTTATTTCTGCTGCTGCAATGTCGGAATTTTTCATTTTACTCGATGACAATGACTGTATTTTTCTTGAAAATTGTCCGCTTTTGCAAAAAATGATACTTCATTCGACAGAATGAACACTTTTGTTTTTGAAAAATAATTTGAGGAAATGCCAAAACTGAGAATTTGTTTCCCATCATTCCTAGCATTTCATTGTTGGAAGATCTCCCCTATTACAATATTGTACATACAAAATAATATCCTCGTCTGTGAAGAGATTATGGAGCCGCACAAGTATGCTTCCGCGTTTTGTACACACCCTCACAAAATTCCCAAGTGCCAGTTCAGTCCGGTGCGCCACAGAACAGTTGCAGTGAAACCTCTCTAAGTGGAATACCTATGGACCAGGAACAAATTTGAATTAGGGAGGTTTCAACTTGAAAAAGGATTTGATCTTGAGAGGTTTTGAGTTGGGAAAAGAACTGCCTTTGCTGCAAGGATAAGTAAAAGTGCTGGAAATTGTAATTGAGGATATTCTGGGCCCAAACTTACTTCTTAAAGAGTTTACAGGTTGCTGTGCTTGGATGCAGGGGTTCATTTGCTTAATCAGTCTTTTACTTCCTTTCAAGATGCATGAAATCATTTGTTTCATTGATTTTTTCTCTCCTGTTTCAAGGAAATAGTAACCAAAAGGCCTCAGAAAATGTGACTTACAGAGGTTTTGGAAGAAAATACCTTGAGTTAGAGAGGTTTTTAATGCATTGTTTCTAAGGTAATCAGATGGGGACTAAAAGAAAATTTGAGTTAGGGAGGTATTTGATTTGGGGAGGTTCAACTGTAATTTGACAGAATGAGCACTACATTTCAGAAATGCAGTCTTATCTTGAGGGAATCTCAAAATGATGAAAGTGTTTCACTGTATTCCTAGCATTTCTTTGTAAGGAGTCTATTCCCTCCTGTTACAGTGCTGCACTTTCCAGTGCATTATTTATATCATAAAAAAAACTTGACTATTGTGAAGAGATTGCGGACCCGCAGGAGTAGGCTTCCGCGTTTTGTACCCATGCGCGACTCGTGAGAGTCAGTTCGGTCCGGTCCGTCACTATCTTTCTGCTTTGCACGCGGCGTGCAACCGACGGACAGATGGCGCGCGAGTCTTGCCAGAAGACGAACGCAGCATCCCGATGATTAGCCGGGATTGATCCTCTCCGTTTCGTTGTATTTTATTTTCCGTGTACTGCATATAGAAGCGCAGTTGGGGGCGAGACTCGTTTCGCCTGAGGGCCCTGGGCCGGAAAGGGAATCTGCTTCTTCTTCTTCTTGGGTTCCTCTGGGCTTCAACTGTGGTGAACGACTTGTTGGCGCCAAGTGCTCCCCGGAAGCATTTGCGCCCGAGTGCTCCAAGGTTTCCCGGCTGCCTTTTGTCCGGAAGAATTGTATCCCAGTGGGTGTTCGTGATGCAGAAATTATTTTCTTGAATTGGGGCAGCAAGTTTTTGTTGTTTTTGTGGGAAATATTCTTTGGTGGAGTGTAAAATCTTCCATGTGTTGATTATTTGACCCCCCCCCCCTATTTATCTGTGGTGTTGCTGATTAACTTCTCACTTGTACTCCTTTATTATTTTTTAATTGGGAAACTGTGGTTTTCAAAATAAGTACAATTTAAAGCAAGTCAAGTTTTAATAGTACTGTATATAGGATAGGAAAACTTGAAGTTTGATTATTCATGTTTGAAGAACCATGATGTACTGTATGCAGTATTTAACTGTACCTAGTAGTAGGAACCTGCTCACTTGTCCATTGTACAAGCTTACATGGATAATTGTAAACACACAATTACTGTCACTCAGCTGAATTGAAGTTTGAATTATTTATTGTCTTCCCATTTTTTCTCCTTTTTTTTAAATCAACAGTGACTTTCTTGAAATTACCACAGTCAAGAGCAGTTAGAGCACTTTGGGTTTTTTTAAATTATATGCAAAGTTTTTCCAAGATCTCTTTCTTTGGGATTTCCCGAATTGTTGTAGCCATGTGGTGAAAATATAATTGCATTAACCATTTCAGTTTGCTGGTATTTGTGATGAAAAAAAATGCAGCAAATAATGTAGGAATTAGACCAGTGCACTCTGATTACTTGTTTATACCCTGAATTTTGTTCCAAGGTCTTCCTCTTCTAATGATTGCATGCAGTGGTGACCTTACTCACTGGCCTGAACTCTCAATCTCATTTCTGTGACACGACTTAGTATTTTAGGCAACGCCCCAGTATTATGAATAAGGAAATTTACTGTGGGATGCTGAGCATATGAGGGAAACAAGTGCTTGTGATGAAAAAAGATTGCTGTCCAAATGATCAGTTTTTGGTGGACAAATCTTTGTAAAATCATGAAGGCATCCTGCGATTCTCTCCATTGTCCCAGGATGCCTCTTGTAGTTGTAGCACTGGTTGCACAAAATGTTCATGCCACATCCTGATTTTTGTTCAGGAAAAGAGGGAAACGCAGGGATAGAAAAGTTGTGGGTGATAGGACACCCATGTGGCATGTTGTCCTTGATTCACCACCCTCCTCTGGGATATAACGCCTGCATTATCCAAGCCCAGCAGCCGTTTAAGGGGAAGCAAGAGAGAGAGAGAGATACTGAGAGTGAAAGGTACAGTAGGGGAGGGAGTTGGTGGGCTGTCCAGAGGGAAGTGAGATAGGGTGCAGAGCGGGAGAGAGAGAATATATATACTGTATGTACAGTATATACTGTACAGGCAGCATGCGCCAGCTGGTGAAAAGGAGGGGGTTTTGGGTGTCCATGATGATGAGGCTATATGCGAATGCCACGCTTTTAGCTGATGGTGCACACACACACACACGCCACCTCCACCCCCCTCTTTCTCTCCCTCCTTCTTTTCCTTATTCCTGTATCCCCTCTTATCACCGCCTCTCCCCCCGCAACTTTTATCCGCCTGGTGTTCCGGCCTGTTGGGGGGGTTAATTCTTGTGTTGACTCCTTAGTCCAGTGACCCACTGTGGCAGGCAGGCTGCTGGCTGTCCTGTCCCAACGTTTCCGCCCCCCCCGGATGGGCTTGTGCATGCGGTGCATTGGGCACGCTATGAGAGGAATGCAGTCAGACCAAAAGCAACCACTTGATCAATTGAGTCATCTTCACACATACAGTACTCTACAGTATTTTGTTTCTTCAATTTTTGCTTGTTTTTTTTTTTTTGGGGGGGGGGGGGGTTAAAGTTACAAAATGAAACCTTTTGCTCAAATGGTATGTAGTCAAGATTTTTGAAGAAATTGCACGGTGTTATTCATTTCTTTAATCACTTTCGGATACATAAAGTTGAATGTGGCTGTGCAAGGTCAAAAATACGCATGCATGGTCCAGTTATTTTATTGTTTGTTCATTAGAACATACAGGAAACCAAGGAAGCATTTCTGACTGGAGCACTATTTTTCAAGTGATTATGTCATGCTGGCAGGTGATTGAAGTAGATTTGAAGCAAGAATGTATTATGAATACTAGAATACAATATTCATTTTATTTTACCTAGTAACAAAGGTGTTGTTTTTCAATTATCCCAGGCATTTTGTTGCTAAAATCACAGGGTGAAACAGATAGCTCTTGAATGTGGGAAAGAATCTCAATTAAACTCAAGTACAGTACCAGGACATTGAGTGTTGGATCAGGCAGCTGGCTTGAGCAAGTGATTCAAAGTGCTCACTTGTGCAAGTGAGTTTTGCAACCAGGTCATACTGCCAGAACTGGTTTGTGCAATTGAGATTTTATGGGCATACTACTTGGTCAATAATACTGCAGAGCTTCAGACTGGAGGTTTCTGGGCAGCTCTTGGTTCTCATACATTTTCATTGTGGTTGATCATTAAGTAAAGTAATGATCAATACATTGCTTGTTTTACATCATCTATGAGTGGAGAAACTTATCAATTGATTACAATATCAGGAACCCCTATAACATGGGGAGGGAACTCCATGGTCCAAAAAGTAAATTTTACAGATAAAATCATGTTAGACAAGACCAGTGTAAGTTAGAGGAGAATTGAAGTTTTTCAGCTTCTAAGCATGTTAGCAGTCATTTTTCAGCCAAAATCCCAGTTCTAAAACCACAATTCAAAGTAATTTTTTTTTAGCTGGAACATACAGTATTTTTTGTAAAATGTGGCCCAATTGCAACCAGAACTTTTTGATTCCTCATCCCAAAAAAATAAGCAGAAATTTAAAATCTTGGAAAAGTATGATTTCAAATACAGTTTCAAATACAGAACCTATTTAAGTCCAAGTTCAAGGGACCAGAAAAAAATATGAGCTAGGCAGGTTTCAAGTAAAACAAAAAAAAAACAATCATTCTGGTTGGGTGAAAGAAAGAAGAATTCTAGGAAATTTGAATTGGGCTATTTTGAACCTGGAATTTCCTTCAAAATGAGTCAAAAGGATGCCAAACTTTGAGACAAGGGTTCATTTCCAAAATTAATCTTTCACTTCCTTCCAAAACATATGGTTAATTTTTATTGCTTTTATATATCCTATGCCAAATGAAATAATAGCCAAAAGATCTCAAGTTCTGGAGGTTTGAGGGGGCAAAGCATATGAATTAGGGGGATTTTCAGTGCATTTTTTTTTTCTTCTCAAGACACTGACTTGAAAAACACATTCAACTGAGGGAGGTTTGAGTTATGATGGTTCAACTGTCCAGAAATGAGCCCACTGACAACATACTCTTGAGTTGCCCACAAAAGACCAAGTTGAGGCCTATTGTTGCTGCTGGCTGTCGTTGGGGGAGAGTGTGTGTGTGTGAATACTGTACTGTTCCAATCCCTCCAAAAATCCCACATGGAGGGAAGAAGAGAAACAGGTAAAGCAGGCGAGCAGGAGCATTTACGCAGTTATGATCTGTGTTTCTCCGGCCATTTGGAAGTGGAACCCAGGAGGAATCGGATCCGCGGTCCTGTGCTTACAAAGGGCGAGACAGTGTTGCGTGATGTGATGATGAGGGTCTGGCGCGAGTAAAAGAACGTGTGGAAGTGGAAAAATCAACCCAACTCTGTGATACAGTATACAATACTGTAGTACAGTAGATGATTTTTCTCTCACATTACTGTACCCCGAAAATGTATGCCGACCGTGTGAGTGTGTGTGTGTGTGTGTGTGTTGAGTAGTTCGGATGTGTGGGATTGAAGAGGGATGGCGTGTGCTAGGAAAATGTGAGAGCTTCAAAATCCCGCCGCATAAAAATTCATTTTGGGAGTAAGTGATAATGCTGTTTCACTATATCACAGGGCCATACTGGACCCAAAAGTGAAAGAATCCTGCCAAATCAGGGTGATACTGTGTCAACTTGACTACCTTGTAGCACCCTCTATTCATTTTCGAAGATTAATTATTTTATACATTTAGTACTGTATCAACCTTTGCGATAAGGCTTAGTTACTCATATTTGATAGATCAAAGCACTCAATTACAGTTGACAGTGGTTTTCAGATTTTTAAAATTTTCTTTAGAGATGTAGTACAGTACATTTATCCCATTGGAGAGACCTGCAGTGCTGATGTAACACCTTGAATGCCTGCAAATTTTGCACACCCACGAAAATCCATCATTCAATCTGAATGTCAGCCCTTTTTTGGAAGAATTGAATCACTGCTCAGGAAATGACAAACTGGAAGTGCTCTTTAACTCTGGAAATCACACCCCCCTCATCTTTGAAACAATTAATTGGTGGGCTTACAAAATCTGGAAGGTAAATTTTAATTTGTGAATGACATATTGAACTGTGAGTAACCTAAGTATAGAAACTGATGCTCAGTGAACCAGATGCAAAGAAAGTAATCAATGATTAGCTATGGCATTCTGTATTTGTCCTAATGAGTGTGACATTTTTGTAATACAAGTACTGTATTTGTAAGCTACTTATGAAAGTCTGAATGTATTTTTCATGAGTAACTCTCCTTTTTTGAATTTAACCTTGCGAATTAATTATAAATTGTTCCACCGGAAGTGACACCCCCAGGTAAAATCACTGGGGATTTTGTGGTCCGGGGGTGTTTCGCAGGGAGCCAGGAAAAGGTAGCGAAAGGCAGATATGGAGAGAGAGTGTGAGAGACGAGAGGACAGAAACTCGTAGGGATGAAATGGCGTAACGGTCAGAAAATAACGTCGTCGATCGTCTTGTCTTGCAAGCTTGTTACTTATTTTCATACCCCTGTTATTCGCTTCCTCTTCAGTTGCTAGCGTTTGCCGGTATTTTCTGCGTCTCGCTTTCCTTGGGTGTTAACACCGCGATAATGCTGTGACTTGTGAACTGCTAAGCCTGTCTGTCATATTGTCATTTGAGAAGTTTTTGTGTGAGTGATGTGGATCAGGGATTAGCTATTCCTGACTTGGCGAAATCGGTTTCCTTGAAGATTAGATCCTGTTTGTGACTGTCCGCGAGGATAGTTTTTGTCCCACACTGGGTGTCGGAAGAATCGTAAGTTGTGAATTACGTATATGAAATCCCGGAATTGTTTTTATGAGGACTCTTCATTTGTGTAATCTGTTGCCCTGCTTTTCGTGTATGAAGTACAATAAAATAGAGATGCGGACGTAGTAGGTGCATGGACCTTGTCCAAACAGCGGAACGTGTGCATTTCAGATTTTGTTTTCCTCCAGACTTTGATGGGAACTTTTTTCATTGGTTCTTCAGTTCATCAAAAATTAGAAATAAATTCACTCCCCCCCCAAGTTGTTCCTCAACTTTAAGATGCATAATGTAACTGCAGAAGAATATCACACAGAATCTGATCTCTTGACCTTAACAGGACCCAAAAAAGCTAAGAAGAGGTACTGTCTTGGTATACCTTTTACTGTATGTGATGGAGAATACTCCAAAAGAAGAAGCACAAAATGAACCTGCTTTTGATTGCAAATTTGAGTAAATTTATAATAAAGTTCATTTTCAACTCTTGTTAATGTGAACAGCTCAATTTGTTCAAGATATACAGTTTTGGAATTCCTGAAAAACCAAGAATAAAAGTAAAATTTCTACAAATGTTGGGAAAGTGTTTGTATGTTGAGCCATCGTCCAGATGTTGGTTGAGATTTATAAGTTTTTGCCCCTAAGCCAAATTTTCTCAATGTTGGAGTGTCGGTATTTCAGGGTCTCACTATATACCTATTTTTCTAATTGAATATCTTTCCAAATTTTGGTGTTCACAAAAATGTTTCGAGATAATAAATTATATTGTATTCCCTGGCACTAATTTTCTTGAATCCCCTCAGATTGTCTTTCATACTCTGGGTGGGAAGTGGTGTTAGCTGATAGTTTCTGAACAGTGCTCCAAATATTATGAGTATGGGCCACATGACTCATTTGGCGCTTGCATGGATGTCACAAGTTATGCGCCACACCCCATATTTTCTGGGATATTCAGGAAGTGATGCATAAACTCTTTTAGTGAAGATGTGGCCTTTCCTGTTCATCCAACTGAGTCCACTAATGGTGTATGATGTTCATCATGGAATTCTTGAACCAATCTACAGACAATGATGTTCTTTTTTTACACTCTGAATAGTCTGAAATGAAGATTGCTGTCCTTAGTCTTAAACTTCAGAAGTGGAATCATCAATGAAAAATGACAATTGCAACCAGACCATCAAGAAGTCCCTGACTATGTAAATTTAATCTAGTTCACATGGCAACCCCTGTATGAATGAACGCGCAACAGTTAATGAATGCCTGACCAGTCAGAGGAATGCAACAAAAATATTGCAACTGGAAAAAGCATTGCTCCTCTTCAAAGACCTTTGGTTTCCAACCATACAAGAACTTTCTTACAGAAATAAAATATCACCTTCCAGCCTGTTTTCCGCAGTGTATTTATAGGGGGGCAATCCGAGTTCATTGAGCGAAAAAGTACATGATGCGAATCATTCATCTTTGTGGTTACTCCAGAGGAGTGTCCAACCCTGGGCATGATTTCATGCAGGACCGATTAATCCTCCCACTGGGCTGAGGACATAGGGGACAGGCGGGCTAAGAAGAAGACCAGAAAGAAAGCCAACAGTCGGTCTGGGAAGAACAGGCGGGGGGGGGGGGCGGTAGAAAGAAAAACGAAGTGAGGCAGCCCAGCAAAGGAAGTAAGAGGCAGAAAGAAAAGGAAGGCAGAGCAGAGCAGAGCAGGCGGGAAGAAGAACAAGTAGAAAAAGCTGTGGGTTTACAGTACTGGGTATTGTACTCGTATTTCTCTGCTTCTTTCTGGGCTAGGAAGAGAATGCGACGCTGCTTCTGCTGCAGGAGTGTGTATGATTTTTCCGAGAGGGAAAGCGCGTCCCCTCCCCTCCCCCCCTCTTCTCGTTCCGTCAATGTATGTATGTATGTATGTACTGTATGTAGGTATGTGCTGTAAGGATGGGACCGGACGGGGTGACGACGTTTTGTGTGTGTGTGTGTGTGTTCGTACCTGTCTTTCGGTCAGCGGCGGCGGCGACTGGAGGAAAAAGAGGGGGAGGGGGGATTGATAGGGTAGTACCCCGGTACATTACTGTACTACTGTATCGGGAGTTGGTGTAACAGCAGATGCTTGGATTCCCCCTCTTCCCAAGGTTAACATTTTTCCGGTCGTGGTCCCTTGGACGCGTGGTGGTGAATCGTTGGAGTTCCTGTGATGAACTCGTGTGTTCTCTTTGTGTGTTAGCTTGGAAATTATATTTTGTTTGATTTTTTGCAAGAGTTTCATAAGGGGGAAAACAGAAGCAAGGCGAGTGAAGTGTAGATCTAAATTTGATGGTGTTCATGTTCTTGAAAATTTTATCCTGTTTTTCCTTGTTCACTGAGAAAAAAAAAAGATTAGGCATTCTTCGTATGGTGTTGTGTATTTTGCCCGTTCAGTGTGGAAAAATTAAATGTAGGCTTGAAAAACAATATCTAGGGTCTTCTTTCAGGAGGGTTTGCTGTTATTCAAAGTTGAATATGATAAACTTTATTAAATTCTCAATTATAATTTTTTATTCTACTTCTGAAGAGTGAAGACTCCCATAAAGAACAGAAGGAAAAAAATGCATCTGTGGGTTGATTGTGCTTTAAATTCAGTGTATTTTGTCTTTTCCAGAAAGAAGGAGACAATACAGTATTTATAATATTTGTTTCATTTAATATTTTTTGCCCATAACTTGTAAAGACATTCACGATTGCCCACCATCAGAGAATGATTTGATGGTGGTGTTGTTTTGCAGTTGTCTTGTTTGTACTTCAGTGTTTCAGGGAGTGAAACAAATTCATGAGCGCATTATTTCAAGTACAATATGATACCAGGACATGCTTCATTACTAGAAGGTTGAAGAGGAAGGTTTTGAATCCTTACAACGTTTTTCTTGGGTGTCTTCACCCTTCAAAAGTAAAATGTGAAATTCAACTTCAGGGTTTACTTGCCAGAAGTTCACATTATCTGTGACTTTGAATGAGAACCCTTGAAGATATTAAAAAAAATGTTTTTGAAGGATCTATTTCATGTTTATGAGGAGTGCTTAAATTCGTGTTTCTTAGTGAAACAGGGAAAAATGTAATTACCGCTCATAGGAGTAAGATCCACATCTTATCCGGGACAGGCTTTGTTATCCGAAGCGTAAATTGGTGTCAGCACCGGTGCGTAGTGCTAGAAGCACCATCTGACATGGGAGAGAAGCATACGTGTTAACCTACCGGTGTACAGTACAGTA
This sequence comes from Notodromas monacha, assembly GCA_905338405.1. Classification (NCBI taxonomy): domain Eukaryota; kingdom Metazoa; phylum Arthropoda; class Ostracoda; order Podocopida; family Cyprididae; genus Notodromas; species Notodromas monacha. The sequence goes on along the minus strand of CAJPEX010000015.1, from coordinate 253,624 downwards.
CCGTACTCTGAAGAATCTGAACTGAGTTATTTTCCGGTCATTGGCTCTCTCGCTCTCCGTTTTGCCGCGTGCCCCAACAGATGTCACCGCACTACTCAGTGTAGGATTTCCACTTGCCCCCACCACCATGATGCGGTTCTTCATTCCATTTTTCTGCGCCGCGGTTTACAGTGAATGTGTTTGAGAGGGGCAAGGAGGGAATTGGATGCTATACGGTATCGGGATGATGTGCTGTAAAAAGGAAAACCCCGAAGAATCCGCGTGAGGCCCATTTTGCTTGTGCCAGCCAGCCAGTCGGTGTCACGCAGAAGAACCCGGCCGATGGTGATGGGCTGGCAAAATATAATACGTGACCCAGTGTTGCAATTGAACTTCGGGGCGGGCGGGCGACGCGCGCGTGAACCGTGTTCTCATTTTGTTTTTTGGTTTTTTCCCTCCACCTATCCATTGCTGCTCCTTTATTTTTCCTTATGCCCCGAAACCATCTCTTCGTCTGTTTCCCTTTCCCTCGCCGTGTCTCTCTCTTCCCCCCCCCCCCGGTTCCTTCTTGTGCTTCTCCGTCTTGCGCGAGTTTGGCAACCCTCGCACATCTGAGTGCGTCCGAAAAAAAAGGAAATTAGTGCTGCGTTGAAAAGCGTACGGTACCGTATTCACGTCGAGGCGCCATCGATTACTGCATATTACCGTATTCTAGGCCGCATTCCCTCGGTCCTCTCGATGCGGCGCAGTTTTCACGCGACATTTTTGAAGGCCGTTACACGCAAATTTTTACAAGTGGGCTTTACAGTGTGGGAGATAGTTAAAAAAAAGTGTTGTACGATGTGCTGAGAAATTGTGGGTTCTAGTTAGTGTGAAATTGACCCGTGAATACGGTCAGATTCACTGCCGAGACGTTTAGAATGGGCAGGTTGAAAATTTTGGTTCCATGAGAAAATGCCGTGGGCCCGAAAATCTCGCGGAGTACAAGAATCCTGCAAGGTTAATTTATCCATCACAGAAAGTATTTTTTTTTTTGGGAAGTGAAGTAGGTGTGCGGATAAATTGAATCGTTGAACAAGTCTAAATGCAGTTTATAAGACAAATTTTATTCTTCAGATTGGAATGAATGTGATCATTTGCATTGGGATCCTCAATATCATTGCAAATTTGAGGAAATTCTAGACCATGATTTTTGAGCCTCTGATTTTCTCCTGCATCCTGAAGAAAAAAATATCTTCTGCAAAGATGGAATATTCCTAGAACTCCAGTACAGGAAAATCTTGTTATGACAAATGCCATAGCAAAAACTTGTTCTCAAGCCCTGGCAGAAAGCCCATGGAGCACATGTTGAAAACAATCTTGTTTCAAAAGACTTCCTGATGCAAGAAAAAAAAGCTTTTTTTGTATAATAGATCCCTCAGGTAGACCTTTCCTAACTAAGGCAAGCACAGTCTGAAATGTATTATCCCAAATGATGACAATCATGCTTCCAAGTGGTTCTACACATTATCATCCCAGAATAAAATGACTGGTGGAACTGATGGAACGCATGATTGGAGCTGATTTTGAGAAAATTGCTAAGTTTTTCAGAAAAACAATAAAAAAATCTGAGAATGTCAGGAAAGCAAAGTCTCATTGTTTATTGGCAGGTCTGATGGGAACATTTTTTCCAGTCATCAATTTTGAAAATGTTGTTGAACCAAATCAACCAGGCAAACAAACTTTTTCCATAATTCCCCAAAAGTTAGTTGTAGCAAGATTTTTCTGTATATATGTCCTGGAAAATATTTCTGATATTAAAGCTTGCCTTGACCAGAGGTCATTGCATCACATGCCATTCAAAGTTTAATGCGAACAACACCCTTATTCTTTTGTGTAGATTTTTATGTTTTGAAGTGCATCAAGCGAACAGTGAACTTTTTCTGTTACTTGGTGCATGTGTCTGTGTGTTAGTGACTTTGGGTGGTGGTGATGATGGGAGGCATGGAGAAGGAATATTACTGTGAGTTAGTTGAGGAGGAAAAAAAGGAGAAGGGGGGGGGGGGCACGCGAATGGAACCGTATCCGCCATGTTTGTGCCCTTGTTTCTTTTTATTATTATTATTTTTTCATTAAGCCTCCCCCCCCCTCCGTTTTCCTTCTCCCATCAGAAATGACGTCGTCGTCGGTTTCCCTCCATTTGAGCTTCACTCACTCCCCTTTCAGCATTTCTGGGGATCCTATCAGACAGTCCTTCTCATTGTGGCCAATTCCTTGAGAAGGGTTACCATTTGCACTTTAATGGGGTTACGGTACTGTACACCGGTTCTGTGCCTCGTTAATTCTTGTGTGTTTACTGCGCCATCTGTGCGAGTTTGCAGATTGATGTGGTTGTGGTCATGACAGTATTTTGAATGGTTGCCATGCGTATTCTTGGAATTTATACCGTAGTTGTACTGGTAGACTCTAAAAAAATATCAGAGAACAGGAAAAAAAAAATCATTTATTGCGAGAATGTCATGTAGAGAACCCTCTGAGATTAAAATTCTACTATTTGTTCAGAAAATTGTTTTACTGACAGCCCACATGTTCCAATTCAAGTTATTTCTACTGCAATTTACAATTGTTTGACAATGGTGTAAATGTGAAAAAGTGAAATATGTCAGTCTGTTCAGTGTTGACATTTTGATTGCTTTGCTGTGAATTTTATTGAAGGATGGTTCTGATTCTGTTTGTTCATTGCGTTATGGTGATCTTGACTCCACATAAGTTGAAACATTTCTAGTTACCTTGTGTGTTGAGGAATGGAATTCATCACTGTGATAAGTTCCTAAATGTGAGACAGTATGTGTTCTTTGGCAAGAGGTGATTTTGGCCTTTTTAACTGGTGTGGTTTTGTTGAAGCAAGTGTTCTAGTATTCAGCCTGAAGTTCATAATGAATTATCTCAAAAATGTATCTAAGGAGGTTTTACCCAGAAACTTCTAAGTCCAGGAAGTGTAAATCCAATTGGATTGATTGTGGAGGTTTGACTTGGCCATGTCCCAACTGTACTTTCAATTGAGTCACTGGAGTTCAGTACTGTATTGTACTTGTTTGGTGTATGGTATTCCTTACAGTATCAAAATCCAATTTGTAAAATGAATTCAAATTCAATGCTTGCAGGATAGGAAGAACTTTGAGAACAGGTTTTTAAAACACATCAGATACAAGAATATTTGCTGCAAGAAGATGCTATTGTAATACAGTACATTGCCTACCTGTATGAAATAAAAAAGGGAACACCCTGACACTTCATGAAGATTTTGGATGCATGAAAAAAATACTGGAATGAATATTTTGCTCTATTTGTCCTCAATTGAAGGGTCAGCGTTCAGAAATTCTCCCAGAGGTTTTTGAACTTCTCTTCACAATATATTTTCCCCTTTGAGCCAAATACTGTACTGTACTTTACTGTACTGTAACCTCAAATAACTGAAGATATTTCCTGGTGCCTTGAAAATTTTGCCCAAAAATTCCTGTGTGACATCCACACCTGGTGAATTCCTCCTTGCCCACACATGATGATGGAAAAGGAAGAAAACAAGCAAGCAAAATGAGATGGGTGACACCCTGCAGTCTGATGGTGAACACATGGAGGTACAAACTTCCAGACATTGTCCTAGAATTTTTGGACCACCCTTCACAATATCTTTTCCCTCTGAACCAAATATTATACTGTAACCTCAAACTACTGATGAGATTTCCTGGTGCTTTGCAAAATGTGTCAAAAATTTTATGTGTGACATCCACACCTGGTCAATTCCTCCATGCCTACACCTGATGTTGAAAAAGGAAGAAAACAAGCAAGCAAGATGAGATGGGTGACACCCTGCAGTCTGATGGTGAACACATGGAGGTACAAACTTCCAGAAATTGTCCCAGAATTTTTGGACCACCCTTTACAATATCTTTTCCCTCTGAACCAAATATTGTTCTGTAACCTCAAGTAACTGAAGATATTTCCTGTTGCTTTGAAAGGTTGTCCAAAATTTTCTGTGTAACATCCACACCTGGTGAATCCCAACCTTGCCTACCACCCTGATTGATGTAAAAGGAACACAGGAAACAGGCGAAATGAGATGGGTGACACCCTGCAGTCTGATACTGAACAAGAAAAAAGCGCATGGGTTCCCAGATCGCGCTGCGCGCTCCCCCCCCCCCCCCCCCCCCCGGGCCTCTTGAAGACAAGTTCAGAGGAAAATACACAGGGCCAGATTCTTTTCCGCAGGATTTGTGCGCGCTTCAGTGAATGTATATGTCTCAAGTGTGAAACCAACTCCCCCCCCCCTCTCCTTATTCTATGCGTCCGAAAAAGTGTGCCCCGGCGGAAAGAGATGCACACACACAGAGGCGCCGCCGTGATTGGCAACCTCGAACGCGGCGTCGGCGGCGGCTGTAAGAGGAGGGGGGGGGGGGAGGAGACGAGCATTTCTGGGGCTGAACCAAAGAACCGAAGCGAAGGAGCGTGGGGGAATAAATAAAATTATATAAGCACAATCGCCTGCTGCTGCTCCTGCCGCCGCCGCCTTGCCCACCATACCAGGGGCTTCTCAAAAGTGTGGCGAATTGCCTGTCTTTGGGGAGAGGAAAAAGGCGGGGGCTAATGCGTGGAGTTTATTTGGTTTCGAGTGTGTGACGCTTTTTGACTGGTAGGGAAAGCGTGAATGAATGAATGAATGAATGAACAGAGCATTTTATTTGCCACTTTTAAGCATTCGATCAAGATTTCAACATCCAAACCCCCTTCCCACCCAACTCAAATCCACTCAAACATTTAATCACTTCATAGCAGGAAGCAGAGCACAAATTGATAACAAATATAAAAGAAAATACAACTGGACATCTGACAAGTATGCATACACCCCTTCATTCCCAGACATGGAAAACAAAATACAGTATATGTAGAAATTAGTTTGAAGCACAAGGTCTTCAGCTTGTTTCTGTATGAGGTTTAGTTGAATGAACAACTTGGAGAGAATCTTTGATGAGAAATCATATAGGGCAAACAGTTTATCTTTGTCCGTTAAGATTTCAGAAAGGGTCTCCCCATTGAATTCAAAGGGAAAGCATGTTGTGCCCTGATTAATTCTGGTAATGACATTGGGTAGTTCATGAAATAACCCCAATGCTTTTATCTTAGATGCTCTGCTGTTTTCAGAAGTATGAGGATTTGGAAATTCTGAAGGGTCCAAAACCTCGAGTTTCAGATGAACTTTGCGTCACCAACAAATTTTGAGATTACTGCTTGTGTCATAGGTGTTAGTGTCAAAGTGTCAATCTAAAAAAAGTGAAATACAGCTGAGTGGAAATGAATAACATGGAAAATCAGCTAGTTTACACCTGAGAAGATGTGTTTAAAAAGACACCTCAAAAGAAATTTCCTAGTTTTGTCCTGTGATTTGATGTCTGCAAAAAACAATTCAGAATGAAGCAAACAATTCAACAATGTAAGATTGAACAGACAAAAGAACACCTCAAAAGTGAACCAAGAAAATTGTGTTCTTATTTGATGAATGGGAGTGAAAAGTAGAGAGGAGAAAATGAAATAAAAGTCTTGTGATTCCCTAATGGTAGTAAAACTGTAAGGTGTAGAGGGGGTATCAAAGTGTGCAGAAAAGAGGGAAACCCTTCAATGGGGCTTTCCTCAGCATTCTTGCTCCACAACATTTTGAACAGGTTTTTATAGGACTTCCTACCTTTATCTAATTGTGAGAATAATGCCTAGGAAGGCATTTACGCTGCATTTTTATTCAGGCTTGTAATAAATTGACCAATTCATCTAAATGCATTGGTTCTGGAATGTTTGAAGCTTGAGTTCTGAAGTGTATTAGTGACTTCTCAAAAGTCCTGCAAGTCATGAACACATATTTGGACCATTTCTTGCAGTCTTGGATCATTAGTAGTGTTCAACTAATGACCAACCTGCAAACAAGTGTCACCATGAATAAATAAAAAATGAAGTAATTTCTATCAAGGTACCTTAATTAAATTGCCTTGGTATTGAATGAGTGAAGTCCTGTTGATGGTCTGCAACTGTAAATCTTGTTACAAAAGTCACTTGAGTTTAAGAAAAAAGTACAGAATATTTGAAATCACGCAATTTTATTAATTAATGAGTGGATTTCGTTTCTAGATGGATGAAAACCTGTTTATGGTCTTAATCTCTTGTTATGGATCTACTGATGAAACCTGTTGATCAGTCTCTATATTTTTGTTGAGAGTCCAACCATGCCAGCAATGACAAGTATTGTACAACCAGGAATAGATTGTTACTTGTAATGTTCACTTATGATGAGAATCAGGGACCACTTGAAAAACAAACAAAAGGATAATATGCTTAAACTTTTTTCTAGTGTCACTCTCATTTGGGTGTACAATACTGTAAACATTTCTTTTGTTTTTCCAATTGTTTTCTTTGAGAAATGCTAGTTCACCTTTTTTTTTAGCAATTGATTTCATGTTCCAGTGATGGTCATTAGAATGTCTCTGACTCAGCAAGTTCATCTGGAAACGTTTTCATAGCTGTCAATCAATGGTAGGAGTACTGTATAATTTGGAATTGACCTTTGAGTTGTTTTCTGGAAACCTGCACCAAGGGAATTTATTCATTTCCAGTGTTATTCGGTGCGCAATTGGATTAAGTGCTCCTTGGTGAACCCAACTATTCTGTTTCTTCAACTGGATCAATGATTAATTCCCCAGACTTGTGAGAAACCCCACACATACACACACACATACGCGCGTACCTACAGTATCATAGCCGAGTGTGCACTCAGTTTATATACAGTAGTTGCCAGCTTCGCGATAACGTCTCTCTCTCTCTCTCTGGGGGCTCGGAGGACAGGACAGGACAGGACACAACAGCTCGCCTGTTGCGTTTTGGTGTACAGTACTGTACTTGATTTTTCTTTTTCTCTGTCTGGTCTCGTTTTCATCTCCTCCTGGTGGGTACGGTGTTGTCAGTTTGTCATCTATCGCCTTGCTCTGTGTCGAGGAGTTGTTGGCAGCCACGCGTGTGTGTGTGTGTTTTATTGGGTGTAATGTGTGGGTGGAAGATTCCACCCCCAGTGAGCGCCGGGCTTGTCAACGCGTTGCCAAATTGTCGATTGGGCGGGTAGCGTGGTGATGGGGTTTTTTTTTTTTTTTTTGGTGGTGGTGGTTGCTTGCTCTGGAATTTGGGCATATCATGGTGAGTGACCGACTGAAGTCAAACTTGTTTCAGTGTGTTGGTTGCTCGGGAGAAAGTGTGACTATTGTGATTTGTGACAGTGCTACACTGGTGGACTCTTTTTACAACACAATTTAAAGAACCAGGCAGAGAACCCCTTGAGACAAAAATGGAAAGTAAATTTGTTGTACGGTACAGAGAAAATTGTTGAGGTTATTTTTACTGGAAAGTCTGAAGTAACCAATCCTGAACTGTACTGATTGACTTAATCTGAATGGAAAAAGTGTGCAGTACATCAATTACTCTGAAGTGGGCAACATTATTAACTAAGTTCAGCTTTGTTTTGTAAAAATTCTCAAGTTTGAAATTTTCTTGAGAAGCCATGCATTTTTGAAAGTTGAATGAAATTACAGCACAGGACATGTGTAAAATTGATCGCAGGTGGACTCTTTGCAAGGAAATGCAAACCAGGAGCAAATTAATTCGCTGCAGAGAACCCCAATAATTTGAGAGAACCCTGTGGGTGTAAAACTGTGGTAAATTTGAACTCAACAATTTCTGAAATGTAGGCATGAATGAGGCTATGTCCAGAGAATTGAATTTTGCAGGACAAGTTGGATGTTTTATTCACCCCACCCCACCCAACAATTTCATAAGTGGAATTGTTGACGGGGTTTTCACTTAATTGGAGACTCCATGTACAACACATCACTGTTGAAAGTACATTTAACCCATTTACAGGGCATTTGGTTTGATAGTATTTTTTTATTTACTTCTGATGGTTCATGTATTTTCGAGATTAGTCTTCAGAGAAAGTATGACCAACCTTCGCGAGTGTGCCTGGCGCATATGTGTGTGTGTGTGAGAGATGAAGCCAGAGGGAAAAGAGAAGAATATAAATAAGTAAAGAGAGCAGCAGTGATGATGGGGAAGTCTTTGGGGTTAGCAGATATCTTTTCTGGCGGTTTATTCACCCACCCACCCACCTCTTCTCTCCCTTTTCGCGCGCAGCTCTGCTAATGAGTCCATCGCCTCGATCCCCCCCTCTTCGTGAGGTACGGTAGTTTCGCGTACCGTGACGGGGATACGTGTAAGTCATGGGTTAGCCTACACACTAGTTCTTCCTAATTTGCGGGTGTGTGTGTGTGTGTTGAATTCATTTTTTTTCGAGTGGGTGGAGAAGAATCCGGTTTTGGGCTTGTCGCTTGGCTGAGTGGAAATCATGTTCAACTTAACCTGGAGTTAAATTAACAGTGGATAAGGTTTTAATGAACACTCTGCATTGGTAAGAAACATGTTTTATTGTGTGTGTCTCTCAAAAGAATGTTTCTTCAGTGTTTGTCATCCGTCCTTGTGTGTGTTCGCGCACTTCTCTGCTGCAGATTCATTCAAACCCATGACAAGTCATTGAAGCAGTGCTGTATAACTTGTTGTGACTTCTTTCGTTTTCCCTGTGAGAATTTTGAAAAAAAAATGGAATAAGTAGCTGCTTTTATGCAGGGCTTGAGCACTTGAATTGCCAGAAATGTTGTTTTTCATAGGAAATGTGTAAGCTTTTTCCCAAAATATTGTCTAACATTATATGGTTGTTAAGTTTCAAGCATTGAAGTGTGGCAGGTGAAAATTGTCTTGTGCAGTACAGAAATTTCAACAGTTCCAATTTGAAAATTTCTGCGGACTGACTGAACAATTTGGAGCTGTGGTTGAGATGGGATTAAGTACAAGATTATATTGTACATTGGTACACCTGTGTAAAATAAGACAAAAATAACTTTTGTATCTGCTATGTTTCATGTATGATTTGTTCTGGATGCAAATCACAATTTCGGATAGACTTACCTGCAAAATGGTTCAATTTGTTTCAAAAATTCAGACTTTTGGATATTTTTCATTTTATTTCTTCCAACCACATTATTTTGTTATCTATTTGTGAGCATAACTCTCTTGGATGCAATGTATTGAATCTGCAATCCACACACTATATTTGGGAGTTGAACCATTCAATTCTTTTAAAATGGTATTGTACCACAGCCACATTTTGGGGGCTTCTTAATTGAAAAAAAATCTTGTTTGTAGTAAGAATAGTTTTCAGTGTGAGGCTGAAAATTCGTATTACAAATGTTAGTTGTGCAGAATATTTGTACTGCAAGGTGTTTATAATACTGTATTGGGTTCCACTGTATAAGGAAAGTCTCACCATTGTAGGTTAATCTTGGCATCTTGGTAAATATGGGCATGATTTTAGATACTGTATGTGGGTTTCATGCTGGGAAGCATCATTTTCCAGGTGTGCTCGTCCAGGTTTTGTCAAGTTTGTATGTGCCATGTGAACCTACAATTCTCTGTGGGATGATCACTTAATCCATGCCTTTACATTCAGGATAATGACGTGGGTGAACCAACAGGTGTCGCCTAATTCCATTATGAAGTGGACGCGCTGTACGCTGCACAAATAGTGTTGTGGTGACCAGCAGTGAATTTTTGAGTGGTATGTCGCGCGGTATTGGCGAGGAAGGCGCGTGGTGCACGTGTGGTTGGTCATCAGCGACAGGAGTAGGATCACTGCACCACTGATGGCGGCGGCGGTGGTGGTGGTGGCAAGGACCAGCCGGCGGGGCCCTTGAAGAACCCGAGTTGTAGGTTGATCAGTTGGATTAAACCGCGCGGGCGGACAAGGAAGTAAACGAAGTCAGGGAGGGAGGGCGTGAGTGAGTTCTAGTAGTGAGTGGCTCGTAGCGATAGAAAGAGAGGGAGAGAGCGCTTGTGCACGGGACTCGGAGCGCGCGCTCTCTCTGTGTGTGTGTGTATATATATTCACCGATACTCTTCCGGGTGCTGTGCAGCACATACCGTGCATCACACACACACACACGCCCCGAAATCCCTCTCTCTCTCTGGCTCGTAAACGTATACGTCACTGGCATATGCGTCAGTCCCCAACCCCGGGTGCACAGCTGGGCTGGGACATGAAATGCCGCAAGTCTGAGCTGTGTGAAGCGCTCGCGCTGCGGATGGATAACGTGGTCCGAGTCGTCTCGGACGCGGCGGCGGCCGTGGCGGCCATAGGCAACGGTGTCAAAGACTCGCCGCCGCCCCAGCAGCAGCAGCAACACCAGCGTCGTCGCCGGGTACGATAGAAGATTTGTTGTATTGATGATGCAGTACTACACTGTATCATACCGCAGGGCATTTGATCCGGCCCCTTTGGATTTGTATTAATGTGTCTCCAGTACTGTACTTATCCGCTCACTCACCCTCACTCCCTCTCGCTGGCTCTCCCTGTTTCCCCGTCGGCATCTTTCCTCTCTTCGTTTTTCCATCTTTGTCTGTCTGTCTCTCTCTCTCTCGGCGGCGGTTACCCGTGCTTTGCGATCACCTAGCTTTGCATGTCCCCTTCCTCCCCCCCCCCCCAATCGCGCTGTCTTTCCTCCCTGTCGCCCTGTTCGTCTCTTCCTCCTTGTGTATGTTGCCGATATGTTACATATTTTTTTCTTTTTCTTCTTCTGCCCCTTGAACCGAATCTCGCGCGCGCCGAGTTTGAGGGTGTATCCTTGGTATTCGTGGGGCGGTGTTGGATATGATGTGAGGGGGGTAAACGCGGTCCAGGTGTTGGGACAGTGTTGAGAAAATTTCAGGATGTCATGCTGCGCTTGTTTTTGTTGGAGGATATTATTCTTAGAAAACACGTTTTTTTCTAATGATGCCTTCTGGGTAGGGAGACAGTTTTGAAATGCATTTTACGCCGATTTGATTTTCATATTGGACATGTGAGGGAAGTGCAATACTGTATTTTTTTTAAAGAATGTGGGGCTAGAGTATTTTTGCGAAAGAACTATTTTTTGGACCTTTTGGATATTTGACAGGGTTATTTGTTCATGGGTTACAACCCTCCTCTTTATATTTTGTGTTGGCGTGTGACCTAATGTCCGCGTTAGTGTACTTCTGCTATGAAGTAATTGGTTTATATCCAGATGCAGTCAATCAAATAAACTGTCCTGTATATAGATTTATGGTCTTCCCTTGGTTGCTGGAAATTTTGATTGCAGTGTATGATATTGTTTTGAAATGGTACAATTTTTCCAGATTGACTAGGGATCATTCCAGATGATCCCAACAGAAATGTGAGGGAGCAATTTTGAGATTTCTTTGGGAAGATGTGGCATTAAACTTGAAAATTTGGGTAGAACACCGATGTTCCCTGAAGTTTAAGATGCTATCTTAGATGCATTTTTAAATTACTATATGTAATTTTTCCATGATTACCAATATGTTTTGATTGTGCTCACTACCCCTCACATTCCTTATCTAATTGAAAAAAATTACCTCAAAATATTTGGTTTTATTTTGAACTGTGAATGATAGGTATTACTTTGTTTGAGTTTCCAGCATTTTTTTGCTTGAAATTGATTGGCCATGAGCAATCTTGCATAATTTATCCGCCATAAGCGTTGAGATGTATTGTTTTTAGATTGTAGAAGTGAATTAAAAAAAGAAGTGTTATTTCCATGAGGTACTGTACTGTAATTATTTTTAGCACAATGTATGTTGAACACTTTTTGATAGGTGGAATAAAGTTTTGAAATCTGTGCTTGTCAGAAAAGTTCTTTTTGCAAGTTGATGAAAAAAAAACAATATGCATTTATATTTATGTCAGGGTGATCATTCGGTAGAGTTTTGGGATCACCACATCTCACTCAATTCTGGCAGCACAGGTAGGGTTTCTTTGCAGCATAATTCCAGGGACCAGAGAAAAATTCGTTGTAGAGAAAATTTCATTGTAGATAAGCCCCATAATCTGGGAAGAGAAAGCTCAATTAAAAATCTACTTCATCAATCCATGAAAAGAACAAGGATGCATTATAACAATCGAATGGTAGAATGTCCTTGCTGCAGGATTTTAAATTACTATTCTAAATGGTCATACACACATAATTGTTCAATTGTTCTTGCCTGAAAATTGATAGATTTGATAAAAATGTTAATCTGTGAAAGATGGAAAATTATTTTTTTCTTCATTTTTGCCAGGCATAGTGTGATCACCTTACTGGTCTAATGAGAAAATATCACCAAAGATATTTTCATAATATTTACTTGCTAATATGATTATTCCTAGTTATTTATACAGTATATTTACAGTTTTCATAATTTTTTACCTACTCAATGATTATTTATAGTTGAATTTTGAGCTTTTGTTATAAGTAAGTTTGTCTGAAAAATTGGATACAGCCTCCTATTGAAAGGGGGTTAAAATTTCTTGGAAAATGTCCGCCAGTCCTTTCTAATACATTATTATGGAAAATTTGCCGGTCTGTACAACTGAAAAGGCATCAATTGAGGGAATGTCCCAAAATGTTTACTATACCTATCAGACAAGCGACTGGTCCCGCCTCCTGCGTGAGTCCATTTATCGGATTAAAACCATCCCACCCGTGAAATGTGTCCCGGTTTCTTGGCGGGATGATGATGTTTGTTTGAAAATGTTTCATTTTGGGGAGGATGAGGTGGTGATTTGAAAAAAAAAAAAAAAGAATCTTCATCAAAGCGTTTGAATACCATTCTTTGATGTTCTTTATGGTATTTCCGTCGACACGTTTTCGAAGGTATTCCCCGTTCACTTTCGTCAATTGAATATTGGAGAAAGTATATTTAATTTTAGGTGTACAGTGCTGGTGAAATCTTGTTACAAGAATCTTCCGGAAACCATATCATTATCCTATGCGTCGAATTCAGTGCGAAGATTAAATTGAAAACCTTTTTAATACCAAACTTCCAAGTAACAATGGATGTATTTTTTAATGCGAAGAAACTAAATTTGCTACACTTGAATGCACATCTACCTATTCAATGAAACCAAAGAATAAGTCGAATAGAACATTTTTTTTCACATTGTGTTCAAGAAACAAACGTGGATGTAATAAAGTGTTCAGTTTTAGTTGCCTCCTACAAAGAAAAAGCAAGTAAAATATGATGATTGGAAATAATCAGAAACCAGCAAAAATTGAAGTATTCCAGTTTTTGCCTTCCATGAATTGTTGCTGTGCGAGTTGTCCTGCAACCCCCTTCCAAACATCTTCATCATAAAGAAAAGTTTGTCAAAATGGAATCAGAATAAAATTTATTGAAATAATATTCAATTGTATTAAAATAACAGCTAGATTCTTCTGTTGCATTGTTCTGATGAAGAGAATTTCCCATGCAAAATTTTTTTTTTACAATGAGTTTGTTGAAACTCATGTTATTCTGTAGAAATCTGGTACATAATGCTGTAAAGTCTGATATAGTACAAAGTACTGTAGAATGCAATGCATAATACAGTACTGTAAAGTTTGATGCATGTTGGTCTATTTAAATATTTTTCTGGCTTACTTTTTAAAAAAATGAACTTTTTCTCTCCTGTCAGCAGGAAGTTTCCAAATTCCAAGTGGATAGAATTTGGATGCAAATCCAAAACTGTTTTAGAACAAGTGCCCCGAAATGCAGCTCCCATTTGAAAAGCATAGGAGTAAAGACAGATTTGATTCCATGAGGTTAGCCATAAAGTTTTGAGTTTGAGAGTTTTTAAATTTATTGGTCTTCATATTGAGTGGATTGAACTTCACTGGGATTTCGAGTTGAATCTGGTATCAAGTAAAAGCCACATTTTTTTTAATGTTCTCATTTTGAATAAAAAGAAATTTGTAAGAAGCAATTCCTTCTTCTCATTTTTTTTGGGTCTCTGGGTTTTCTATTGAGATTTCTCTTGTGTTTGCACCTTAATCAAGTTGAACCTCCCTCTGCTTGTCAATTTTTCAAATAAATCTCTCTCTGAATTCTCTCAGAAATAATGCATTGAAAACCTCCTTCCCAAGTGGAGTTTTTGTTGCTGATCCCTTGGATGTTCGAGTGAGAAATATTGCGGATTTAATGGATATATGGAGTGACTTGTCCTCCGCGGACACTGTGTCAGTGAGGACAGGCTATGCGGCACCACACACACACACACACACGCGCGCCCCCTTCTGATCAGGAGGAGTAAATGAAACCATTTGCTTCCCTGTCCGCGTCGGGTCGTTTCATGGGTTCCTTGTCGGACTGTTGATCCCTATTTATGCGTGTGTCTGTGGGGTTTTCTCTGTCTTTCTCTTCTCTCGCTCTCGCTCCCTTACTTTCTCCCTGTATTTTATACTCCTCTGCTCAACAGTTAACTTATACCTCCACTTGGAAAAATCTGTGTCTCTCTGTCATGTTATGTACAGTATGTGAGTTTGTTGAAGCGAGCAACCCGTGTTTTTTGTTTGCACTTGAGGGAACTACTTTGGAAGGAAAGGGGGAAGAAATCATTGTAGAGGAACCCCCTGGGGAAGAATAGTTTTGCAGTGAAATCCCAGTATAAAGAATCTCTTCCTAGCGAAGTTTTGTTTCAAGGAATTTTTTCATGTGTAGAATGCTATGAAAATGTCATGAACATTTTGAATTAAGAGGGAAAATGAACCCAGCAAAACTCATGTTTGAAGGGGTTAGACATTTTAGCAGTAATTGCTTATTAAAATGTAAAGAGTCAAGAAAATTCAAGTGTTTACATGTTATTCAGAGTAAATGTTTTTTATTATCAACAATTGAATCTCCTTTTGAAGATCACTGTTTTTTAAGCAATGAAAAACATCAGGAAAGGCCACAAAAGGAAGATATTGAATATATGCAGTTCTAATTTGAAGAAAATCTTTGAATTCGTCAATAATTTTCAAAATCTTGGTACAACTAATTGCAGGTACAGTATTTGTTTTAGCAAACTTTTTCTGAGATGCGCACAAGTTTGTTATGAGATTTTACTGTACTGTATAGCAAAAGTTCCTTGATCATGTGTGCATTGGCCATATATGTTTTTAGCACAGTACTGTAATTGGCATAATGTGGGAGAAACCAATTTGTGCATAATTTAAAAATCTTCTAAAAATAATATCATTGCTAATTCAAAAACATTATTTTATCTATGTACAAAATTTTTTTATTTTGTACGAATCACGAATTTCTTTTATACTTTTTATGTGTGAAAATATGAAATTCTTGTGAGAAATGTTTCAAATATTTTGCTATTTTTTTGGAGTGGTTTCATTGAAACTAAATTTTTCTCAGATACATGGTGGTTTGTTGTAACGAGATTTTACTGTTCTCATAGAATCATTGTAGAGAGAGGGGTTTCATTACAGCGAATTTTCCCTCGGGTCAATGGGAATTTGTTGTATTGAGATGTTATTGTATCAGTGAAATCTGGTTAAAATGAACTCTCAGGGATCTGATGAAAAATCCGTTGTAACGAGAAATTCCTTGTATTGGGATTCATGGTTTTTAAGAATTTTTTGGCTGAAGAAGATAAATATATTTTAAATACTGTAAATAAATGCTTCCAAAACAGGTAATTCAAGACCTTTAATGAATAATAATTGTTTCAGATGAAATGAAGAGAAAACTTTTGGATTTAGTAGCACTGTACTTTCCTTGATCATTGAACCTTTCCTTTCTACTCAAGTTCTGTCTTGAAAAAATAAAATATACTGTAATACAGTAATTACAAATGGGAGAAATACTGTATTTCTGTTTGAAGCAGTGTATTCTCAGTCATACCTGTCTGTTCTTCAAATATAGGAAATTTTATTTAACATTCTGTTGAATTTGAAATGAAGGCATAAACTCTAGAATGGAGCTCAGGAATTTCCAAGAAATATGTCATGTTGTGTATTTTTTTGAACACAGCTTTTCTTGACAGAAATGGTTGCTTCTTTGATGAAGTTGGAATGCTGCACCTCTTCATTTTTTTTTCTCATTTTCCTGACATTCATCATATAATCCCTATGGCTTATGCACAGAATCAGGGACAACAATTCGTTATAATGGGATTATAGCCTGAAATAATTTCGCTAAAATGACCTTTTTTCAACATTGTGCCTAAGTCAAACTGCCTGTACCCAGAAAAAAATGGTTATAACTATTTTCGTTGTAACTGAATTCTACTTATGAAATATTTTTTTAAATATCTTGATACATTTTTAAGAATATTTCTAGGAATATTTTCCATATATCAACGTTATAAAATTTCATGAAGAGCGTTTTAATTGCAACGAAATTTTCATGAGATCCATAGTAGTTCGTTGTAACGAGATTTTCATGTTCTCATAGAATCACTGTAGAGAGAGAGGTTTCATTCCCCCCCGGTCCTTGCGAATTCGCTGTCAGGATATTTCGCTGTACAATACTTGGAAATCTTCATGAGAGAGAAAGAAAGGTCCCACTTTTTATAGGTTAATGCGGTGAGACCCCCACATGCGGACAACTCGACGTGTGGACAATTCAACATAGGGACACTTATCTTATAATAAGAAATTGATAGAAAAGGCCCAACTTGAGGACACTGACTCAACATAGGGACATTATGTGATACAATTGCAAATACATTTCAGGCCAAATTACAAGAAACAGATATTTCCAACCCCAAAATTGATGTAAGAAATGTTCTTGGGCATTTCTCTCACCANAATTGTTCTCAAGTCTCGCAAAAGCTTTCCGTGCTTTAAAATTAGAAAAAAGGGTTCTTTGGAAACTTGTTTCAAACTCTGACACTGTTTTCACTTCAGTACTTCCCTCGCAGTACTTCAAGGAGTACCTACAAGAAAAAAATATATAAAATTGTTCCAGGCATAAGCCTCAACACTTCACCACTCCTGAATATCAAACACAAATTTCAATATTTAGTTAAAGTTGAGATAAGCTCAGCAGCATTTACTAAATTTCACACAACCACATTTCAAAAGAAACGTCAGCCGTCAAGCAAAATAAAGCAACAGTTTTCACATTATACTTTTTCAATGTAAACCTTTACACTGAGTTGACAAATGACTAAATTAATTGAAGATCTAAACGATTGCAGATTTTTTTTTGCAGCCCAGCTCTGCAAGCAGTTTTTCCTCCCGCCCAACAGACAAAATCCACCAAACCGACTTCTTTTGGTTTAAAATTAGTGTTGAAAATTGAAACTTTCAATTTTCATGTAATTGAATTCTTGTAAAGGACTTTTCGTCTAACAGACTCGTCCTTTGCATGAATCAAGCCTGTTAGACAGGGGTTGACTGTATACAGCAAGACCCCGAGATGCGGACGTAATTGGTGCACCGAGAGTGTCCCTAAGTCAAGTCTCATTTTCCCTTGGACTTACTCACATTATATAATTTTTGATTGGTGTTTTATGGACAAAATACTCACCATAATTCCATGAAAATAAAAATTGTCTCCCAATTTTAAACTGATTCAATCAATATATTTCAACACAATATGGACATTTGGGGAATTGAATACTGATACCTCTGTATACAGTACATGGAAATGTTGGCATTCTCTGTAAAAAATAACATTCAAGTGAAAAAGAGAGAAGGAAGTCCCTCTATGCTGGAGATAATTTTTTTAAAAATTAGCTTAATGGATGATACATTTTGTGAGAGAAATGCCCAAGAACTTCTCTTCCATCAATTTTAGGGTTGGAAATATCGGTTTCTTGTAATTTGGCCTGAAGCTTGATTGCAATTTTATCACAAAATGTCCCTCTGTTTAGTCAGTGTCCTCATGTATGGCCTTTTTTAAGGAAAAAATAAGTTTCCCTATGTTGAATTGTCCGCGTGTCAAGGTGTCCACATTTGGGGGTCTCACTGTATAGTACAGTATTATGAGAGATGAGCTGGGCTGCAAAAAAAAATCTGCAATCCTTTAGATCTTCAATTAATTTAGTCATTTGTCAACTCAGTGTAAAGGTTTACATTGAAAAAGTATAATGTGAAAACTGTTGCTTTATTTTGCTTGACGGCTGACGTTTCTTTTGAAATGTGGTTGTGTGAAATTTAGTAAATGCTGCTGAGCTTATCTCAACTTTAACTAAATATTGAAATTTGTGTTTGATATTCAGGAGTGGTGAAGTGTTGAGGCTTATGCCTGGAACAATTTTATATATTTTTTTCTTGTAGGTACTCCTTGAAGTACTGCGAGGGAAGTACTGAAGTGAAAACAGTGTCAGAGTTTGAAACAAGTTTCCAAAGAACCCTTTTTTCTAATTTTAAAGCACGGAAAGCTTTTGCGAGACTTGAGAACAATTTCTCATTTGTCAAATGAGGAATATGACTCACACAACATTTCAATGCTGAATTTTTAAAAAACCACGGGTCTCTTTATATCGATTTTTCACGGATCCCTGTTATTTCCCTGTAACGGATTTTTTTCTTCAATGAACAGCCTCATTACGGAAACTCTTTTCTTGGCCACAGAATTTTTTCCGTAGGCGCCTTTCATCAAAATATTAAAGGTTGTAATCTCATAACTGTATATAGTAGAATTCCATTAAAACAAATCTCATAACAACAAATTTTTCATCATCACGAATTTTTTTTTCTTGGTCCTGGCAGTTTGCCTTAGGCACAATGTTGAAAGAATCTCGTTTTAACAAAATTATTTTAGGCTATAATCCCATTATTACAAATTCTTGTCCCTGATTCTATGCATAGGCCATAGGGATTATACTGTATGATAAATGTCAGGAAAATGAGAAAAATTAAGAGGTTCAAGTATTCCAATTTTATCAAAGAAGCAACCATTTCTGTTGAGAAAAGTGGTGTGGAAGAAAAATACACAACATGACATATTTCTTGGAAATTCCTTAGCTCCATTCTAGAATGTATGCCTTCCTTTCAAATTCAACAGTATGTTAGAAAAATTGTTCCTTCATTTGAAGAACAGACTGGTATGAATGAATACACTGCTTCAAACAGAAGTACAGTATTTCTTCCACTTGTAATCATTAGACAGTGTTTAATTTTTCAAGACAGACATTTCAGTAGAAAGGAAGGTTCAATGATTGAGGAAAGTACAGTGCTACTTAATCCAAAAGTTTTCCTGTCATTTCATCAGAAACAATTATTATTCATTGAAGGTCTTGAATTACCTGTTTTTGAAGCACTTATATACAGAATCATTTTGAACAAAAAATTCATCTAAAAGTTTGTTGAAAACCCTGAATCCCAGTACAACAAATTTCTCATTACTAGAAATTTTTCATCAGGTCCCTGAGAGTTTGTTGTAACAAGATTTCACTCTAATGAATGTTTGGACCTGATTCTGGACTTTGGCCATGGAGGTTATTTGATGGATGGAACTTGAATTCAAGAAAATTGAATTGGTGCAGAATTCCAACTTGATTGTTGAACAAACTTTATTTTCTGCTTCTTCAGTATTCACAAGGTTCAATCAATGTTCCCACATTCAAACCCACTCTACTCTCCCCACCCACATTCATCCAAACACATTCCCTCACATCATGATGAAAATGAAGAAGTAAGCTGTTGATGGGCATGAAAGAAAATGTTTTAAAAAAATGCACAACTGATGTAAATGCATACACTTTGTTCACCTCAGTAGGTTACAAAAAGGAAATATCAGTAATAACAATTGTGTCATAATGCAATTAGCAAATTCAAAATTAAAGCACAAGCTGTTCAGTCTCCTCCCAGATATGTTTTAGTTCATTTAAGAATTTGGAGAAAATCTTGGAGGAGAAATTGTATAAAGCCAACAGTTTATCTTGGTCGAGAGGCCTTTCATCAAATTTAGAGATCCCCAAATCTTTTTGAAGCTCAGTTCAGTGACTGTGAAATGCTGGGCATAAGAAAAGAAGATGCTCTGGTGATTTAAATTGAGACCCCCAGGTGTGTACACAATTGGTGCATCAAGTGTCCCTAAGTTGAATTGTCCCTAAGTCAAGTCTTGTTTTCCCATAGACTTACATTATATACTTTTTAATTGGTGTTTTATGGAAGAAATATTCTTCAGAATTCCATGAAAAAAATTGTTTGCCACTTGAATTTGATTCAGTGAACATCTTTTCAACCCAATAAGAAAGAACATTTGGAGCATTGAATAGTATACCACTGAAAATTTCATTGAAATGTCGGCATCTGTAAAAATAACATCCAAGTCTAAAAGAAAGAAGGAAGTACCGCTGTGCTATAGGTAATATTTTTAAAATTAGCAATGGGAAAGTGATGGGAAAAGTACCAAAGAATTTTTCTGGCATAGATCTCAGGGTTGGAAACACTGTATCTGTTTCTTGCAATCAAGCCAAATAAAAGTCAATTATCCTGAAATGTATTGGCAATTTTATCAAGCAATGTCCTCATGTCAAGTCTATACCAGGCCTTTTTGATACCTTTTTTTATTGAAAAATAAATGTCCCTATGTCTAGGTGGGGGTGCCACTGTATGTATATTGCAGAAATTACACCACTTTGACACCCTTGAAAACTTAATATTTTTATTCATTATTATTAAAATGCCATGAATTTTTCAATAGAGCTACAATATCATGTACCAAAGAGACATCAGATGATGCAAATAGTTTTAATTTGTTGTAATGAGTTTTTTATAACATCATGCCTATGGGAAAGTTCTGGGACCAATAAAGACATTCATTATAGTGATAAATTCGTTGTAAAGGAATTATACTGTAAATGTGTTTCTGTTCAGTGTGTGTTTCTCACCCTTTTCCCTCAAATTTTCAGGGTTGAAATGTGCTGAAACCATGAATTTCAGTACAAAGAATTTTTTGTGACTCAGATGCCTGGGAGTTCATTGTAACGAGATTTTTGTAATGTGCTACTTGTGCAGCGTTATTGTAGTAGGACTGGGTGTGTTTTTTTTTAATCGAAAGAAAAGAAGTGTGTTTTGTCATTTGGTTGATTTTTATTATATTTTTTGTTTCTTGTTGCCGAAGGGTCGACGACGAGTGACCGGGACCTGTCGCAGTCGCCGGTGTCCAAGACGCCCAACGAGCGGAAGCGGAAGCGACGGGACGCGACGCCGAGTGCGGACCGGAAGGGCAAGAAGATCAACGAGTACTTCTCCAAGGTGCCCAAGTCCGGGGTGTTGCGAGTTAACCAACACCAGCACCTGCATCACCACCACCATCATCACCACCTTCAACTATTGCAGCAGCAGCAAGAACAACAACAACAACAACAGCAACAACAACAGTATCAACATCATCATCACCTGCTTCATGGCCAGGACGACAACCTCGGGAAGCCGCTGGATGGTGGCGGCGGTGCTGCTGCTGCTGGATTAGTCGTGGTTGCCGCCTCGGAGCGGCGGCTGTCCCCGCCCAACAGTGGCGGCGGAGACGGTGGTGGCGGTGGTGGGGTTGTTCCGCCCAGGGGTTCGAGTCCGACGAAGCCGCCAGCGACGACGACGACAGGAGCGCCACCAAGTGGACAACCAATGCAGCTGGTTAGTTTATGGTTGGAATTTGTACTCGCAGGTGTCGCTCCCTGTGCGATCTTCGGGGAAAATATTTGATTCCCGCGCTGGGAAATGTCTCAATATTTTGCGTCAAGAATTATTTACGCTCAAGAAAAAATAATAATACCGTCATTAAAGTCTTTGAATTTCGCTTTTAATGAATCTGGAGGTTTAATTCTTGGGAAGTTCAGAAGTCGTTGCATTCGGTTCTTGAAGCAATTTTTGAATGTTGAAGGAAACGCGGAAGACATTATTTCGCTATATTTACATCATGAACATTTGTTAACATTGGAAAGATTTTGAGAAAAATCAAATGCAGGTGGACTCCTTCTACGACGACATTCGTTCTTTCTAGAGATAAAAATTATTCAACTACACTGAGTCTCATCTTGAGAATGCAAGACTTTTTTTTTAAATAAGCGCGGTCTTGGAAACAATATTCCCTAAATGGAAGAAAAAACAGGTAAGAATGAAAAATTTGCTTTGAAAGGAATTATTTATCTCATGAGTGCTTTTATTATATGTCATTTTCAAAATAAACGGCACAGTGGCCGCTTCAATAAATCCGAAGTGTATTCAAAATTTTTCCTCCTTTTTGGAAAGAGATTTAGCCCATGTCGCTATATTTAGAAATTATGATGGATTTTGAAATTTTAAATTATGAATTAAGAAAAAAATCTAGCTGCTTGCCACAAATTAATTTTTTAAATATGGACCTGTTGAAAAAATTAATTTGTGGCAAAGCAACTCAATATTTTGTTGTGATGAGATCCTACTGTATTGTACTTTACTTGAGTATCTGGCAACACTGCACTTGACTTGTGGCCAGCAGGAAAGTGTCACTCCTGAGAAGTCCCATTGTATAGTACAGTATTTGTATAGGGACCTGTTGAAAAAATTAATTTGTGTCCAAGCAGCTCAATATCTTGTTGTGATGAGATCCTACAGTACTGTACTGTACTTTACTTGCACATCTGGCAGCACTGCGCTTGACTGCTGGCCAGCAGAAAAGTGTCACTCCTGAGATGGCCCATATCACTATAGTTTCTGGATACTTGGCAGAGGCCCCCCCCCCCTCACCCAACACATGGCTGCAATGGGGGTAATCAGCAGAAAAGGGAGAGATGAGCTGGGAATAAGCTGGAGAGAGTTCCTGGGATCTTCTGGTACTATATAGATATTGAAAGAGGGGTCGTGTGTGTCCCTCGCCCCCTGGTGTCACTTGATCACCCACAAGGCTTTTCGGTGGAGGGGGGGAGGGAAGAGAAAAAGAGTAAGAGGATTTGGGTGATTGAATTCCTTCTGGAGCAAAGCTTCTTCTTGATTGAGTTGCCCTGGATGGCATCATCTGGAGTGGATTGCTTGGCTGGTCATTGTGTGCTAATTAGTCATGGGTCAAATTTGACATTTCCTGTTGTGTTTTTTCTTCATCATCATCATCATCTTCTTTTGGGAATAAGATTTGCCTTATGAGTTATGTCATTAAATCAAATATAACCCCCCCCCCCCCCATCCGGATGATTTTCTGTGCTTGGTTTTTCTAGGTTTTCAATTTTTATAGAGGTCTATTTAATCTTTAATGGAAATTTAGCGTAATATCTTGGGAAGAAAAGAGGAACTTGAAAAAAATGAACTGCTTTACTTTCAAAAGTCCAATTTATTTAGAAGAATTATTGAAGCAAACTTATCTGAAAAAACAAATTTCTGAACACGCCATTAAGAAATTTCAAGCTCCCAGAATTGTTAATTTAATGAAGTACTGTACAGTACTTATGAAGGAAGAAGATTTACGCATTTACAATTTGACTCAGAACAGTACAGTGGACCCTTGGTAAGCATACTTCAATGAGGAAAAATCCCTTGGTTACCAAACCAAAATTTGGTTAAAAAACTTGAGGAAAATCCCACATTTTAGAATTCAAAATTTGATTTTGAGGATGAAATGTTTGGTACAATTCCATTGCAAATAATTCACCTATTTGCACTGATGTGAAAAATTCTTCCCCTACTGGCACTCTTAATATGTGTAATCTTGTATTTTAAAGTATTTTTTTTGCTACTTTATTCATATGCTTATCTGTGAAAGATGTACAGTATTTGTTTTCCTATGCTTGGCTTTCTAGTTGTTCAATTGTTGGAAAGTTCTATTTGATCTTCACTTGCAGCATTAAAGAAATAAATTTCATTTTCACCTGACATGTATCTTTCAGTGTGTGTTTCAAAGCCTTTCTCATCTTTGTTTTCATCAGTGCTACTTCCATGTAACACAGTAAGAACATTTTGGGCTCTTGTAAGATGCAGTAACAACTTCCAGTGTTCTGATCATAGGTTATGGTCTTGAAATTTTTAAAATGCGATTTTCAATTCTCTTCTAGGTTCATGGAATGGATTAAATTCCTCCCCATTGAAGTCCATTGCAAAATAACATTTGATTCACAAACTTTTGTCTGGAATTAATTAAGTTTGTTACCCAAGGGTCCACTCACAGAAATCTTTTTTTTAATCAGTCAGCTTTGGCTGTACCAAGGGATTTTTCTTTTCAATCTCCCATGGAAATATGAACAAGTTCTTGTCCATTTTTTCTTTTCAAACTTTCTAAAATTATTTCAGTGACTTGAATAAATTATTGACTGTTTGTGCTGAATTTTGAAAGGTGGATGAGGCGATATTGTGTCCATTGGAAATGCAGAACATTCGCATTTCCAGGAAATTTTTCTGATTTCAGTTGATGGTCTTGAATTTGTTTTTTTTTTTATATTCAATGATCAAGTGTCTTTTGGGTTCATGGAACAAGTCAAATTCGGTCAACAATTTTTCTTTTCTTTTCACTGGAACCAATGGAGTTTGTTGACCAAGGGTCCACTGATGAATATATATGCAGTAGAATTTCCGTTACAACGAATCTCATAACAAATTTTTTTCTTTGTCCTGGCAGTTTCCCGTAGGCGTAATGTTATAAAAATTTCGTTATAACGAATTTTTGCCATGATTCTGTGCACAGCCCATAAAGGGATTACTCTAGAAAGGGCAGAAATTGTTGAAAACATTAAAATATGCAGCATTACAACTTCATAAAAAAAAATCTTTATGCAAAGAAAATTTGCTGTCCAGAAAATAAACAACAGGACATCTTTTCTGAAAATTCTTTAGCTCATCCATTTTAGAATATGCCTTTTTCAAGTAAACAGTATGTTAGAAGAATGTTCCTCTATTTCAGAATGAGCCATGAGTGGATAAGTTGATTGAGAAGGAAATGGAGCATGTTTACCATATGTAATTTTGTTTTCATTTATGACCAGCAATTCGAATCCAGCAATTTTTACTGGATTGCAATACAAATACAGGAATCCAGTACAAATGTTTGTTTATTTGGAGGAGAGTGCTTATTATATCAATGGATTTCTCTTCATTTCATCAGAAGTAATAACTAATTAAGCTAGGTCTTGAATTCTGTGTTTTAGAAGGATTTTAAAATGTGTTTTCCCCATTTCCAGTAAAATTGCAGTCTGAAATGTGCTAAAAATCATTGATCTCGATACAGCGAATTTTTCGTTACAACCAATTTTTTCTCAGGTCCCCAGGAGTTCGTTGTAATGAGAATTTACTGTAGTATAAATTTAATTTTTTTTTTTGGTCTTCGTCAAAATAGTTTCCCGCGAGCCCAGTGACTGTGAATTCGTCGCTGAGTGGGGATGGCCAAGCGTTTCACTGCACCTACAACCGACAGCCGACCCCGAATTCCGACTCGAGTGGCGGGGACAGGATGGAAACGGGCCACTACTTCCTGGCCCAGCGGATGATCCCGGTGACCCGAGCCGATGGGCATCACGGGCATCCTCATCATCATCCTCATCATCTTCATCACCAACAACAGCAGCAGCAACACGTGTCGTCCTCCAACGTCCAGGTCTGGATCTTGGAATTGAAATAGAAAGAAAAAATAATTATAGTAGATTAAAAAATTGATCTAAAAAACCACGTTTTTCAAGTAAGACTAATCTAGCTAGTCGGGAAGTGAGCAAAATTTGAGTTGCAGAATTTGATCCGGACAAACAAACGGACAAGAAAGCGAGTTTATAAAAACGTGTTAATAAAAACGTGTTAAAAAAAGGAGGGAAAAGAAGAAGAAGGGATGAATGTTTTGTTTTGTTGGAGGGATTGTTTATTTGACGAGGGATTTTTCGTCATTATTTGTAGACGGATTTGACGATGAAAATCATGGGTGACATGGAGTCGCAGAGAGAGTCGAATATGGAGGAGCGGCAGCTGTTGATTGACGATTTGAAAAGGGTTTGTTTCCTGTTCATATTTATTTTTTATTATTCGTTTACACGGGCAAAAAAAATCTTGGGTTTAGAAAATTCTGTAAGCGCTCGGAAGATTTTTAAATCTTGTCGAGTGGCTTTTTTCTGGAATGAGAAAGCAGCACATGTTTTTCTCCTTGAAAATTTCCGTCAAGAAATAACCAGGGAAACAAAGAAATTTCAGATATCTCTCGATTTGAAATCAATGAATGTGCTGCGTTCGAAGAAATCAATAAGCAAAGGAAAGACATACGTCTTGCTAGAATATCCACAAATGATGGGAGAAAAACTCTGAGAAAAGCAAAAAATCAGCTTGCTTTTGATTATGAATTGCAGTGAATTTATCATGACATATTTTTTCAATTTTTGTGAATACTGTATGAATAACTTGATTTGTTTAAAATATATCAAAATTGAAAAGAAATATTACGATTGTTGGGGAAAATTTGAGATTTGTGTCCCTAACTTGAGCCAATGTCACGCCTGATTAATTTTTTTATTTTGGTTTTCAAGTGTATCCCAAGTCGAGTTGTCCGTATGTTGGGGTGTCCGTATATTGGGGTCTCATTGAGACCCCAACATGCGGACACCTAGACGTATGGACAATTTGACGTAGGGACACTTATTTTCCCATAACAAATCAATGAAAAAGGCCTGACATGAGGACACTACAACATAGGGACATTTTGAGATAAAATTGCAAATAAGTTTCATGCCAAATTAAAAAAAAAAAACAGATATTTCCAACCCTGAAATTAATGTAAGAAAAGTTCTTGGGCAATTCTCTCACCAATTTACCATCCATTTAGCTAATTAAAAAAAATTAACTCCACTGTAGAGGGACTTCCTTTGCTCTTTTTCACTTGAATGTTATTTTTTACTGAGAATGCCAACACATTTCTATGTACTGTATACAGAGGTATCAGTATTCAATTCCCCAAATGTCTATATTGTGTTGAAATATATATTGATTGAATCAGTTTAAATTGGGAGACAATTTTTATTTTTATGGAATTATGTTGAGTAATTTGTCCATAAAACACCAATTGAAAATTATATAACTTGAGTCTAAGGGAAAATGAGACTCAACTTGGGGACATTTCAACTTGGGTACACTCTTGATGCACTAATTACGTCCGCATCTCGGGGTCTCACTGTATTTTATTTATTTTGTTCTGCTGCAGGGTCGAGAAGAGGCCGAGCGGAAGTTGACAGTGTCCACCAAGGCCAACGATCAGTACAAGGAGCAGGTGGCCAAGTGCACCGAGTTCGTCAAGAAGCTGTTGGTGGAGAAGTCCACGATTGAGAAGAAGGAGATGCGGCAAAAGTGCATGCAGAACCGCCTGCGCCTCGGGCAGTTTGTGACCCAGCGCGTGGGCGCCACTTACCAGGAGAACTGGCAGGACGGCTACGCCTTTCAGGAACTCTCCAAGCGACAGGAGAGCATGCAACAGTTGCGGGAAAGCATCGACCGTTTGCGGAAAACCTTGTCCAAGAAGAAGGAAGGCGCCGCGACGGCGAGGAAGAAAACGGCGGCTGCTCAAGCTGCTGCTGCGGCGGCCCAGGCGGCGGCTGTAGTTGCTGCTGCTGCTGGCACTTGGGCGAATAGCGGTGGCCCAGGTGGTGGTGGTGGTGGAAGCAGCAGCGGCGGCGGTGGTGGTGCCGTGGTGATGGTGTCGGCGGCGACTGGGATGAACGCTTGTGGCGGCGGCGGAGCAGGAGGAGGAGGCGGCGGTGGTGGTGGCGGCAGTGGGAGCAATTCCAATGACTCGTTTTCGTTTCTCAAGCCGGACTCGCCGTTGAAGAAGGAACATCCCTGTTTGTCGCAGCAGCAGCATTACGAACAGGATGAAATACTCAAGGTTCGCGTCCTCCTCTTAACAGCGGAACTTTCTAGCTTTTTTAAATTTCTATTTTATAATTTTTGAATACGGTTGAAACTCGAACTTGCATATTTCGAATTTTCTTCGAGGTCCTGTCTTCTGAATTCCTTGAGTGAAAATTCTTTTGAAAACCTAATTATATTCCCCCTCGAACCTCCATAATTTGATTTTTTTTCTGGAAGCCTTATTTTATTGACTCAGAAGAAATATAAATAATGACATTGTAACTTCATGAGCTCGGAAAGGAATTGAAAAAAATATTCGGGCAAATTGAACCCGTGTCCAATATGTAATTATTTTTTCCGGAGCTGAAGGTATCAAGTTATGCGAATATTTTTCGTACCTTCGTGGAATTTAGCCTTGGATTGTGCTGAAATGTATGGCTAGCCAACTTTATACTGTAGTTTAAATTCTAATGTCGGTATATGGTGTTGGACGTGATAATTTATAGGATCTAGAGACGAATGACGTTATGCGAAGACGTTTCATTCAGTGTTGTTCTTTAACGCTTTTTTTTTTTTCTTTTCGTAGCTGAGGGCAAACAGCTACAAAAAAGAGGACGCCGCGTTGCAGTCGGAAGTGGAGAAGCTGGAGCAGGAGCGAAACCTGCATATCAGGGAGCTGAAGAGGATCATGAACGAGGACCAGTCGAGGTTCAAGGACCATCCAGTGCTTTGCGAGCGGTACTTGTTGCTCATGCTGTTGGGCAAAGGCGGGTTCTCTGAAGTCCACAAGGTGTGTGTGTATTGTTTTATGTTTTGGGGACTCGAGGAAGAAAAAAAAATTACAAGAAGAAAGTACCCTTTTAAACTAACGAAATGAATTTTTTCTTAAAGAATTAATGATACCTTGCTGGAAAGCAATCAGTCATGTTTCAACCTGACTTTGATGATGACTTGCAGTCGATTCGCAGGCTTTTTTTTAATTATTCAGAAATACTTTGAACCCTTTTTTTTTGCGAAGGCTTGTGCGATTTTTTGATGAGACATGGTTTTGAACTGTGCTAGACATTGAATGGAGAAGAATGGCATTTAATATTCCTCGTGTGTGTGTGTGTTTCTCTGACGCAGGCGTTTGACTTGAAAGAGCAGCGATACGTGGCTTGCAAGATACACGAGCTCAACAAGGACTGGAAGGACGAGAAGAAGGCCAACTACATCAAGTGAGTGTGTGGATGTGTATTCGGATTGTCTCTCTTTGTTGTTGTTGTGGTTGTTGTGGGGAATTCAGTCACCCTCGTTTGCCTATTTGCTCGACACTGTCTTTTTGAATGTGACGAGCAGAGAATCGGATGTTTTGGCATTTTTGGAGGGGAAAGGAAATTGTGTTGGACTCCACTCACTGTTGCTAATGAGAAGTGCAACGAGTGAACTAATTTCCGACACACATTATTTGCCTTGTATTCCTTCAGTGTAGGCATCAATTTTTTAACCCTAGAAAAGCTTAAATACGGTTGAATCTACATAGAACGAATTATTGGTCGCGAAGAATTCGTTCTTCAGGTCCCTGCGTAATCGCAAAAAATTTTATGCAAATCCCTGTACAAGGAAATAACCATTCTAACGAGATTTTACTGTATTTTCATGGTAATTTTTTGTTACATCGGTGTCGCCTGGATGTTTTTGTGCATCGTCAGGCTAAAATTTGGGTAGGTTAGTCCTTGAGCTGTGGAAATGGGTTTGTTAAATTGTATTATGATTTTTAAAAATTTTTGAAATGTTGATGCAAAATTCAAAAGTTTCGTTTTTCCCCCTCTCCTTTCAGACACGCGCTGAGAGAATACAAGATACACAAGAGTTTGGAGCACCCGAGGATCGTGCGGTTGTACGACGTGTTCGAAATTGATGCGAACTCGTTTTGCACAGTGCTGGAGTACTGCGACGGCCACGACCTGGACTTCTACCTCAAGCAGCACAAGACGATGGGCGAGCGGGAAGCCAGGTCGATCATCATGCAAATCGGCTCCGCTCTCAAGTATCTCAACGAAATCAAGCCGCCTGTGATCCACTACGATTTGAAGCCTGGTGAGTCCGTCAGCCAGTTGGATTTCTTGAAGGGGGGCATCCTAGAAAAGGTCTATGAAGAATCATGGTAGGAATGTATGTTCAGTGTAGTGACGTATAATCGTATATTACACTCAAACCGCGATAAGACGCCAACATTTGTCCAGAGATATTCTCGGCAGCTGGTGGTTTAGCGAAGAGTTCATAGTTTTTTTTTTTTTTTTTTCGAATATTGGGTTAAAATCGTCGGTTTTCCTCCACAAATGAGAGCAGAAATACTTGTTTTTTCGAAGCTTGATAAATTTTTCAAATAGTATTGCCTCAGGAGTAATCCTCGGGTGCCGAATATAAAATGAGCAATTATCAACGAATGAAATGCGCTATGGATTGGGTATGAATAACCAAACATAACCCCGAGTAAATTTTTCTGGACTTGTCCTTCGGATGTTTTCGATGTTGACGATCTTCATTTATTATTATTGTTATTTTATCCCTTTCATCAGAAGTTTGCCCTCTTCCACTTGAACTTGTGGTCTACTTGTACTTGCATTCGCATTTTTACTTCTTGGCACATGTTTTGAGTTGTCTCACGGGCATGTTTTTTTTTATGTTTTGTCTTTGTGTGTCGGAATAAAAGGGAATATTCTGATGACGGAGGAAGTGTGCGGGGAAATCAAGATCACGGACTTCGGCCTGAGCAAGATCATGGACGAGGAGAACTACAACCCCGACCACGGAATGGACCTGACCTCGCAAGGAGCCGGCACCTATTGGTGAGTTGGGGTCGAGTTCAGTTGAGTTGAGTTGTCGAGGGAGGTTTTGCTCGGCTCCCTTTTTTTTTTGTTTCTTCTTGTTTGCTGTTGCTTTTCGTTGACGTTGGGATTTCCTTGTAATCCTGGGCTCGACGGATTTGATTATTTCATTTCCTTTGCTGATGAAATGTGCGTGTGTGTGTGTGGGTGACGCAGGTATCTTCCTCCCGAGTGTTTCGTCGTGGGCAAGACGCCGCCCAAGATTTCCTCCAAGGTGGACGTGTGGAGCGTCGGTGTGATATTTTACCAGTGCCTGTACGGAAGGAAGGTGAGTTATTTGCTTTGTGGAATGTGTGTTGAAAGGAATTCTGTGACTGTGGTTGACGCCTACGTTTGTCTCTGATTCGTAGCCATTTGGACATAACCAGAGTCAAGCAACGATTTTGGAGCAGAACACGATCTTGAAAGCGACGGATGTCCAGTTCCCTTCAAAGCCTACTGTTTCGCAAGAAGCTAAGGTATGAGATGTTTGGAAAACGTTCGAGAGAACCATGTGTAATTTATTTATTTACCGGGATTAATTAAAAAAAAATCGCTTTCGAAACTGGAGGTAAGGCCATATTTTAGAGTTTGTGATGGAAAATTGGCTACGACGAGTTGTTGAAAACTTTTAATTTAAATTTCCTTCTTTTTCACCGTGTTTTCCAGTCTTCGTGATCCAAATATAAAGGTACTGAACAGTACCTTTGTTGACAATCAACCTCTTCAAACGTGGAAGTGAAAGTTCGAAACTTTGGTATCACCTTTAAATCATTCATGATGTAAAAACCTTCATAAGATGAGGTTTGAGTAACTTCTTAAATTTTTTTGCTTAAACTTGAAAACCTTGAAGGAAATCGCTGAAGATCATCGTCTGAAATCATGCATTGATGCAATGGATAAAGGGTTATGATGTGGTAGCCACCATTTTTTGTTCATCAGATATCACGTCAAGATTGACTTGGGTTTAGAAATATGTAATCTTCTGGACATTTTTTTGTATGAGCTGATTGATCAAACTGTCTTGATTTATGTTTAAAGCACGGATTTTCTGGAGTTTTGTGTTCTCATTCCGAGTTCGTTGAAACAAAAAACAAAAAATGACGTGAATGCAAATCAAGTTTGAAAACTTTTCTCTCTTGTGAAGTAGGTTCTAAGTCGACAAACTTCCTGAAGTGGTTGTCCTGAAGATTTAATTGTGGTCGTGGTGATGAGGAGGTTTTATTGCTTGTTCGTTCGCATTTCGTTGAGAAGTTCATTCCGGAAGTACGGTAGTAGGTTCACGATTTCCTCGTGAAATCCTTGCTACGATTAACCCATTTTTTACTTTTTGATTACAGTATCTTCTTGTCGGAAAATACTTGAGTGTACTGTCAGTGATCTGATTCTTGTAAAAATTTGCACAATTCTTCCTCTCCGATTCTCTGTCGGTTTTCCAAAAGAGTCGAAATGGCGGGATGTTGAAATTTAATGGACTTTGAGGGCGTTTTTGCAGAAGTACAATACGTTGGTAGAAGGATTTTTTGTTCGTTTTTCAGCTTGAATTGCCATTAATTTGCTTATATTGTCATATTTAGGAGACGGAGTTGAAAGTTTATGCGTCTTTTTTTCCCTGTTGATTTAAAAAAAAAAAAAAAAAAGAAATTTTGCGCGTTGTTCTGCTCGAGTAAATACTGTACTGTATCATTTTCACCGTTTTTAATCAAGTACCACATGCTTTCAAGTGAGAAAAACGCCCCGATTTTTCCTGTCCCCAAGTAAGAGGCGCAACCCATTTTTACAGACTGATGAGCTACAACATTTGAAAAATCAAGAGACATCTAAGTCCATATTTGCTCATGAATTCAATTAATTTTCAATTCGTTCAACGGCGAAAATCGTTGTAGAAGGGAGAGTTCAATTGTGTGCTCCGTTGTCTTGTCTAGGATTTCATCAGAAGCTGTCTGCAGTACAAAAAGGAGGACAGGATCGACGCCATTGGGCTGGCGAACCACGACTACCTGAAGCCGCCGGCAGCGCGGAAAGCTGGCCAAAAGACGTCCCAGTCTGCCGCGCAGTCGTCGTCGAGCCAGACGGCGTCCTCGTCGGCGGCGTCCGTCGGCCCCACTTCCTTCGCCTTTGTCAACTTCCAGAACAACGCCGGATGACGGCGGGCCCCAGGCAGCGGCTGCGGCAAGTCCGGCTGTGATGTGAAGCGTCGCCGCAAACGCGATCCTCAACTCGAAATGTGAACACGAAGAAGAAGAAAAGAGTATAATGATGATGATGATGATGATTATTATTATTATTATTATTTGTCTTGCTGTTTTTTTTTTTTTTTTTTTTTTTCGCGCGCGAGTGAAACATTTGGTTTTTCTTTTCACCTTTCCTGATGGTTCTCGTCTTTTCTTTTTCCTGTCAGTCTCTCATGATTGATTTTGTTGGTGTTGATTTCTCCATCGAATCTTTTGCTCTTTGAGGGTTTGGGAGAAGTCGGAAACAAGTTTTTTTTTTTTTTATTGGTTGATTCTTCCGCCATAAATTCGTCTTTTTTCCTCTCGGGGGGAAGGAATGGAATAATTCTGCCAAAGGAACGGAAAGGGCTTGGATTTTATCAACTGCCAAGTACAGTACTTCAAGTAATTTTTTTTTTGCGAGGTGGAGAGAGAGGGAGAGAAAGGAAATATTCCGTTGGTTTTTCTCCGTGTTGAGGACGAGGGTTCTGACCGCCAGAAACGCGTTCATTTTATTTTTTTTTAGACATGAGATGAAGATCCCGCTCTTTTTTTATTATTATTATTAAGGAATTTTTTTGGAATTTTGATGGCGTTTTAATTTTAACAATGAAAGTTTTTGGTGGAAGAGACAAATTTTGAGGTTTAGAAAATCTTAGTTGTCGTGATCTAAAGTCGTCCGAAGTCTCGTTCGTGATTTTACAGTTCACTCCCTTTTTTTTCATCAGAAATTCTAAGTGCTGGGGGTTTTTTTCCGGATATAGCCAAAAAATGTAACGCAGAAAAAAAACCTTCTGTATGTCTGAATAATGGTCTGATGGTTTTCAGGCAAAAGTTTTGAAACTGGACAAAAGAATTTGGTTACTGTATCACCATTCTTAAAACCTGCATGTTTTTTTTTAAGAAATAAATTTGATAATAATTTACTTGTGTGAAAGATGCACATTGTAGGTTTTCCTAATTTGATTGATCAAAATTGTTCATTGTGAAAATAACGGAGCTTAGGAATTTGGTATTCTTTCAACAATTGCAAAGAAGGATTGAAAATCAATTTACTGTATTTACTCAAGTACCACGTACCCTCAAGTAAGGCACGCACAGGGGTTTTTCAGTTGGAAATTTGGCTAAAAATCTTATACCCAAGTAAGACGCGCACCCCAATTTTTAGTGAATCTAAAACCACAAAATTTCGAAAATAAATTCAAAAAATTTGACTTTAAGACATGAATTGAACAAAAATTGGATCAATTTTCAACTAAATCTTATACCCAAGTAAGACGCGCACCCCAATTTTTAGTGAATCTAAAACCACAAAATTTCGAAAATAAATTCAAAAAATTTGACTTTTAAGACATGAATTGAACAAAAATTGGATCAATTTTCAACTTTTTCAGTACAAAAAAGTTTTCTTGTTACATTTGTTTGAAATTTCTCCTTTATAAGTAAGTATAATGCACACATAACTTCCTTAAACTTATCAAAAAATTTGTCCATGCTTATGACGTGCACCCATTTTTTTCTTCTGAAGTTTGAGAAAAAAGGTGCACATGGTACTCAAGTAAATATGGTAATTCAACTCAAATTTAAAGTCCAATTCAGATTTTAATCCCTGGTAGGTTTTGAAAAATTTTATTTGTACAGTATGTGAAATTTTAAATTTTCTGGCAAGTGATTGAAGTATGATGTGCACCCATGAAAAAATTTCATGAACAACTTTTGCCTGTCTATGATACAAACTTCAGTTAATTTTTGCAATAACGAAAAAATGTGCATGGTACTTGACTGAATATGATATGTAACTTGAATTTCAATAGTAATTTTGCTTTCTTTTTCCTCTCTTTTTTTTTTTTATATGCAGAAGCTCATCAGATTCTTAGAGAATAATCCCTCTTCAACCTATGTGGGTGATTTTCGTGTACCATTTGTAGTTTCACCCTTTAATATGTTATATTTTAATATGTCCAAGGAGAATTTACAAGAGAATGAGGAATTCTCTTGATTATTTCAGTTTAATGAAGCGAACTTCCACAAAATGTTTTCATTTTCCTTTCCTACAGGAAAAAGTTGTGGAGAGACTGAAATTCATGGGTTCAGCGTTCTGTAAACTGGTTTGACAAAATATACTGTACTCAAAACATATCGTGGCTGGGCTGGAGGATAAAATTCTTTGGTCAAAGGTCTTTGGTCACAGATGTCACGTCTCATTTGACACTTTTGTTGTGATAACCATGAGTCTTCGGCTTGATGCTTTCCAGGAAGGCTTGCGTTTTTATGATTCCATTTCCGTTTTATGCATCAGAACATTTTGTGGCTGTGGGGGGAGAAAAAGAAAAGAGCGACACCTGGCGGTCAGAATCATGCAACGGCCTCCCAAACTGGAAACTGAAAAGTTTTTCAAGAAAATCGGTGATTTCTCCTGCGCATTTGACGCATTTTTTTTTACAGATCATCCAGTTTGTGCTATTCAGGAAATGGGATGAATCCTCTTTGATTTTTGTTGCTTCATGTGTATGTATACTTTTTTTTTTTCCAGTTCGAATCACACTCAGACGAGCCTTTGAACGTTCAATTTCCGATCTCTCCTCTCGTGCTAACGGAGTTGTTGCCTGAAAGCGAATTTATATCGCTCGATTTTTATTTTCGAAGTGCGACGGCGTGAAAAATTTTTTTTTCCTCGAGAATTCAGGGTTTGTTTGTTTGTTTTTTCCCCCCACCCGAGACCAGTTTTTTGTAATGTTTTTCTGCGTCTTGGACTGACTGCCTGAAACAAAGACAGTCTCAAGGTTGTGTGAACGTGATTTCCGTTATTTAGTGATGACGGTGAACGAAATTCTGACTTGTTCGACTTATTCTTTCCAGAGTGGCTGAAATTCCAGTGAAATCTGCACTTGCGTTCCTGTACAGTGAGTATCATTTGGGATTACCCCTGTTGAACAACAATGAATGATTCAAGTCGAATTCAGAGCAATAATTTTTGAACTTGCTGTTTTTGGGTTTGTATTGAAAGTTTATAAGTTTTGTATCAATTTTTTTATCGATTACTATATTTGCACCAGTGTGTTTGTCGACATTTTAAAAATAAAATTATATGCCCCCAGGAGGACATGCTCCCCATTTTTTATTACTCTCAAACTGCAAGTTTTCAAAAATGGTAACACCAAAATTTGCATGTATACATGATTTGATCCTGAAGTTCAACTAATTTTCAATTATTCCTATTGCAGAAAGTCTTCTGAAATTTGTCCATTTTTTCTAGTTTTAAATTAAAAATACTGTTCACCTGAACTTACACAGGGTGGAAATTGTGTTGAACAGTTGAACCTCAATAAGTCAAATACCTCCCTAACTTGAATTTTTTCAAGTCCCTGTCTGGATTCCCTTAGAAACAATGCATTAAAAACCTCCCCAACTCAGTCTTTTTCTCTAAAACCTGCGTAAGTGGAATTTTTTGTGGCTTTCTGGTTATTATTTCCTTGGAAAATGAGAGAACATCATTTAAAAAATAATTTGTGCATCTTGAAAGGAAGTGAAAGATTGAACAAATGAACCCCTGCCTCAAAGTTCAGCAAGCTGTAAACTCATCAAGAAGCAAGATTAAGCCCTGAATATCCTCATGAACAATTTCCTGATTTTTGAGAAAATCATTCTTTAAAATGTATGCTCTCAAGCCTCAGTACAAGAGGAGCTCACATTTTCAGCTATGGGTGCATACCACCACATCAGATAGGAAAATGCTGTGTCAGCACAAAGAATGAGCTCTGCATTCTACCATGTGCAATATCTAATGAACTGAAACAAACAATATAGAAATTTGCCTCAAGCAAGAAAGAAACATTGGTCCATCAGTTCATGGACCAGTTGTATCTTGCCACCCACCTCCTGTAATCTGTGACAAGATGGCAAGAGTCTGAGGCTGGAATGCAAATTCAACTGTTGGTGACATCTAGGGTAGCCAAGCTGTAACTTTCATACAAGGGGTCCCTCAGCTACAAAACATCTGTTATTCCAGTAAAATAAGTCATTTTTTGCTGAGGGCAATTCTTGTGGAAGGTACTGGGATACTCAAAACAGGAAAATATTTTTCCAGCAAACTTCAAAAAGAGGTGTAGAAACATTTGCAGGGGGGTTTAGATGGCTTTATATACACGTGCATGCATCTAGGTTAAACCTTTTTAGGAAATCAGAGAATAAACACAGTACTGTACATCAAAGCCTATAAATTTGTAAATAATATTTAAATTTTTTAAGAAGAATTTCATTTTTTAATAAAGAATTTCTATGTTTTGAAATAAAGAATTTCAATTTTTAAAGAAGAATTTCAATTTATAATGAAGAATTTCAATTTTTAATGAAGAATTTCAATTTTTTAATGAAGAATTTTACTTTTTTTATCAAAGAATTTCAATTTTTAATGAAGAATTTCAATTTTTTAATAAAAAATTTCAATTTTTTAATAAAAAATTTCAATTTTTTAATAAAAAATTTCAATTTTTTAATAAAAAATTTCAATTTTTAATGAAGAATTTCAATTTTTCAATGAAGAATTTCAATTCTTTTTAATAAAGATTTTCAATGTTTTGAAATAAAGAATTTCAAATTTTTATGAAACAGTGAGGAGAAGCTCAGAATGTAAAATACACTCCTGTTTTTTGAATCTGCCCTATTTCAAATTTACTAATTTTACTCAAATAATGTGAACTGAAACAAAAACTGCACAAAAATAAGACCACTAATTAATTTATAATAACTACATCAGCTTCCTTAAATTTAGAAATTTTCGTTCAAGCATGATTTTTTTTTTTGTGGAAAGAATATGTGCTTCTTTATTGATCATTAGCTTTCCAGAAATGTGTAGAAAGATTTCAAATGAATGAACTAAGGCACTTTGCAAAGATGCTACCGAAAGCCCCATCATTATATTAAAAAAAAACATTTATTACTAGAAACAATACCTTGGTTAACCAACAAGAATGCATAGTACACAAACTTCTCTGGAGAGTAACATATATAAATGCAAATTGTCCACCATTACAATGGAATGAGAGTAATTTGCCTCCTGTTTTCTTGCTGCCTTGAATATACAGTAGTTGTAATGTTGTTTCTTATTGCACAGTTCAGTGGGCCATTTATTAACTTTCTTTGCTCTTTAGTCTGTATAATGTATATATCTGGTTTGCTGTTCTGTTCTCTATATCTGTGAAATTTGAATTTGTCTTTTGAATTTGAACTGCAATTCTGAGCCACTCAGATTCAGTTTCTCATGAAAGGAAAAAATATACTTCTGCTAATTTCTCTCTGCACTCAATAAATGATGACAGCTTTTGTACAGATATTTCCAACAAAAAGAAAATGAAAGATTGAGTCTTTAAACTTGAAACTCAGTTTCAAATGAAGAATGTTTCCAACTTTAAAATTTGGAAAAAATATAATTGACAAATTTTAAAAGTATTCCTCTATTTGTAGATCTGAAGGTTATGTAGAGGCCTTGTCAAGAATAAGTCCAATTCTCCATATCATTGTTTTTGGTGCCAATAACAAATGAATTCTTTACCATTGGAAATTTATTGAAACATATTTTGATTCCTTTTAAAAGGGACAGTTAATTCACTGATGAAAAGTGGACTTCATTGAAACTTTCCAGTTGCATGAATTTTCTATAATTCAAATCTGTCAATCATTGTCTAATCCCCTACAACCAATGCATTTGAAATCTTAACTTGAAAATGTTTTGCTCAAATTAACCTGCATAATTTAGATTTATAATGCCTCTGTTGTTCCTGAACTATACTGTGGATCCATTTTAGGACACTTGTCTGGAAAGTCAAAAATAGATGCAAATTATTATAGATTCCCTTCCAATTTAACCAAAAGAGATTCCACTTCATATATCTACAACAGTGACATCTATGAAAAGGGAAGTGCATTGTGGTCCATGAAAAGGAGCTACAATAGTAAAGGTATAGCACAACACTGTAAAACATGGTACAATATACTTGAAGTCTTCTTATTGATGTCTGCAACTTTATAGTTGGTTAAAAATGAAAGAAAGGAAATGCATTCTGTAAAGACAGTACTGTATCAGCATTGCAGAAGAAAACATCATAAGTGAATATATGTAGATATCCCTGGCAGTGACATCTACACAGAGCAGCAACAGGACTGTATCTTTGATCCTTTTTTGTAATGCAAGAAATTAAGGTCATGTGGCATTGAGAGATGATACAGTAAATAAATTGTATCTGACAGCACAGCAGCAGCACCCCTCTTTTGCACCCCAAAATGATGGTGCTGAGGATACAGTAAGTGCTGGAGGAGAAGCATCAACTAAGGCATAGAGGTTGAGATAGAGAGAGAGAATGGATTCCACCACAAATAAAAAATAAGGTACAGTGTAAGTAGGAAAAAAACACTCACATACAGGATGATGAGGAACAATGTTACAAAAGCAAGACCCATACATGCACAATAAAATATGAGCATACTGTATGTACATGCATAGTGGGACCCCCAGATGCAGGCATAATTTGTGCATCAAGAGTTTCCCTAAGTTGAGTCTTGTTTGCCCACATACTTACATTATGTAATTTTCAATTGGTGTTTTATGGAAGAAATATTCTTCAGAATTTCATGAAAAAAAATGTTTTCCCACTTGAATTTGATTCAGTGAATTTCTTTTCAACACAATAAGAACATTTGGAGCATTGAATAGTATACCGCTGTACAGTTCATTGAAATCTAGGCATCTGTAAAAATAAGATTCAAGTCACAAAAAGAGAAGGAAGTCCCTCTGTGCTACTATATAGGTAATTTTTTTTAATTAGCTGAATGGATTGGAAAGTGATGGGAAAAGTACCAAAGAATTGTTCTTGCATAGATCTTTGGGTTGGAAATATCTGTTTCTTGCAATTAAGCCTAATAAAAGTCAATTTTCCTAAAATTCATTGGCAATTTCATCCTGAAATGTCCTTATGTTGAGTCAGTGTCCATATGTTGGGCCATTTTTATGATTTTTTTCTTATTAAAAAATAAATGTGTCCCTATGTTGAGGTATCTGCATGTGGGGGTCTCACTGTGTACTGGTATACACATGATGTATCCAGAGCTGGTGCTGGGTGCTGTGATGCTCCTCTTGCCTTTGGTGATCTTACATATACAGTATATATATATATATATATTATACTGTATATATATATATATCTCCACACACACACACACACATGTACTGTATGTATATATATATATATATAGCTGGGCACCCGCGGATCAATATTCAGCGGCGCTTTTCAGCTGGCATGCATAACCTCCCAAGGACTTTGGTGTTCCCTGTTCCCCAGCAAGCAGCAGCAGCAGCAGCAGCATCAGAAGCTCTGTATGTGTATAGTATAAAAGCAGACAGGACACGTTCATGTGTGAGATGGAGGTTCGGCCCGCCAGCAGCAGCAGCAGCAGCATCTGACCCCCCCCCCCCCGTCTTTTGACCATTCAGCAGCAGCAGATGGCTGCTCTCCTCCGCGGGCAGACATCTTGAGGCGTATCAACCCCTTCCCCCCCCCCCTCTCGCCACCTGCATGCATGCATGCATGCTGTCCCCGCCCACTTCTTGGCTGATATGGAGCATCATGATGAGGGGAAATTGTGGATGAGAGCAAATCTCATCCTCAGTGTTATATGGTGGACTCTCTGTCTGTCTGTCTCTCTCTCTCTCTTTCTTTCTTTCTACAGCAAAATTCAAGAGACCAGAACAGAAATTTGTTGCAGAGAATTTCTTTTCACCATAAAACAATAAGGGGATATATATATAGAACTGTATGGGCACAAAAATTAATTTTATTTTATAGAAAAAAAAAACTTTGTGGAAAGATAAGAGGCTGCTTTAATTAATCTCTCTGATGCCTATGCTGGAACCAATAATATGAGGTGATTTTCAATCATGTATTATACAGTACTACATTGATGGGGCCCTATAGCTAATACAGTATATACTGTATTTGGATGCTCCATCTGTGGAAAATTCCACTTGTACAGGGGTACTTGAAATTTAAAAAAAAAAATGTATTCATGCCATATATGCAGAGGCAAACATGCTTTGGGTTCCCCGTTGTATTGTGCATAGGTTAAAAGGGTACATTTCGTTTTGGGATACTCATGAATGTAGAAGGATCTACTTCTTTTTCAAGGTCCATGGATGTACAGTAATATACAGAATGCATGTGTACAGAGATACACATGATGCATTTTTGCATGAAAAGATTCCTCAAGGTGACACTGACTCTGTTTTGAAAGAAATTTGCTGGTATATGTCAAAACTTGTTTGCCAAAATTTATACATGAGAAATTGACAAGATATTGACATTTAGTTTTTTTGTGTTCACAGTAAAATGTATCCTGAACAAGGGTATATTGGTGGTAACTCCATCATCTCTTGATTTCTTGAGTGTGCTGTTCTCTAACGAAATAAAATGCATAACAAAATAAAACTCTCAACAAAATAAATTCATAACAAAATAAAATTCATAAAATAAAATTCATAACAAACTAAAATTCATGACAGAGGACAATTAATAACAAAATACAATTTTAACTAGATACGATTATCAACAAAATAAAATATACAAAAAATACAATTCTTGTATATAATATGTTGAATCCAAAAAAATTACTGTAGAATTGATGCTTTACTCAAGCCCAATTTTATCAGTCAAACGTCTGAAAGTAATGCTGTTTGCATATTGCTAAAATTGCATGAATTTCAGCAATTTTAAACTTTTTAAGGCCAAGTCAGATTTTAAAAAAGCAGGAAAACTTTACATGATGCGCGTTTCTGCATTTTGTAGTCTGACCTGAAATATCGAAAAAAACTAATTTTTTTTAGATTAACTAAAGTTTGTGTTGTTGCAGATTATTAATGCTGAAGATAAAATGGGTAGTGTTGCCATCATAAAGTTCAGCATATAGCAGCAGTAACACAGAATTTCAAAATTGGCATGATTTGAGCTTCACTCATTACATTATTACAGTATTTTATACAAGATAACCTTCAAGTACTGTATCTTATGAATCAGCAATAACATTTTTGATCATGAGTATAGCAGGAATCCAATTAATAGGCCATGATTTTAATTTGATGAAAAATCTGTAGCTCAAAATATTCTCTCCTGATCTCAACAGGTATAAAATATGTACTGTGTATGTCATTTTATGTTTATTGATTGTTCCTTTGAGGATTACTTCATCATAAGTTGTTCATTTTGTTTCAAATTTTGTTCTTGCCCTTGAAGGGTCAATTGTGAATCGATTTTTTCTTGATCATAACAACAGAAAACGTTGCTGAAAAGAAAATCACAATTACTTTTTTATTTTTTCATTGAGAAAACAAATTGAATAACCTTGAGGTTTTTGACAAAAGGTTTGCTATATTCTTGTATCTTGTGCTGGGGAGATAATGTTCTTTATAATATTCTTCTATGACCAAAATAATGAAAGTTATGGATTAGAAAAAATCCATGTCTTATTTTAGGAAATATTTGTGATTGTTGCATGGATTCAGAAAATTGGTCTGATTTTTCAACTGTAAAACTTTGCCAAAACTGATCATGTTGATATGATTCACTTTTTCATTTATTGCATCAAATAAAGTTTTCAGGTTCAAGGTTGCATAATCCAAATAAAAAAAGTAATCTTTCAGCTTGTATAAGGTTCCCTGTTGTAAGATTGCATTGTAGGAAAATTTCAGTGCATATATGCAGCAGGCACATCCATGCAAGAAACCTCAGAGAAAATGTCCTTGATGGAATGGCAACTCTGTTCTCCCCTGAGTTGCCTGCTGCCCATATGTATTGGCAGAAGGCAGAGGAAAGGACCTGTACTCGCGGGGAGCTTAGGGATGAAGTTGTGGCTTTCCAGGGAGAAAGCATGATGCGTGCCAGAGGGGGCAAAGAGGGGGGGATCTGATGGGGGATACATTCGTATGCTGACGGGGTGACGTGGGGTCGGATTCCATCTGCCCGCTGGACTTCTCTCCCTGCAATATTGATCCGATCATAGATTATAAACCTCTACCCATCCCCTCGCCCGCGACGGTTTTCACCTCCTTCATCTTGTGCATTAACCGTGAAAAGATGCTGGATCCACACTTTTTGAATCATGTTCTGTTGATTCAAAACCGTTTGCTTCTCATACAACTTGGGAGAAAGAGAAGAGATTATTACAGCCGTTCAACCCACCCACCGTTTCTCATATTGTTCGCCTGTCATGACCGTCGTTGGGATCCACACTGTGAATGTGATTTCGAGTCCTTTGAAAAAGCCTTGTGCGAATTATAATCCATTGAGAAATTGCAGTGTTTGTCGAAAAATGAGGAGTGTACGATTATCGTGGAACGTTTCTTTGTGGAACCTGGATTGTGGACTTGTTTAGTGTATGGGGCGCAGTTGTTTGTACGTGTTTTATGCGTTCCGCAGGCTTAGTGACGGTTTAATTGTTTACCATGATAACTCGATTGAATGTGCGAGGTGACCCCTGTATCTGGAGATTATTTAATTGCTCGTAGCTGGGAAATGCATTGTTGGGAGTGCAAGGAAATCGCTCGTGCTTCCGATCCTCAATCGCACCGTGTCTCCGAGCACATCATTGCCGATTTCAATTGTGATGGACGCCGCTGCGCATGCGGTAAGGAGAATGGTTTCGTCGGGCTTTCCAATCGCCGGCGGGTTAATTTCGGAAGCGTTTTTGCTTAGATTCCCGGCAAGCTGGGAGCGTGTCAGCCTCTTGTGTTGAATATTCCGTTCAATGGAAGCCTGAATCCGCCATGCCAGATCACCGATCGTTCGCCTCACCAGGTCAGCCATCATCCCATGCGGACTCCGCCTGTGGAAAACTTGCGAGTTGTCGGGCATGATTTCCCGCTCAATGGAGACTGCTCAACGATCCGTAGCGGTGGTAAGTTATGAGCCTTACGTTTCTGAACCTGCAAACAATGCCAGACTTGGTAAGAGAAGATACGCATCTCTACGAAATTCAACAAGGAGAAAAGCACCTACGACGAATCGTTCTACTGAAATAAGTATTAGCTTCATTGAAAATTTGAATGTTACTGGTAGTGTTTCTGGACAACTACAGTTATCTATAAGTGATGAGCTTACGATTAATCGCACGTTACGCACAACAGTTTCTTCGTACGCAGAGCATTCCTATCGTTTCAAGGGTTTGTTTCCACCTAATTCTAACCCTGAGGAAATTTTCGAGAAGACTTCCGAAACGGGCGAGAATTTGATTCATCGAACCTGTCGATCATAGGTGCTTTTCTCATCCTGACACCGAAACTTTCGAAGACCATTGCAGGCGCGTTAATCTACGAATGTGAACGCTCTAAGAGTGCTATTCGAAGTGATGATGTGCCTCAGAATCCCTGCGTTATTCGGTGTTCGTGAAGGTGCTATTCGTTTTCCTGCTCCAGGTACTTCCGGTGATAAGGAAGTGCCAGAGGTGACCGATAAACCTGGACCGCAGCCTGTGATGAAGTCGTGCGTGGAAAGAAAACGTAAACGCGGTGACAGCTTATCGTCTAAGGATAGTGACCGAAAAGCCTCCAAGTCTTGCAAGGGAAATTTCTGGCCGCATGCGGAAGTACGGTCCAGTTCTCCGCCCAAGTTCCGGCACGTTCAAGGCAACAGTCCCGTGCCTCAGGCCCAAATCACTGGCTTCCAAATGGTTGGTTTTCATTCGACGCATTACCCTTACTTCATTACGTCTCCAACTCATGAAAATAGCTCGCGCATTTTTTTACAATTGAAATGATGCATTTTTTAAAATCTGAAAAAGACACTTCGGAAATCGTTCCGCCGCTCTGGAGTCCCTCCATCGCCAGAAAAAATTTTTACAGTTCTGTTTATAATTCAATTTTCGAGTTGATTTACTTGAAACTTCATCATTGCTTGAATGGTAGAGTGACGCGAAGAATTCTGTAATTCGATATTTTGAAAGGGT
Organism: Notodromas monacha; assembly: GCA_905338405.1. Lineage (NCBI taxonomy): Eukaryota > Metazoa > Arthropoda > Ostracoda > Podocopida > Cyprididae > Notodromas > Notodromas monacha. The sequence goes on along the minus strand of CAJPEX010000015.1, from coordinate 208,975 downwards.
CGTGGGCAGCTTCAGCACGGGAACACGATTTGCTGGTTCCAAAGCTGCGCTGAAGGACTTGCAACCACTCCGAATAATGAAGTTGGTGCAAATGATATCGTGGGGTTTGGGTTGAAAAGTGTAGCGGCCATTTTGTGACAAATCCTGGTTTCTCCGGGATTTGGGGATTGTTGATGCAGTTGATCCTCTTAAAGTTGAACTTCAAGGGATCAGCAAACGATTTTTTTTTTGGAGGACAGAAAGAAGAATTACTGGAAAGTGTTATTGGTGATATTATGGGCCTTGAATTGCTTTTTTGAATGAGTTGACAGGACGCTGAACTTGGAGGCTTTGACCAATTAGTCTTTCACTTAATTTCAAAACTCATCAAGTTACTTTCTATTGCTTTTCTCTTTCCTCATGTCAATAAAATAGTAGCTGAAAGGCCTCAACATTTGAGTTACGGATGTTTTTAATGCATTCTTTCCTGGAGAATTTAAATAGAGATTGGAAAATGACTAAACATTGGACGAAGGGAGCTTTGGGTTATCAAGGTTCAACTGTAGTTTGAATGTGGTCCAGTGTCATGATGATATCGATGACTGTTCAGAGAAACAAAGAGAAACCATTCCTTGCTGATGAGCGTTGTTTTCTATTTATTTTCCCCAGTTACCATCAAGCCCGAACAGTGCTTTGAGCTCTTCGCACTCCGGAGATGGAATGCATTTTATTCCCAGAATGGAACCCGTTCGGGAAACGGGTGGAGCAGAAAACTACTTTCAGTCAGCACATCTTAACAAGCAACACCCTGCCGGTGATTTTGTGAGCTCTGGTCGATTGCGGTCGACTTCGTGTCAGGTGAAAATCTCCTCTTACATTCATGCCCTTGCTCCTGTTTAGTTTTTGAAGAGTGAAGACCACGTGAGTCGAGTAATATAAGACTGTTTGTGATGGTTAATTGTTTCGAGACCGCATCCGGAAAATGTTTCTTGACCGATTTGGATGATGAGGTATGGAATTTTCTTCGGAAAAGCAGTGGGGATTCAGGTAGACTCTCTGTACAAAGTTTTTCGTTGTACAGTAAAATCTCGTTACAACGAACTCCCAGGCACCTGAGAAAATATTCCTTATAACAAAAAATGTGTTGTATTCAGATTAATGATTTTTAGCACATTTCAGACTGGAATTTTATTGGAGATGTGGAATATATACTTTAAAATGCTTCTAAAAAATATACAAGTACTTCTGATGAAATAAAGAGAAATCCTTTGATAACAGCATTCAAAAAAATGGAATGCTGTTTTTATAATGATTTTCCAGGAATGAAACTATCTTTGATCCATCGGAATTTCAAGAAATTCCAAAAGGCTGGTGGGATTCTTTAAACAAATTTTTTAAATTTTATTTTTTATACATTTTTTGCATACAGTATTTTTACATTTTATTTATAAAAAAGTCCATATGTTTAGTTGCTCCTCTCCAGTCCTCAATTAGGTATTGTTAATTTTTTCCCATGGAAGTGCATTATTTTAATTGATCATTTGTTAGAAGAAGAAATTTTTAAATTTGTGTGGAGCTGAAGAACTTAAGAAGTTGTCGTATCATGAAACCCTGACGTAAGTCGGGGGTTTTTTTAATTTAAAAAAGTGTCGTAAATTGAAACCGACGTAACATGGGCCCGTCGTAAGTCGGGGGCCCACACATAAGTCTAATTACTAAAAATCGTGTAAAGTCTGACCTTAAAATAACCTCTACACCTTATATATGAAATTTTACGAAGATTTTTTATATGTTCATGAAGACTACTTTATTTCTCTTTAGGAAACTTATAAATGCAGTATAACTCTCCCTTAAATGAACTAACATTTGTACTAAAGTATTGCTTGTCTTCAAAAATAAAATGAAACAAAATTACATATGGTAAAAATACTGCACTTTGTTCTCAATCAACTTATTCACCCGTAGCTCTTTCAAACATGGAGGAACATTCGTCTTACATACTGCTGATTTGAAAAAGGCATACAGTCTAAAATGGATGAGCTGAAGAATTTCCAAAATGTGCATTTTTTTGGACACCAAGTTTTCTGTACATGAAGATTTATTTTTTGGTGAATTTTTAATGCTGTACAGTATCTTGAAATATTTTCGAAATTTTCTGCCATTTTATGAGTGATTCCCATATGGGTAATGCACAGAATCATGCCCAAGAATTTGTTATAATGAGATTACAGCCTAAAATTACTTTGTTATAATGACATTTTTATAACATTATGCCCAAGGGGAACTGCCTGGACCACGAAAAAAATTTGTTATAACCAAAAATTCGTTATAACGATGTTTGTTGTAACAGAATTAACTGTATAACAGTTTTTTCTTTGTTCCAAAATATTCTCTGCCCATGTTGACAAGGTTTCTCTAGAATCTAGATAGTCTAGAACAGTGTCCCCAACCATTTTGTGCCCGTGGACCAGCAAATTTCCATTAATTTTTTGCAGACTGGCAAATTTCCAGAACATTTTCTGGGGACTGACAAAGTTCCGTGAAACTTTGTCAAGTCGAACCTCAAACAGGCTTCACCATTTCTTCGTGAGATACAGGCTGGGTTAATGGGCTTGTGGTTTATCAAAAATGTCAAAATAATGTGGAATTGAAGTTTTACGGGATATAAATTTCATATTCATTTAGAGAACAATGAGAATAATCCTTGGATGCGTGAATTATTTCCGACTAATGTTCCCAAGGAGTAAATTATATCATCTTTGTATGTGTGAGTTTTTTTTTTTTAAATCGGAAATCTCTTACAGAAAATTTGACATTCAAAAATGATATTCAATTGAAAAAAAAGAGAAGGAAGTCCCTTTATGCTGGAGGTATTTTTTTTTAAATTACTAAATGAATTGTGAATTGGTGAGAGAAATGGCCAAGAACTTTTCTTACATCAATTTTAGGGTTGGAAATATCTATTTCTTGTGATTTGGCCTGAAACTTATTTGCAATTTTATCACAAAATTTCCCTATTTGAAGTCAGTGTCCTCATGTTGAATCATTTTGGCATGGTGTCAAAAACAAAATTAAATTGCAGGAGTATGTTTGAGTTGTCAGTAATTTTGGCGGATGGTGTTTTAACGGGGTCTCCAGTGCCATTATTCTTGAGAAAGACTTTTAAGAAATAAATTGGCGTTGGACAAGAATGACTTCTTCACTGGGTTTCGACTTTACTCCGTTTGGAAAATGTGGTTGTTCATCATGTTGAGGTTGTGCTTTTTTCTTTCGCAGACGGAGCTGACGGGGAAGATCATGTTGGACCAGGAATCGCAGCTAATATCTAATCTCCAGCTGAGAGATCAGGAAATCCACGAATTGAGCCAGGTTTGTGTTTACAATGTCCTGCAGTCGAGTGGCCAAGTTATTTTCGGATGATTTCTTGAACCAGGAAGTTGATGCTTGCATGGGTTTTTGTTGGTGCGTCTAGGTTAAATGTTTTTGGGTTTGACACTCAATTCGTGGACTCCTGGATTATTATTCATTCAACTGCTGCATAATTTTGATTTCTTGATGAGCCTTTATGGAGGGGGATGGTGCAAAATTTCCCATGACGCGTTTTTTCCAATTCGAGCTTGTCTTAACTTGGTGGTCCTTTCAATTGTTTCTAAATCGATCTTCCGAGGATGAATATGATTGAATTGTGTAATTTGTCTTCTTAGATTATGGAAGATTCAAGGTTTTCATTTTCGTTGATCCGGCGTAGTTTTAATTTGAGGGAAGGACGGGGAGAAATACTGCTGTCAAATGTGGAATAATTGCTTCACGCATTTCCAAATCAGAATATTTGATGTTTTATTTTTGAAATCTTATTGCGAAAGTTGTCCTTGAAAAATCTTACCGAACCTGACCCATGTTGGTTTTCTCTACCAAAAGAAGAAAAATCGTGTTTAAATGCTGTATTTTATTCCGCTTCGGAATATTGATTTTTTTTCGAGTTTGAAGTGTCTGAAAGACGAATTGTCCGCATGTGCATTTTGAGCGAAATCTGAAAAAAATGCACGTCCTACCTAATTTAGGTATATATCCTCAATTATCTAGAGAGTTGAAATTCATGAACCAAGTCTCCTTTGTTTTTTCGAAAAGCATTTCCATAGAATATCTTGAGGCCTTTTTCAGGTCTCTGTTCAATGTAAACAGTCTGAAACAAAGTCTACATTTTTCTAGAGGTACAGAATCAAGTTTTCAATGAGATTATTAATTTTCCTGAATTTTCTGGACGTTGAACTACAACTTATCCAGAATGGTTTCCACAATAATGTCCCCAACTTCGTGATTATATGGTTCTTCTGTACGTGTTGCTTGAATTTCTTGATGTTCTTGAGTGATACATTTACTCACTGTACCTGTTGTACATTTTTTCAAGTAAAAATTTGTTGAGTCTGCAAACATTTTATGAAACTTTGTTGATCCGCTGGCCCAAAAAGCTTGGGTAACGCAGGATTAGGGCATCTTTATTTTAAATTCGGTTGATGGCGGGAAATTTTGGTGTACCGGATCAAAGCTGACACAAATTTGTTTCCCCCGAACCCCCAGGCGAAGGTGGAGTCTGAAAAGAAGCTTTCCGCGTCGACCAAAACCGAGGAGGTGCACAAGAAGCAGCTGGCCAAGTGCGTGGAAGTGGTCAAGCGCCTGCTGGTCGAAAAGTCCACGATCGAAAAGAAGGAGATTCGCCGCAAGTGCATGCAGAACCGCCTCCGACTCGGGCAATTCGTGACGCAACGCGTCGGCGCCACTTACCAGGAGAATTGGCAAGACGGCTACGCCTTTCAAGAACTCTCCAAGCGACAGGAGAACATGCAGCAGTTGCGGGAAAGCATCGACCGTTTGCGCAAGACCCTGTCCAAGAAGAAGGAAGGCACGTCGGTGCGGAAAAAGCCGTCGTCGTTGTCGACGTCGACGACGGGCAACAACTCCAACTCGAACCACACTTGGGCGTCTTCCGGCGGCAATTCCTCGGGCTCCAACTCGAACGACTCGTTTTCCTTTCTCAAGCCCGACGCGCCGGCGAAAGAGTGCGTGTTGACGCAGCAGGAGCATTACGAAAAGGACGAGATCCTCAAGTTGCGGGCCAATAGTTACAAGAAGGAGGACGCGGCGTTGCAGCTGGAGGTGGAGAAGTTGGAGCGGGAGCGGAACTTGCACATTCGGGAACTCAAGAGGATTTCCAACGAGGACCAGTCGAGGTTCAAGGATCATCCCGTGCTTTGCGACCGGTACTTGTTGCTCATGCTGCTGGGCAAAGGCGGGTTCTCTGAGGTCCACAAGGTGCGTGTTTGTCTGAGGAAAAAAAAAAGTGCCGTTTTAATTTTGACGAATTATCCGACTGAATGAAGAGTCGGCCTTGAGAGTCGACGACGAATTGTCATCTGACGATTTCCAGCGAATTGTTAGTATCTTCTAATTCTAATATCCTTATTAGGAATTCCTTTTTTTTCATTCAGAAAAATAGCTGTTTTAATTTGACGAATTATCAGACTAAACGAAGAAAGTGGTGGTTTTTTTTTTTTTTGTCGTTGTCAAAGTCTTGAGAGTCGACGACGAATTGTCATCTGACGATTTCCAGCGAATTGTTTGTATCTTAGAATTTATATCCTTATCAGGAGTTCCTTTTTTTCCATCGAGAAAAAAATACCTTTTTTAATTTTGACGAATTATCAGACTAAACGAAGAAATAGGTGGTTTTTTTGGTGTCGTTGTCAAAGTCTTGGGAGTCGACGACGAATTGTCATCTGAGACAGACTGTCGATTTCCAGAAAATTGTTTGTATCTTGGAATTCATATCCTCATCAGGAGTTTTTTGTTTATTGAGAAAAATAGCTTTTTTAATTTGGCGAATTAACAGACTAAACTAACAAAGAGGTGGTTTTTTTGGTGTTGTCAAAGTCTTGAAAGTCGACGACGAATTTTCATCTGAGACTGACTGTCGATTTCCAGCAAATTGTGTGTCCTCGAATTTATATACTTATCAGGAGTTCTTTTTTTCATTCAGAAAAATATCTTTTTTAATCTGACGAATTTTCAGACAAAACGAAGAAAGGGGTGGGTTTATTTTTTGGTGTCGTTGTCGAAAGTTTTTGGAGTCGAAGACGAATTGTCATCTGAGACTGGCGGTCGATTTCCATCAAATTTTGTGTATTTTCGAATTTAATTCCTCATCAGTAGTTCCTTTTTTCCATTGAGAAAATTAGCTGTTTCAATTTGACGAATTATCAGACTAATTATGGTCTTGCGAGTCGGAAACGAATTGTCATCTGAGACTAGCTGTGGATTTATAGCAAATTTTTTTTACAGTATCATGGAATTAATATTTTTATCAGGAGTTCCTTTTTTTTTCGTTGAGAAAAAATTCCGGTTCAATTTGACGAATTTTCAGACATAATGAAGGAATAATTTTTCTGTTGTCAAAGTCCTGCGATTTCATTGAAGACTGGTTGTTGATTTCCAGCAAGTTTTGTGTATACTGGAATTTGAATTCGTATCAGTTGTTTTTTTTTTCGCTGAGAAAAAGTGCCGTTTTTTCTGACGAGTTCTCAGCAGAAAAAAAAAACGATTTCATCAGTTCCGAAGAAGGGTTTTTTTGGTGTCAGAAGTTTTGCGAGGAGACAAGAAGTTGGACTGGCTGTCGATTTCCAGCGAAGTTTTGTGCATCTCGGAATTGAAGTTCCCTTCTTTGTCGAAAAAAAGTGCCGTTTTAATCTGACGAATGATGAAGCGAAACGAAGAAAGGAGTTTTTGTTGTCAAAGTTATTGCGAGTCGGAAACGAATTGTCATTTGAGACTGGCTGTCGATTTCCAGCTAATTTTGTGTATCTTGGAATTTAAATTTCTTATTGAGAGTTTTTATTTTTCATCGATAAAAATTGCCATTCGATAAAAATTATTTCTTGATTATTTTTGAAAATTCGTCAAATTAAAACGGCATTTTTTATCAATGAAAAAAAATGAACTGCTGATGAGGATATTAATTCTATGATGCAAAAAAATTTGATATAAATCCACAGCTTGTCTCAGATGACGATTCGTTTCCGACTCGCAAGACCTTAACGACAACAAAAAATCCCCTTTCTTCGTTTTGTCTGATAATTCGTCAGATTAAAAAAAGCTATTTTTCTGAATGAAAAAAAAAGAGTAACTTCTGATGAGGATGTAAATTTGAAGATACACTCAGGAATTCTCGGACAAAAGGAAAAAAAGGGTCATTGAAGACTGGCTGTCAATTTCCGGCTAGTTTTGTGTATCTGGGAATTTATATGCGTATCAGAAGTTCTTTTTATCGTTCAGAAAAGGAGCCTTTTTTATCTGACGAATCCTCAGGCAAAATCGAAGAAATGATTTTTCTGTTGTTTTCGAAGTCCTGCGAGTCGACAAAGAACTGTCATTGAAGACTGGCTGCCGATGTCCAGTTAATTTTGTGTATCTCGGAATTGAACTTTAGTTTCGGGAATTCTTTTTTTTTTGTTGTTGTTGAAGAAAATTGCCGTTTTTATTCGATGAATCCTCAGACCAAAGTAAGAAAGATATGTTTTTTGTTGTCGGAGTCCTGCGAGCCAACTACGAATGCTCATTGAAAGCTGACTGTCCATTTCTAGCAAGTTGTGTGCATCAAGGAATTCATATCTAATCTGGAAAGGGTGGAGATATGATGCATTGAGAAATGATATTTAAACAAAATTTGATCGCTTAATTTGAGCATCGGGAATAACTTGACCAGAATTGCAAAGGTTTCCTTTTTCTTTCGAGGATCCTGTTGATTCTTGTTGAAATTTTCTGCTCGAGATTCAAACAGGCTTTTCAATCAACGTCCAGTTGAACCGTATCACAAGTTCCTTTTTTCGACTGTCTTCATCAATAAAAATATCCAACATGATTTTCATCCGAAAATTTAAAAACTAAACGATAAAAGCTATTGTCGAAAGTTTAGATGCTGATTCTGATTTCTCAGTAATTTTTTACTTGGAGTAATCCCATGTTGTGACGGGGAGATGATTCCGGAAGTTCCGGTGAGCGCGTGCGCTGTTCATTTCAGAGAACTTTTGTAATGTACTGAACATGGTCAGAAAGTAACTTGTTTCACGTGTTCCTGTGGGTTTCAAGGGATGAAATTTCTCGTAAGAATTAATGATGCCTTGCTGGAAAGCAATCAGTCATGTTTCAACCTGACTTTGATGATGACTTGCAGTCGATTCGCAGGCTTTTTTTTAATTATTGAGAAATACTTTGAACCCTTTTTTTTTGTGCGGAGGCTTGTGCGATTTTTTGATGAGACATGGTTTTGAACTGTGCTAGACATTGAATGGAAAGAATGGCATTTAATATTCCTCTCGTGTGTGTGTTTCTCTGACGCTCCGCAAACTGAACTTTCTCGTCGCTATGCACCGAACGTTCTATGTGCTCGAGTTGTTCCTGACCTTCCTGCTCTTCTTCCGGTTGATGTAGTTCACTCACACACCATGTGTATTCGGATTGTCTCTTTTTGTTGTTATGGTTGTTGTAGGGAATTCAGTCACCCTCGTTTGCCTTTTTTGCTCGACGCTGTCTTTTTGAATGTGACGAGCAGAGAATCGGATGTTTTGGCATTTTTGGAGGGGAAAGGAAATTGTGTTGGACTCCACTCACTGTTGCTAATGAGAAGTGTGACGAGTGAACTAATTTCCGACACACACTGACGCTTTTTGTGCATTTGAAATCGACTTGGATTTTCGAGTCGATTGAAGGCCAATATTTGAAGTCATTCATGAAAAAAAATATCCTTTCGCTAAATTTAGTCGTACTCCGGGATTGAAGTTGATTGCAATCAAGTATCCGTTAAAATGTTATGTACCAAAAAAAAGTTCCGAGTCGAAGTACGAGTGCAGTACTGTATGTCCTACGCAAAGAAAAGTAAAATCCTTTTCGCTTGTTTTTTCGTCGCATGAGATTACGAAAATCACGATTTTTCTTGTCCCGCGTTTTGATGAGTTCACCAAGAAAAATTAGCCATTTTGAATTGTTATTGCATGAAATTAAAACCTGAAGAATATCTTCGAGGTAAAGTACTGAATCCTCCCGAGCACGTACACTTCTAAGTTTGTTGCGTTCATAGGAAGTACAGTATGTTGTAGTGCAATAGTGTTATTGACGTTTATTCTTCTGTTTCCTGGGAGAAGACGGAGAACATTTTTTATTCCTTGCTGTTGGATTTATGTCCGTCTTCAGCGACTCGTTGATTATTCTCTTTTCTATCACATAGGTGTCGCTTGAACCTTCATGGGATTTTCTGACTCGAATTTAAAAGTGTATCTGAACCTCGAATAGCTCCCTGTGTTGAATTTGTTTTTCTGAATTCCCTTGGAAACAATGCATTGAATGAACTCAAAGGCTTTCCTCTCAAACCTCTGTAATTTTCTGTGGATATTATTTTGTAGATACAGGGATTGGAAAAAGTACAGGGAGACCCCTAGATGCGGACGTAATTGGTGCATCAAGATTGTCCCCAAGTTGAAATGTCCTTAAGTCAAGTCTCATTTTGCCTTAGACTTACATTATACACTTTTTAATTGGTGTTTTATGTGAAAAATATACCCACCATAATTCCATAAAAATAAAAATTGTCTCCCAATTTGAACTGATTTCAATCAATGTATTTCAACAGAATATGGACATTTTAGGAATTGAATACTGATACCTCTGTACAGTACGTAGAAATGTTGGCATTCCCTGTAAAAATAGCGTTCAAGTGAAAAAGAGAGAAGGAAGTCCCTCTATGCTGGAGGTAATTTTTTGAAATCAGCTAAATGGATGGTAAAATTGGTGAGAGAAATGCCCAAGAACTTTTCTTACGTCAATTTTAGGGTTGGAAATATCTGTTCCTTGTAATTTGGCCTGAAACTTATTTGCAATTTTATCACAAAATGTCCCAATGTTGTGTCAGTGTCTGCATGTGTGGCCTTTTTTATTGATTTGTAATGGGAAAATAAGTGTACCTATGTTGAATTGTCTGCAGGTTGAGGTGTCCGCATGTGCTGGTCTCACTGTAAATTGATGAATTTTGAGATAATGTGAAAGACTAATTGCGCCAAGTTCAGCATTCTGTCAACTCATTTAAGAAGCAATGCAAGGTCCAGAATATCACCAATTACAATTTTTTTTGTAATTCTTCTTTCAAAAATGCTCGTTTTCAAACTCAAAACCTCTGCAACTTGATTTATATTTTTCTGGTCCGATGAAGTCAGACTTGATGAGGTTTGACGTAGTTTTTTTTTTTAGCAGTTTTTCAAATAATTTTGTGCATTGAAGCCAACATTGTGAATTTATGCTTTTTGTATGTTATTCCAGACACGCGCTGAGAGAATACAAGATCCACAAGAGCCTGGAGCACCCGAGGATCGTGCGATTGTACGACGTTTTTGAAATCGACGCCAACTCATTTTGCACAGTACTCGAGTACTGTGACGGCCACGATCTCGATTTCTACCTCAAACAGCATAAAACGATTTGCGAGCGAGAAGCTCGGTCCATCATCATGCAAGTCGCTTCTGCCTTGCGATACTTGAACCAAATCAAACCGCCTGTGATTCACTATGACTTGAAACCCGGTGAGTTTTCATTCGTCTCAATTTGCAAATTAATGTGGTGATTTGCATTGTTGCGTTTTGACTACGGTAAAAACTGTCCTGTGTTGGTGCCTGGTGTAGGTAATAATGGGACCCAACAAAGGGCCATATTCTCATTTTGATATATTTTAGGGTGTCCCAAAACACGTTACAAATGCAGTAACATCTCATTACAACAAACTCCCGGGGACCTGAACAAAAACATTTTCAAAAAAAAAAAAATGCATTGTACTGTATCAAGATTAATGGTTTTTAACACATTTCAGGCTGCAATTTTACTGGAAATGAGGAATATTTACTTTGAAATGTTTCTAAAACAGATAAGTCAAGACATAGCATAATTAATGAGTACTTTTGATGAACTGAAGAGAAATCCCTCAATGTGAATAGAACTCTCCTTTGAATGAACTAACATTTGTACTAAATTATTGCTTCCCTTCAAATATAAAATAAAATGAAACCAAATAACATATGGTAAAAATACTGCACTTTCTTCTCAATCAGCTTATTCACTCATAGCTCTTTCAAACATAGAGGAACATTCTTCTTACATACTGCTTATTTGAAAAAGGCATTCATTCTAAAATAAATGAGCTAAAGAATTTCCAAAAATATGTCCTGTTGTGTTTTTTTGGACACCAAGTTTTCTTTGCATAAAGATTTCTTTTTTCATGAAGTTTAATGCTACATATTTTAATGTTTTCTGTATTTATGGACATTTATTGAGTAATCCCTGTATGGGCTATGCACAGAATCATGCCAAAAATGTGTTATAATGAGATTTTTATGACATTATGCCTATGGGAAACTGCCAAGACCAAGAAAAAAAGCACTGTAATGAAAACATTGTTATAATAAGATTTGTTGTAACAAAGTCCTACTGTACACGGGTACTTGTGTATGATTTTCCAGGCACACAGTACTTTCACAAGGCTGGTTAGCAACTAGGCTACTCAATGTACCCAGTCATCTCAGTGTGTAGGGTCACCGGCTTTTTTTACCTTTTGGCTGCCCTGGTTCCATTCTCTGTCCTGACCAGTTATGAACCTCCTGTGCCTGTCCAAGTCTACAATGTAGTGTCCACTCTCTCCTTTACTTGCTCATTGTTGGTCTGGTATTTGTTGCAGCCTGTTGTGTCAGGGAAATCTACTCACTTGCACCACCTTGCATTAGTAAGAGGAGTCCATTCATTTGTAAAGCCCTGGCCATGAGAACAAAAACCTTCTTGTGACTGTTTAACCTGAAGGATGTACTGTATTTCAAAGCAAAATAAGGATTTGATAGCAGAAGAGACTAAATTGGTACTTTCCTGTTATCTCAGTACCTACTTTCCGTGCACCTACCAGAAACTGTGAATTTCATTTTTCCGCATTCTGCTGAAACTGATTTTGGGAGGGGGTTAGGTAAAGTTAGGTTAGGTCAGGTTATGTTGGTTACAAATATTTTTCAATTAGCATAACCTGACCTAACCTAACATAACATAACATAACATAACATAACATAACAAATGCTGAATTCACGAGACAAAGAAAAATGGGTACTGAGATAACAGGAAAGTACCAAGAGACGTTGGAAGCAAACAGATCTTTTTTTGGTAAAAACGTTGACGACTTTGGATAACAAGATGATAGAGTTCCCCTTTTCTAATCCATTTGAAATTCACAATTTTGTACCAAAAAGCCGGAAAAATGTGCAGTTTTCAAGGGTTGTTGTGGTCTTTCTTTTTGTGAGTGTCTGGAAAGAAGCAAATTCATTGTTTGAACATTTTGCACGATGCAACGCATTCTGGAAAGGATTGGTTTTGTTTTTGCTGGGACTGACTGTGTACTGTGCAATAATGTCACACGTGTGTGTCGAAACGATTGATTCATGCTGTGTGTGTTGGGGTGTTGCAGGGAACATTCTCATGACCGAGGAAGCTTGTGGTGAGATTAAGATCACGGATTTCGGGCTGAGTAAGATCATGGACGAGGAGAATTATAATCCGGATCACGGGATGGACCTGACTTCACAGGGCGCAGGAACGTATTGGTTAGTACTCTGCAGTTACTCATGCCCGAGGTTCAGCGGGATTAAAAAGTACTGTACCTGTACTGTAATTCTTAAGTGCAGAGGTTCTCAAGTTTTTTTTTTTTTGACTCGAGGAGCAAGTTTTCTAGAAAAATTGGTGATTGCATTTGCGATGCCGCGAAGACAATTATTTTTTGAAGTCCTTGTCTGTATTTATTTGCATGGAAGGAATTTCCGATTTTTGTGTGCCGTACTTTTATAGCTTATTATCGTATCGACTCGATTACTCCAGCATCAATGGCACAATTTTCCTTTTTTTTAAAACGAAGCTATGAATTTTATGGCATTTTTTGGAGTGCGAAAATTCTTTGAAGTTCAAAGAAGTGATGTTTTAAAAAACTAGATTGATTACTGTGCTGTATTTAGATTTTAGAGTCAACTTGAAGTCGCAGATGCAAACGAGAAACGAAAACGAATGCAGCTTAGATTTATTTCGAATTGAATTAGTATAAACTTCAAATTTTAGCATTCTTTTCCCGACATGAATTGAATTTTATGTCCCAGAGAAAATAGTTGCTCGTTTACCGCGGGAAATCGATTTTTTTCTTTCAAGATTGTAATCGCGCAAAAAAAAAAAGACTTCCCTCCGTTTGAAAATGGCACTTGATCGCAATTTGGTTTCGCATGATTTAATGTTTAATTTTCCTGTTCCGGTCGAGAACTCGGAATGAAATTCATGCCGAAATATGGTAAATTTACGGGAATAATTTATTGTATTTGCGGTTTTTGTTTTGTTCGGTAAATGGAAGCCGAACCGGGGAAAATTTAGTACTGTACTTAACTAATCCCTTTCGTAGACTGCTTTGTTTCTTTGTAAAAAAAAAAAAAGCTGGGTACAGTTAATCTCGAGTTTAATACTGTAGCGTATAGAAGGGATGATTTTTGAGGTTTTCATGGAATTTATCGTCCTTTTCAGGTACCTTCCGCCCGAGTGTTTCGTTGTTGGCAAGAATCCTCCGAAAATATCGTCGAAAGTCGATGTGTGGAGCGTCGGTGTGATCTTCTATCAGTGTCTGTATGGGAAGAAGGTGAGATTCTTCTTGTTCTTCACTGTATAGAATTGGTTTTTTGTTTTTTCAGGCAAAACAGAAATTTTTACTCGCGCGACCCTCGGCAATTTACAGTGAGACCCCGAGATGCGGACGTAATTGGTGCATCAAGACTGTCCTGATGTCGGAATGTCCTTGAGTCTAGTCTCATTTGCCCTTGGACTTCAATGCTGATTAATTTAATTTTTTATATACTTTTTGTTGAAAATTTGAAATACTGTACGTCCTCAAAAAATACAGTGAGACTTCGAGATGCGGACATAATTGGTGCATCAAGAGTGTCCCAAAGTCGAGTCTCATTTTCCCTTGGACTTACATTATATAATTTTTAATTGGTGTTCTATGCACAAAATACTCACAATAATTCCATGAATATAAAAATTGTCTCCCAATTTAAACTGATTCCAATCAATATATTTCAACAAAATAAGGGCATTTGGACAATTGAATACTGATACCTCTGTATACAGTACATAGAAATGTTGGCATTCTCTGTAAAATTAACATTCAAGTGAAAAAGAGAGAAGGAGGTCCCTCTATGCTGGAGGTAATTTTTTAAAATTAGCTAAATGGGTGGTGCCTATTATATTAATTTTTTATTAGAAAATAATTGTCCCTATGTTGAATTGTCTCCATGTGGAGGTGTCCACATGTGGGGGTCTCACTGAAAAAAAAAATTGTTTCCCTCAACTTGAAGTTGTAGAAAACAACAGTGCAAAATTAAACCAGGTGGAATCTGATATTTTGGTATCAACAGGAGATCAAAAAGCAAAGAAAAGAACACTTCTTGCTAGAATATGCACAGATGATGGAAAGAAAACTCTGAAAAAAAGGAACACAAAAAGAGTTTGCTTTTGACTATGAATTAGAGTGAATTTATCATTAAAAGTTTTTGTGAATGTAAATACAGTGTCTTGATTTCTTCAAAAGATGTAAAAATTTAAAAATTGAATGTGTTGATTTTATAGATAATTTCAGAAAAGTGTCCCTAACCCGAGCCAATGTCGGGCCTGATCTTTTTTTGTTTTCAAGTGTCCCTAAGTCGAATTGTCCGCATATCGGGGACTCACTGTATTTTGACAAATAAATCGTCCTGAATGTTGCGGACATTGGAAACCCCGTTGAAACGCTATGAAAATTCGAACATGCTCCTGTCTATTAAATTTTGTTGCTGATGCAGTGAATAATTTACCTAAGTGATTCAAGTTTCTGCGAGAGGTCTCCGTTTGATATTTTTGAAAAACGTGAAGATGACATAATGTACTTCTTGGGAACATCAGCTAGATATAATTTACGTATCCCCGTGAAATTCGGCTTGTTTTCTGAGAAGAAAGAAATAAATTTTTGTTGAACTTTCAACCCTGATAAAGTACCGCCAACCACACGAATAGATGGTGGCATCTTTATCGAGGTTTTGACTGTATGTCCAAAATATTGTGACCCGACTCGTGGAACCTTTTCTCGAGCCCCTTTTTTTTGTGGCAATTCATTTTCAAGATCTTTACCTTGATTTTCAAAACTTGATTTTTTTCCAGGATTTTATTCGGTGTGGCTTTTACTTTTTATATTATTTTTGAGACAAAATGACGATGGCTCGAACTTTTTCGTCGCGTTTATTTTTTCTAATATCATAATTACTTCGGCATACTTCTGCATTAGTTTTTTTTTTCAAACAGCCGTTGTGCGCTTGGGAACTTCGTTCATCTCTTCTCATCACTGTGAATATTGATTTTAATATTATTTAATAACCCTTCCCTTTTTTTCGAATGTTGTTTAGCCATTTGGACATAACCAGAGTCAGGCGACAATCTTGGAGCAGAATACAATCTTGAAAGCCACCGAGGTGCAGTTTCCTTCACGGCCTGCTGTTTCCTCAGAGGCCAAGGTGAGAAGAGACGGTCGTTGGATTTCTTTTTTTCTCTGGGTCTTTTATTTTTTGACAATTTGTGTTGTTTTCCGCGTGAGGATATACGAGGGTTGTCCCACTTGGACGCGACCTTGGTTATTTCTAGACTTGGGATGACTGTAAAGAAATATTATGGTATATCTCGTGATGTTCTGGGATTTTTTTTTTTTGGATTGAAAAATATCCAGTGAGACCCACAGATGTGGACATAATTGGTGCATCAAGAGTGTCCCTTAGTTGAGTCTTGTTTTTCCCGTGGACTTACATTATATAATTTTTATTTGGTGTTTTATAGAAGAAATATTCTTCAGAATTTGATGGAAAAAAAACTTTTTGCCCCTGGAATTTAATTCAGTGAATATCTTTTCAACCCAATAAGAACATTTGGAGCATTGAATAGTATACCATTGTACATTTCATTGATATCTTGACATCTGTAAAAATAAGATTCAAGTTACAAAAGAGAGAAGGAAGTCCCTCTGTGCTATAGGTAATTTTTTTAATTAGCTGAATGGGTGGGAAAGTGATGGGAAAAGTACCAAAAAATTGTTCTTGCATAGCTCTGAGGGTTGGAAATATCTGTTTCTTACAATTAAGCCTAATAAAAGTCAATTTTACCACGTTTTTATGAACTCACTTTCTTGTCTGTCTGTTTGTCCGGATCAAATTTTGAAACTCAAATTTCACTCACTTCCCGACTAGCTATCAAGCTGAAACTTTCAGGATAGCCTAGAAACTGATGACAATGCAATCTTATGTGAAAAAATTAATTTTAAGAATATTTTTTAAAAAGAATAAAATAATTATAGTAGATTTCTATAATAAAACTTTGAGCAGGTTTTCCTTGGCCCCAAGAAAAAAACCCATGGTGAACTGAATTGGTCGCAGAGGTCCGAGTTCAATCCCACCCCCTGGAACATTTTTTTTTCTAATTAATTAACACGTTTTTATTAACTCACTTTCTTGTCTGTTTGTTTGTCCAGATCAAATTTTGAAACTCAAATTTCACTCACTTCCCGACTAGCTATCAAGCTGAAACTTTCAGGATAGCCTAGAAACTGATGACAATGCAATCTTTTGTGAAAAAATTAATTTTAAGAATATTTTTTAAAAAGAATAAAATAATTATAGTAGATTTCTATAATAAAACTTTGAGCAGGTTTTCCTTGGCCCCAAGAAAAAAACCCATGGTGAACTGAATTGGTCGCAGAGGTCCGAGTTCAATCCCACCCCCTGGAACATTTTTTTTTCTAATTAATTAACACGTTTTTATTAACTCACTTTCTTGTCTGTTTGTTTGTCCGGATCAAATTTTGAAACTCAAATTTCACTCACTTCCAGACTAGCTAGCAAGCTGAAACTTTCAGGATAGCTTAGAAACTGATGACAATGCAATCTTTTGTGAAAAAATTAATTTTAAGAATATTTTTTAAAAAGAATAAAATAATTTTAGTAGATTTCTATAATAAAACTTTGAGCAGGTTTTCCTTGGCCCCAAGAAAAAAACCCATGGTGAACTGAATTGGTCGCAGAGGTCCGAGTTCAATCCCACCCCCTGGAACATTTTTTTTCTGATTAATTATTTCCATATGGTGTTGCATTAATGAATTGAATTTGCATTGAATCAAAGGGTTTTCTTATCACCTTTCACCTGAATTTGTAATGATTTTAGTACACATTTCAATAATCAGACAGTATTTAGTCAAATATTTCTGTTGGAAAAATATTTCCTGTGCAGATAGTCTGTTCTGGTTGATGATTGTTTGTAAACTCCTGGAATTTTCATTTGAAATTTGAATGAAAACGATTTTTATCACATTAAAATTTTGATTTTCGTCAAAATAATGATGACAACGAAAAATCCTCTGAATAAGGTATTTTGATAAGTAGAAAGTTGTTGCTCTGAATTTTTTCTGGAGATTTTCACTTTATGTTGAAAGAGAATCACTTTTTTTTTCTCTTTTGACCTAAACCGTGATGCTGTAAAAATTGAATCATTTGAATTTGAAATTTCTTGCGAAAAAGCCAAGAGTTTGTCTGACTTATTTTTTTCTTTGATTCTAGAAAGATTTTAACAACCGTGAAACGGAGTCTTTATTTCAAAATGACACACAAAAACACACATTTTGTACGAATAATCAGAGCTTGTATATATACATCAGATCAGTTATTGTGTCGTGTTTCATGGATTGAAATGTAACATGGACGAAGTTGTCATTCGAAGACGTCTCTAATATCATGACATGCTTATATTTTATGGAGTCGGAATTTTTTTCGTATTACACGCATTAATGCTTTTTCTTTTTGCTTCTCAAAATTTAAGATCAAAGTAAAATGCGAGGCTTTTTTCCCCGCAAAAAATTACTTCTCCGAGATCACGTGGATAAAATGACTCTCGCCAGCTAATGTTTATCCTTCATTAGAACTCCAAATAACGGTACTTTTCTTTGTAAAGAATTCCGAATGAAGCATGAAGTACAATTTATGTGGCAGAGATTTTATTATGTTATTATCTTGGATGAGATATATTTCAGAATGAATCGTTTGCAACAAAATGCGCATTTTCAAGCGGGGCTTTTCATTTCTTCACTCATGAATATTTCTTCAGATCTTCAATTTCTTTCTCAATTTTTTTTCATGGAGGCCAGAAAGGTATAGTTCTAAGTATTCTTCCAGGTTTTATAATTATTTGTAGTTGATAACAAAAATTAAACAGTAAATAGACATGCTCATAAAGTGAGTTTTGACAATCACAAAAGCTGGATTCTAATACAGTACTTGTTTCCACATCCAGAAATGTTCTCTCAATTATGTCAGAATTTGGACAGTGGCAGAGGCTTTGATTTGGCCCCTGATGTTGCATAAACAAAAAGTCTCACTACAACCATAAGAAGTTTACTGAAATACTGTACAGTAACAAGAATGTCTGAAATGTGTGTAATTACTGCAGCATGAATCAATTGGTTACTCCATCACCAGTACACCTTATTTCCTCATGCCCAAAATTCCTCACAATAGGAATTTAACTTTCAAAAGACTTGGGATTCTCATGACTTCATAAAAAAGGTACTTCTCCAAATCACAGATAGGACCAGGATAATAAGGCATAAGCTTGATACTACATTTCTCCTAAAAGATCCTGTTCAATTCTTTAATCAGTCAAAAATCATCAGGGAGCAAGTTGAACAACTTGTGCTGTAATTTGTGCTCAGGAACTGCCTCATTGTGCATTGATTTTTTTCATTTACCAAAAAAGATGGCAATTCATCATCCATCCATTTTTATGTACTGTGATGTATTTTCTTGTGAAACCCTCAATGTAAAGTGAATTATTTTTTTTTAATATGTCAGATTGTGTTGAATGAATGTGTGCGGGGTAAATAAAACTTTGTGATCCTTGTATATCAATCAATCAAGGGCCCTCCATTTGTAGTAACCTGGTTATAGTGGATTTGTAGAAGGGTCCCAAGAAGGTTGTCATGACAAAGCATTATATACAGTAATCATATACCTCTAAGTCAAATTTCAAGTAACCATAGGAAAAATGAGTTGGGGAGGTTTCGAGTTGAGAAAAGATGCATTTTTGTCCAGTTAAATATCAAAGAATTGCAGAAAGTTGTAAATGGTGATATTTTGGGTCTTGAATTGCTTTTTGAATGAGTTGACAGGAGGCTGAACTTGGAGGCAAGGGTTCATTTGATGAGTTTGTCTTTCACTTTCTCTCAAATTACATCAAATTACAGTCAACCCCCATCTAACATACCTCCCACCTAACAGATTTTCATCTAAGATACCACCTCTAGAGGCAGTTTTTCATTGTGCATAACATGCCCAATCCATCTGATGTATTTCAGTCAAATTAAATTGTTTAGCATGTAAACGTATAGGAAGAGCAAATTTGTTGAATGTTTTTTTGTCTAACATGCTTATATCCATTGCACAAATTAAGTACATTGGATGGAGGTTGACTGTACTTTTTTTTAACTTTTACCTCACCTGTTTCAAGCAAACAATATAGCCAAAAGGGCTTATAATATTAAAATTGGGGAGGTTTGAGAGGGAAAGCCTTCAATTCATAGAGGTCTTTTTTACTTTTTAATGGATTGTTTCCAAGAGAAATCAGACAGGGACTTTAAAAAATCAACTTTTTGGGAGGTATTACAACTCAAGGGGGTTTGAGTCCAACTCAAGGTCCAACTGTACACACAAATGGAATTCACACCTGTGAATCATGAATGAATGAATGAACAGAACACTTCATTTGCCGCTTTTCAGCGTTCACAATGGTTCAATCAAGATTTCCACAACCAAACCCCCTTCCCACCCAACCCAAATCCACTCGATGACATTTAATCACTTCAGAGCAGGGAGTGATTAAATCATCATTCACAATATTTTTGCATGAATCATCATTCACAATATTGTTTTTCTTTCCCTTTTCCATCCACACAGGAAATACTGTTTAGAGTATACATAGATACCCGACCCCCGGAACCCAGTGCAGTAGTAGTGCCCATCATCAGCACCCATCATGCGTTCCAGAAAAGTGTCCTTTTCCGAAGAGGACCAACCGGAAGTGAACCTCAAGCCAGATGCCATGACCACCACCACCACAACCACAACCACGACCAATAACAGTACCCCATTGGACAGGGTTCGAACCCGTGGCAGCTGTGACAGTCTCAGTAGCTCCGGAACCGACGCCGATGTCGCATTGTCCATGTGCCACGATGACGAAGACGATGACGAGGATGAGGATGAAGAGATGAGACACGGGACAGGGGTTCCGAGTCGCCCTCCGACGCCGCCAGATGGCGGGTGGGGATGGGTTGTCGTCCTGGCTTCTTTCATGATCCACATCGTCAGTGAGTTGCTCGTTTTTTTTTTTTTTTTTTTTTTTTCTTCTTCTTTNTTTTTTTTTTTTTTTTTTTTTGTTCCTCCTCCATTCTCAGGATTACAGAGTTTTCATGACTAAAATTAGGGAGGGGGGAGGGGCAACATGACTGATGAACATTTCAAAGTACAGTGAATTTTCGTTAGAACGAAACCATTAAACCATTGGGACCAGGAAAATTGCACCATTGTAAAAAAAAAAAATATTTCAAAAAATAACTCAACATTGAGGCTATTGCTGGTCAGGGATCTGAAAATCCACTTTGTTTTAATCAATTATTTTTAAATGATATTTGCTGTAATAAGATTCTACATGGTAATAATGCAAAGTCTGTAATGGATACATTTGGACAGTGTCTCAAGAAATGCAGAAAAATCTCATTAAAACAAATACCATTACAGCCAATCATCCCGCATAACAAACTTTTTTACAAGTCCCAGCAGAAATCCAATAGGGTGTATACATGCTATAAAAATGTTGTCACAACGAATTCTCAAATTCCAGTATAAAAAACTTTTTTGAGGGACATTTTGTGATTCTCCTAATGAAAAATCCCCAATGAAGGCTGGCTCAGTCTCCAATTTCTCATTCTAAATATAACTGACTCAATATTGGGACATAAATGTAAGGTGGAATCAAGGCCACAATTTTTTGAATTCATCTAAACACCCTCTCTTTCAAATTTTTTTCATGGGTAAAGAAAAATGGGGGGTTTGAGAGAAAAGAGTACCCAAAAACTTAATTTGAGAAGGGGTTTTTGATGCTTTTGAAACCCTATACTGATGCTTAAAAACTATAAGCTCTTTTGGAGCACTTCTTGTGAATCTGAACAGGAATTGCTGCTTAGAAAAACTTGAACTTGGCAAATTGCTAGAGCTTACCTGTTATTTGGAGTAAAAATTCTTATTGCCATTTGAATTTTTTTGAAGATCAGGTTTTGAAACATGGCTAACCATCTGAAAATACCACAGAAAAAAAGTTTTGAATATATGCATGCACGTTTTATTTAAAAAATCTTCCCAGCAATAACTATTTTTTGAAGTCTTGTTATAACAAATTATTCATTACAGCAATCTTTTCCTGAGGTCCACACCAGTTTGTTGTAATGAGATTTTACTGTATACACTCAGTCACAATTTTCACAGAAATTGAAAATATGATTTTTCAGACTTGTACTTGACAAAAGGGGCCCTGAGATGCAGTCTTGATTAGTTTTTTGATCTTGTCCCTATGTTGGAGCATCCAAATTTTGAATCACATTTTCCCACAGAATTCAAAGGAAAAATGTTTAATTGGTTCTCCTGTTCATAATAAATTAGGAATAAGTGCTCCAAAAAATTAATATGAAATCTCTCAAGTTCAAGACACAGAAAATGAATATGCTGATAAAACCACACAGAATCTGATCTTTTGGCTCAAAGAAGAGCTCAAGATCAAAGAACAAGTCTAGCAAGTCTTGTACTATCATGCACAAAGATGATAAAAACCTCTCTAAACAAAAGAACAAAATTATTGTTTTTTCAATATGAATTAGAGAAATTTTATATTAAATATTTTTTTTGGTTTGTGAACATTTGTAGCTTCATTTGCTCAAAAGATATCAACATTTTGAAGGTTAATTTTTTCCAGAAATGGGTGTAAGTGTCCATATCTTGAGACATTGTCTCACTAATGTTGTGCAGATTGTTTGTTCTCATGTGTCCCTAAGTTGAATCATCCAAATTTCAGCGTTCCACCGAAACGTTCAAGAAGGTTTTCAAAATCGTTTCAAGTTGACAAATTTGTCTCGATTTTTGTTATTCATTTGTAGAGCTGAACTGTGACCAAATACCAGCTCAGTTTTTTGAGATACGTGACCCCATAAAGATCCATCTTCTTTTACAGCATTTTGTTTATAATTTTTGAAGATTTTTTTCTGGAATTTATTTACTGGAATTCAAGTATACTGCATTTTGAAAACATGAAAAAATCTCAAAAAATGTCGATGGAAATCGTCAACATTACGTCGACAGAGACAAACCCCAAGATGAGCAGTTTATTTACCGTCAGACGACGAAGCGTTAATTGAATGAAACCATGTCTCGTCGAATTTAAAGCAATTATCTTTTCATTTAATTTCTTCATGAAGGAGACTAAAAATGTCCTGAATGTACTCGCTAAAGACAATTTGTTTTTGAAAATTCTCATTTGTTTTGACAAATTTTACAAAAGCAATAAAATTGAATTTTGAGGAAAGTGGTATATATGAAGTCCACAAAATAAAATTCAGATTTTTGGGGCAGTGATTTATATTTTGTTATATCACAAAAATGAAAACCTTTATCGCCCTATTTTTGGAATATGGATGAAAAGTGAAACAAAGGAGAATCCAAATAAATTTGAATAAATAAATTCAAACTAAAAGTTCCGGCTTCATAATTTGTGGGAAAAAGATTTACTGTGATTTTATTTTCATACATTTATAAAATGTAAAACTTTGCTCCACCTTTTTGGAACAATAAATGCAGGACTAAACAGGGAAGAATCCGATTAAATTGGAATAAATTAAATCGAAATCAAACTCCTGTCTTCCAAGATTTTATCATAAATTTTCAGTAATTTGTTTTCCATTTAACCATAAAATCCAAGACTTTGCTCCGCCTTTTTTTGGAATATACTGTAAATGAATGGTGAAACAGGGGAGAATTTGATTAAATTTGAATAAATAAATTCAACCTAACACTTCTGGCTTCATAATTTTTTGGGAGGATGTAATTTAGTTTTTCATGGAATCGCAAAATTCAAAGTCTTGCTTGATATTTTTCGGCATAAATAGATGATGAAAAAGGAAAATTCTGGCCAAATGGAATAAAAAATATTCAACTTGAAAGTTCCGGCTTCATTATTTTTGGGAGGATATCAACCGTATAATTTATTTTTTCATGGAATCAAATAATTTCAAACCCCTGCTTATCGCCCTTTTGGTACATAAATGAATGACAAAACCGGGTAAAAATCCGATTAAATTGGAAGGAATAAATTCAACCAAAAAGTCCAGGTCTGGTATAATTTTTAAGGATTCCAAGGCTGTTTGAATTTTAAGGAGGGAAAAAGATCAGAAAAAAAAGAAAACCAAAGGTTAGTGTGATGAACAAGTTTTTAAAAGCAAGGCCAAGAAGTTCAAAGCATCTTGTAAAACACGTGCCCTCAGGGACATTTTTGTCTCGCATTTCGTGTTTCTGTGACATGAGATCCATCACCAGGAAATCAACCTCAAGATGAGCAAGTAAAAACAAAATAAAATAAAAATAAGGATCATGGCTTGAAGAGTGACACCTAACACGACAATATTTTCACAAAATAATGGGCCTTGATTCTTGCTCAATCAGAGTACTTGTACTAACTTGAATCCCCGCAGTACTTTTTTTCAATTAATGACCAATTACCAGCAGTTCAGTACTCTCTGATGCTGTGTGGAATCACACTTCCGCGTGTTGATGCAATAATACAACTGATGGGATCCTGAGTCGATTTGATTCGGCTGATTAATTCGATTCTTTTGACATTTTTTGCTTATTTTTTGTTTGCAGCTGATGGAGTGACGTACACATTTGGCAATTTCTTTCCTGAGTTCCTGCGAGAATTCAAAAACAGCAGGTCTAATACTTCCTGGATTATCTCTATTCTTGCTGGAGTCACTTTGGGCTCAGGTGAGAACATTTTTTTTCAGAATTTAAATATTCTTATATTGCATGTGGTAACAAATTTCAAGAATAATTTGAATTAATTTTCAGATGATTTCAGGACCATTTGAATCTGGTACTGTATATTGAAAATTTGGGAATTACATTTATTTCCCATACCAATAATGTACAGTCAACCCCCGTCTAATGGACTTGATTTGTGCAAGGGACGAGTATGTTAGACAAAAAGTCCTTTACACAAATACAATTACATAAAAAATTAAAAATTTCAATTTTCAACACTAATTTTAAACCATAAGAAGTCTGTTTGGCGGATTTTGTCTGTTGGGCGGGAGGGAAAACTGCTTGCAGAGCTGGTCTGTTCGGCGAATATCCCTTACACAGGAGGTCTGTTAGGCAGGGCCACTGTACCTCCATTAAACCATAATTTTTGGATCAGTAGCACTTACTCAGTTTCAATTAATTACAGATGAAATTTCATCAAAATAATTTTCCAGGGACTTTAAAAGTGGAATTGCAAACAAAGGGCTCTTTTGTTTTTAAATCATATTTTTACCAGAAGTTGTTCATATTAAACATGTCATACTAAATTTTTTAAAGTAGAATGGAACAGTGAATTTGTCACACTAAAAGTTTCCATTTTCCAGACCAAAATCTTCTACAGCATCACATACTTCTCAAATGAGAAGTACATTTTGATTCAGAATTCTACCCTTCAAGATGATGAGGACAATATTATTGGAGAAAATTTGATGAATCCTCACAACTGTAAATAAGGTGACCATGAAAAATGATCTGAAATCCATGTGCCTTAGTGAATCAGCAGTCAGCCCCTGCAAAATGGACTTAATTTGTGCAACAGACTAGTATGTTGTGTGAAAAGTCTGTTATGCAAATTCAATTATTAAAAAATTTAAATTTTCACTTTTCAACATTTATTTTAAGCCAACACAAGTCTGTCATGCGGATTTACTTCATAATTGCGCAGGAGGAAAAACTACCTCCAGAAGTCCAGAGGCAGTCTGTTGTACAAAAATCCATTGTTTGGGAGGTATGTTTTGCAGGGGTTGACTGTTTTGTAGATTTGCATGGCATGATATGCCAGTTTATGGTCCCTGTGTATAGGGACCATGTGAAAATTTCATTATAATTGATAGTTTTTTACAAGGGAATTTTTTACAGCCAAATTTCACAAACAATTTTATTCAGCTTTGTGTATTTTAAAGTATTGACTGTGACAAAAAGCAAATCCTTAGCTTCCAAGGAAAAGAATTCAGAGAGTTTCCAGTTGCCGCAAAGGTGCATAATTTAACATTCACATTGGTACAATACATTCTATTTTATTTTGAAGTTTCAGTTAAATCATTTTGTTTCCCCCCAGTGTTGAGTTATAGAGGCTAATTGAAATTGACCTTTTTCAGGACCTTTGGTCAGTGCCTTGAGCAACAAGTACAATTGCCAAAGAGTGTGCATGGTGGGTGCCATCTTTGCTTCTGCGTGTCTCTTCGTCAGTTCATATGCTACCAGCATATCAACACTTTATGTGTCCATTGGCCTTGGCACAGGTAAAATATATTCCTTTTCCAGAATGTCACTGAATATTTTTTCTTTGTCTTCAAAATTCATAACTATGGACTTTCTACATCCTCATCATGGTTAACAGTTCCAGCACAAATTAATAGAACAAAGCATATAAGAAATTATTCAAAAATAATTTTTAAATCAGGAAAACTTATTTTTAAATGCACTCAGTCCTGCTTCCACTCTTTTTTTTATTGTACTTGAGTTTGACTGGCATCTCAACAGACACACTCCAATCAGAGTATATACTTCTGCTTGAAAGTGATTTTGATAATACAGAATTGATTTTGAATGTCAATATCATCACTGGCTTTATTGAAAGAAAACATGATTAGATGACCTAAAGAGCCAGGGGATTTTGCCAGTCAATTTATTGAACATTATTTGGGTCATATTACAAAAGATCATTAGTTGATCAATTTAATTCAACAACTCAAACAAAAACAAGTCAACAAGTTTTTTACAGATCCATAAATGAAAATGTTGGCGATTTAATTCAACTCTTTATTAATGCAAAGCTTGAAAAATGTGAGTTTTTGCCCCTTTCAAATCTGATAATATTATCTAAATTCTATTTTCAAGGCCTTGGATTGGGTTTAGTATATCTCCCAGCAATAGTGATGGTGACAACATATTTTGACAAGAGAAGAGCCTTTGCAACTGGGATTGCTGTTTGTGGATCAGGCATGGGAACACTGCTGTTTGCCCCCCTCACAGAACACCTGATTGGCACATATGGTTGGAGATGGGCACTGGCAATAGTAGCTGGCATTGTGCTCTGCTGCATTCTTTTTGCTGCTGTTTTTAGGCCCCTTAGGCATAAAAGTCCAAAACAGAGTGGCACAAAATCAGAAAAACTTCCAGCTGTGGGAGAGGTGACCTCAGAGGTGTGGTTATTTCAATTCTCATAATTTGATTGAACTTTGACTGATGATACATGAATTTATTCATATAGGAACAACAGTTCTTGCAGCCAAATCTTCCAACAATAACTATCCAGAATGTTGAGCAAGATGCAGAACCAAAGGATAGTGCTTATCAAAGTTCAGTGTCAAGCAGTGAAACTGCACCAGATTCTGTTGAGCATGTTGTGCACCCAGTTCAAGTATCTGCTGAGAGTGAGGGAGAAGCTGAAGCTGCACAAAATCAAAATTTGAAAATGCAACCTGCTTGGCAGAAGAACCCCAGACTTCAGCATCTGGACTTGGGATCCCCAAGAAGCAGTGAGCTGGCCAGAAGTTTACCTACACTGGAGGTACGATATACAGTACAGAGGCCCAGCATAAAAAATTCTCACTCAACAAAAAATTCAAATAACGAAAATTCTCAAGAAAAAAGTGTCTTGCAGGAGGAAAATGTTTCAGGCAATACAATTTTGGACGGGATTGAATGTGTTTTCAAGTAGGACTTGAGCAAAATCCTGCTCTGCATAATTTCATCAAAAATAGATTAGTTTTGCAATCCAGGATCCTCCCACACCCTTTTGCATTTAGCATATATAGGCAAAGGTTCCTGGATTCTTTATTCAATTTTCACACAAAACCATGTTACCCAGAACTCAGAAGCCAATGCCCATATGACTAACAAAAGTACCAAGCATCCCTGAGTATTTAGAAAGCAAATTTTTTTCATGTATCACATTCTTCAGGAAGGAGAAGTGGCAGAAGGAGCAAGCTTAGAGATTGCCCTGGTCAGCAATCAGAACCAAATCCAAAACACTACCCATTTCAATGCCAGTGGCAGGAGGAGGGCCAGCAGTGAAGCCCACAATCCAAGATACACTTGTCAACTGGAAACTGACTCTTCAGGAAAAGATCATCTGAGAAGACCCTCACCATCTGCTTTCCATCATGCCTCTGGAAGGAGTTCTTCTAGCCTGGCAACACAAAAGTGACTATCCTTCCATTCATTATAGCATATCTTACAGTAAAGTATAATGCTATAAAGAGGGCAGCATTAGATAGGGCCTCTCTGTCATCCATTTATAATACATCTGTGCCCTGAACATTTTTAAATAAAAATTTGCATTTTGGTTTGGTATGTTTCAGAAACATGGGATTTGCATTGGCAGCATCCAGTATGTTGGCCCTTCAGGTGCGCCAGAACAGCTTGGCACATCTGGCAGAACAAGTTCATCATAGCTACCATAGGCATTCCAGTTTTAGTCATCATCACAGAAGAGGCTCCACCAGACCCAACAGTGCTGCCCACCATGGAACCAGCAAAGATTCCAGGTTGAAAATTATACCAAACATGTATACAGTGTTGGTGCCATTTACTGGAAGTCCATCACTATACCTGATGCACAGTTCATATATGCTGGTTCATACACATTCAACATGAATTGCATAATAAATGTAAAAAAATATTTTGGAAATGTTCACATTTGGGAAACGGTTTTCATGTCCACTAACGCATTGTTAATTTTTGAGGGACATTGTGAACATTTTTCTATGCTTCACATTTATGACAAGCCCCTTGAACAGGAGCTCAACTCAATTTACAATTCTAGTTTCAATTTTCTCATTATAAAAATAATTCAAGCCCACAGAGTTTTCTCCCAATGTGGTTTGAGTTATCTGCAGCAAAATTATCTTCACTAAACGAAGACATTTTTGAAAAAGGTTATACATAAACATCAAATGCACTCTGCTTTTCTGGTTTTAATTTTTTTTAATGTTCATGGTGCTAGAATGAATTCACCATTTGCGAGGTTTCAATTAAATTTAACAAGGAGAATATTTTCGGGGGGAAATTTTATCCAGAGGAACAAGAAGTGCAGAGCCAGTAACAAGAAGACCTCCTTCTCCTGTGCCATTTGTGGATGAACCCAAGCAATTCTGCCAGTTGCCAAGAAGAAAATTAGCAAGCAAACTGATGGGGCTTGTTCCCAATGACTTGCTTCTGGTGCTCTATGAAATGCTCAACTTTTCCATTCTGAAGGACCATGTTTTCTTGTTGTTTGCCAGTGCCAACTTTGTGACCAGTGTTGGCTACATTCTGCCTTATTGCTTCCTCATGGTAAGTAAGAAGTTCTCTTCTTGAAAAGATTTCATATCCTTCCATGAATACATGACATTTAACATCTGATTCCTCAATGTTTGAATGTGTAAAGAAGGATTCTCTGTGATTGAGAAAGTTGGATATGAACCAAGAATCATTATATACAGTATAGATTAAAGTCTTGTTACAACTAATTTCTTTATAAAAATAATTGCTCACAAAAAATGTTCTTTGGGTTTCTGCCCAATATTTTCAGCTGTACTGTCATTCAAATTGTTTACAAGTGGACTCTCTGGTAATCTTGTCTAGAACAATCTTTACAGTTTATAAAAAAAATTCTGGTCCCTCAATTTTCATTATAGAGTGAGCATATCTGTATTATAATTTTTTGTTATACCAAAGCTTTTCCCAGGTCCTAAGTATTTAATTGTAGTAAGGATTCCTATACAGATGAAAAACCTGATTGGTCTCTTTGTAGGATAGAGCAAGTTTGGAACTTGGGATTGATCCACATTCTGCAAGCAAGATCTTGGGTATGATTGGCATGGCAAGTATGGGAGGGAGACTGGTGTTTGGCTTTCTTGCGGACCATGTGTGCTTCAACAGACTCTGGCTGTACTCTGGGTGCATTGTTTGCTGTGGAGTTGGTAAGGTCATGAGCAAATTATCCAAAATTTCTTGGGAAAAAATTCCCACGTCTTTTGTCATATTTCAGCCACCTTCTTCTGCCCTTTGGCAACAGAAGAGTATTCCTTGACCCTCTATGCAATTGTTTTTGGGGCAACCTCAGGGGCATATGTTGGGCTCAGCTCAGTGATCCTAGTGGACCTGATGGCATCTGAGTCCACTGGTGTGGATGATGCCCTGGTGAACGCATTTGGAATTCTATTGCTCTTCCAGGGGGCTGCTACAACAGTTGGACCACCAATTGGAGGTAAAGTGATACTATTGAATGAACACATAGTTCAGCATTCTCCTTGGACAAATATTCAAAAATGTGATCATGTCTTTTTTCTAACTACATCCAAATTCTTGGATGAATTAAATACTGTTCTGTGCTACAATTGGTTAGAAAATTCTGTAACCACATACAGGTACCGTAATTTATGAAGCAGGAGGATTTCCTGCACCATTTCTTCAATCAGAATCCTATAGATTATATAGAACAATGTTGGATCAGATCTTAAGCCAGTCACTATTCATTTTCTGAGGATTTTCTTCAAATACAATACATAGCTGGCCTATATACTCAATTATGTTCTGGCAACCCCCAGTATATCAAGTGTGAGAGCATTTCTTATATAGAAGACATTATTAAAGATAAACTCACTGAGAAGATGTAGTCAACATTTATATTCTGTGTACAAGGGGGGTTTTTTTTTTGGGTCTTACAAGGGAAATTCTATGCTATAAAATTATTGCTACAATGAATTTTTTCTGGTCCCTTGGATTTTGTCGAAGGGAGAGTCCAATTGTGCTGTATTTAGATTTGGTACATTGTCACCATGAGATTATCAAATACAGTACTATATTTTTACTTACTGTAGTTTGTATTATTTGGAGCACCTTCATATAGATCAAGGGCCATTTCAGCTCTATCTGCCTCTCCTCAGCATCTCAATCTTTTTTTTTTCAATACAATTACATGTGGTCAGGAAATAATGAAGGATGACCCTGTGGAACTTACATCCATTAAGTTATTTGAAGAAGAGGAGAATGAGTGACCAACAAAAATATCATGAGTCAATCTGGTAAATGCGATTTGTTCAAAAACAGATCAGCTCCAATCACAGAGCTGAATGGTACTTTAATGGACAATGATGATACCTCAAACCTTCTTAGGTGAAATTCCTCCAGCATCAAATTCATTTGAAATCCCAGCAGCCCAATTTCCATCAATATTCAAAGTTTATTATAGACCTCACTGACTCAAAGAATTCCCTTCAAACCTCTCAAAATCAAAGTTTGAGGATTTTGGGTATCATGTCATTGAAAAAGAAAAGAGAAAAGCAATTGGATGTGTTTTGGAAGGAAATGAAAAACTAATATAGACAAATAAACCCTTGCCCCAAGTTTGGCATTATGTCAACTCACTTCAAGAGCAATTCAAGGCCCGGAATGTCACCAATTTTAACTTTCTTCAGCATCTCTTCTATTTACCTCAGCAAAAATAAACTTGGCTTCCTCAACTAAATCCCTCCCAAGTTAAAATGTTTGCTGGTTTCTTGAAGTTCCATTTGAAGAGGTTCAACTGTTATTAATACAGTACTATAATTCTGTTTCAGGTTGGGTAACAGACATTGCTGAAAATTCGGACGCAACCTTCAGAATGGCAGGAGCCCTAATCGGAATCAGTGGACTCGTCTTGTCATTCACACCTTGCCTGGTGGCCAGAAGAGAGCAGAAACGATGCAAAAATGCAGCAAGATTGACCCAATCACCTGAGTAAAAATGAGATCAAAACCTTTTTGGAAAATTTCACAACAGTTCATTTCCTGCACTAACTTCCTTTTTTTGTTTATGTTCCCGACGACCGTTTGGTCAAAAAATTCGTTTTTACGTGTGAAGTACCGACGAACAACAGTATTTCAAACGCACAAAATTAACTGTGGCTCCTGAGCCGAATAATAATGAAACGGAAGTTATGAGAATGAAAGAGAGCAATAACACAGGACGACGGTGCTTTGATTGAGCTTACTACGTTTCCAGTATTGTTCATTGATTGATTAATGATGTGCGCGTGGAAAATAAAAAATACGTAATTTTTGAATATACACTGGCTACTTTTGAAAATGCCACGTTGAACCTTCATTTCAATAAATACGCAAAGCCATTCTTTTCACATGTTCTTCATAATTCGATAAAATCACATTACAAGAAAAATTTTCCATGAAACAATTTGTCTTCTTATTAGTCCCAGGAGTTTTTTCCATAGGTGCTTATGTTATAAAAATCTCATGTTTGCAAAATCAGGATAGGCTGAAATCTCAGTGCAGTGAGACCCCAAGATGTGGACATAATTGGTGCCTGACAAGTGTCCTGATGATGCATATCCCAAAGTTGAGTCTAATTTTCCCTTAGACTTCAATGCATAGTATAGTATACATAGTATAGTATGAATAGTATGCTTGTTTAGTAATTAATTGGTTCTCCTTTTGTCAAAAATTAGAAATAAGTTCTCAAATAATTTAAAAAAGGTGTCCCCCTTAACTTAAAGTTGTAGAAAACAACAGTCCAAAACATCCACATAGAATCAGATCTTTGGTATCAATTGGAGATCAAAAAATGAAAAAATAATGATAAGTGTTGCTGAAATATGCAAAGATGATACAAAAACCTCCAAAAAAGAAGAACAAAATAATCTTGCTTTTGATCATGAATTAGAGTAAATTAACTTGAGATTTTTTGTAAATATAAATAGCTGGCTTTTTTTAAGATATCAAAATTGAAGAATAATTTGTTTTGATTTTTGGGGGAAAATTAAAAAAAAGTGTCCCTAACTTGAGCCAATGTCTGGATGTTGGGCCTGATTCTTCGGCTTGCAAGTGCTCCCAAGTTGATTTGTCCTTATGCTGGGGTGTCTCTCTGTTGCAGGGTCTTACTGTATAACAAATCTTTGGCTCTGATTCTGGGCATTTTCCATTTATTCATTCAATAAATGGAATATTGAGAATTTTGTACTGGTGCAGCAGCATTCCAGCTTCACATAAGGAAAAATTTTGTGTATTGGAGATTTAGTGTTAAAAAAATACAGAACTTGATACTATACTTATTAAAATTTTTTGGATTCATGTGAAAATGTATGTCTTTATTTCTTTCAAATGACCAGTATACAGTATGTTGGAAAGAATTTACCTCTATTTCGAAAAACAAACAGGTATGCATGAAAAAGTTGATACAGAAGCAAGTACAGTACTTCTACAACATGATGTACTTTGGTTTAATTTTATTTTAAAAGACAAACAGCACTCCAGTAGAAATACAGGTTCACAAAAAGAAAACTATTGCGCATTCAAACACTTTTCTATTCATTTCATTGGAGACACTTGGAAATTACAACAGGTATTGAATAATTATTTTTTTAGAAGCTTTTACAGTGTGTTTATTTTCCTATTTCCCATAAAATTTCTAAAATGTGATGAAAATCATGAATCTTGATACAACTATAATTTAGCATAATAATGAATTCTTAATCAGGTCCCTGTATGGGAGTTCAATGTAAGGATATTTTACTGTATTTGTAAGCGGCAAGCAATTGGGTAGAAATCGCTGAAGGACATTTTTCGCACAGATAAACCAGAGGAATAAGCCAAGATGAAACGCATGCATGGCAGCCCAAAAAAAAACGTGACGGACTAGCTCAGAGAAGCCTTTGGAAGCATTTACAATATGAGGGAAAACTTCTCAGAACTTTGGACAACTTAAGCTTCTGCGAAGGGCTTCCCAAGATGACCTAGAAATGTGGGTTCTGTCGAGTATAAAAGGCCAAGGTCTGGACCAGGGTTCCCCAGTTCGCAGCGTCTTCACTGGAGTATTTCGAGTCTTCGAATTTGCTTCAGGCAGAAAACCTGCGGGAGAAAATTTTAAAAGCTTCGCTTGAGAAGGGAATCTTTCGAGGTAAAAAAAAAAGAATAATAAGTTATATTTTCGAAAACATTTTTTCCGTGTGACCCGAAAAGAAATCAACAAAAACTTCCAAGGTGAGTACATACTACAGTATATCAACAGTTCATTAGTACCATGAACTAATCCTATAATGGACTCAATTCTAAAATTTCACAACTATAATTTCTACAATTTTAACCCTGAAGAAAAAGCATTTCATTCAACTAGAATTTCTGCACAGCCAAAAATGAATGGAAATACAGTTTAAATGTACGGTAAACATGAATAAAGTTTATCTATCACTTTGTCAAACGCGATCTGAAAGAATATACAGAAAATAAATCTTGAAAATGTATGATATAATTTCATTTACATATTTTGGAAATGTTCTTTCCTCTACAAGAATGCAAATTTTAGTGAGCAAAGATGTCATTGTTAGAGATCAGAATTTCATCATTGTGTCTTGTGTCAAAATCAGAACACTGTGCACAATAATTTGAGATCCTCCTGATATTCGCATCATTCATGATTAATGTTGAATGACACAAACAGTTCATATAATTGTGTGAACATTTCAAGGCTATATATTTTAATCGGATGCTTATCAGACCAATACTACCAAAAAATTGGAAGATTGAATAGCACTTAATTCTGACATTTCCACAGTTCAATAACTTAAGAATACACGCTATATTACATATGCACTGCAATAACAAAAATATTCAAAGTAGTAGGATTCTTTTTTATTGATTCATATACCTGTATAAGCTTGTTTCCCTGCTTCTCGGAATTCACCGGGTTCAAAAATTTTCAAAATTCCTAAACATCCATTAACACTACACTCCAGCATATTTAAAAAAATTATACACCATATGGGTATTAAAAAAATGTATTACAGGAGCAACAGAACATACAAATGGATGAAAAATGAATTTCTATCTTTTTCTTGATGACAAAAATCATAGCACAAATTAAAGCCCATTTGGTGTTCAGCCTTTTTCCAGATAATGTTTGATAGATCACACACTTCAGACAAAATCTTCGCAGAAAATAGCGTAAAACTGTCACTTTTTATCCTCTTCTTTGATTCAGAACAGATGGGACTGCACATAACTCATGCTGATTTTTTCCATACACCAGAAATATACTCACAACTCAACTCAAAATAAAAATGAATCCAATGCCTAGATTTGATGGATTTATGTATGAATAAACAGATGTCAGGAGAACCTACCTTCGATGCTTACACGTGGGGCCAGAAGGCAAACCTCATGCAGATGCCCGGAAACAACTTGATGATGGGAGGCGCAGGGATGATGATGGCCGGTGGTTTCGGCAATGGATCCATCGTGGACAAGGTACCACAAGACATGCTGTACATGGTGGACCCTCACTGGAACCAATTCCCACCTCTGAACCCCCTGATGTACTCGCTGCTCGCCTTCGTCATCACCGTCATGGGCTTCGTCAGCATTGTCGGCAACTTCGTCGTCATGTACGTGTTCATGTCCACCCGGAACCTCAAGACCCCGTCAAACTTGCTCGTCGTCAACTTGGCCTTCTCTGACTTCATCATGATGGTCTTCATGTTCCCGTTCATGGCCGTGTCCAACTTCTACGAAACCTGGGCTTTCGGTGAGTTCATTTTTTGTTGAACCGGATTCTGGAGTTTCTGATACCTATAGCAAAATTTACGCTTATCTCTTTTAAAAAAATGTACCGTACATTATATCCATTCCCCTATCCCTCATGTGTTTTCTCAAGGTCCCCTGATGTGCGAACTCTACGCATTCATCGGATCTCTCTCCGGTTGCATGTCGATCTGGTCCATGGCCATGATTGCCCTCGATCGGTACCGAGTCATCTGCAAGGGAATCGCTGCCAAGCCAATGACATACAAGAAGGCTCTGGGTTCCATCTTGTTCGTGAACATGGCTTCCTTGATCTGGTGCTTGGCTCCATTCTTCGGCTGGAACCGATATGTGCCTGAAGGAAACATGACCGTCTGTGGAACAGACTCCATGAGCGAGGACTGGTTGAGCCGCAGCTACGTCATCGCCTACGCCGTTTGGGTTTACTTCATGCCTCTGCTCACCATCCTCTACTGCTACTTCCAAATCGTCAAGGTCAGTATAATCTGAGAATATCTCACATGGTGCAAAAATAACCTTAATGTAAGGCCAATGAAGGATTTTTCACGCGGCAATAAAATCTTGAAAGTACAGTATTTCAATACGTACCTGATGATGACGCCCATATTTAGCAGAGGTAAATCCTAAGCAACAGCTGCATGAACTCTTCGTCCTATCTTATATATAGCTATAATACAGTTGAATCTCATTCCCAAACAAATTCTCGAGGACGTGAGAAAATTCGTCATATTGAAAAATGGGTTAATTGAGATTCGTCGTTCTAAAAGTATTTTTGGGTGAAATTTTCTGGCAAATGGGTGATAAACTTTGTATAAAAGGATTCAAATATAGTTACCTCGTTCTCACAATATTCCATCAAGATCCTCTTTTCGCGCAGTTTTTCACTGGAGGTAGTTTATAGTTCAAACTGCCTCAACTTCAGTTCGAATTTGTCCTGTCGCTTTCGTATCTCTTATTGCTCCTAAATTTTTGCACTGTATTTGTGTCTTGCAGACTGTTGCCGAACACGAGGAGGGAATGAGGGAACAGGCAAGGAAGATGAACGTCCAAAGCTTGCGATCTGCTGAGGCTGCCAAGACCAGCGCCGAGATCCGCCTCGCCAAGGTATGCTGTATAGTGTATACACTCTCATCCACTGATTCTCTGAAGTTGCAACCGATAGAAAAATATTGCAGACGATATTAAAAGCAAAGAAGCTTTTCATCGAATCACTAAATTTCCCCAGAGGAAAAAATTTGGACGATAATTTTAATACAGTATAAAGGTTCAAGAAAAAGCGTTTGCAATGATGACCAGCACCGACTCATTGTGGTAGTCTATTCCAGTGTTCTCCATCTGATGGTTGTCCATGGACCAGCAACTGTCCGCAGAATTTTGCTAGTCTGCGGGAAATTTTCTTCAGCATGATAAATTCATCAAAAGTAGCACTGCAGTATGTCATCTTTTTCTGAAATTTCGGAAAGACAATGGTAGTTGAAATTATCTAATGGAAAAATAATTTGGCATTCATCCTGAAACTTCAAAAAATTTTCATCAGCTGAAATAACTCTTTTTTTCATTCTGAAAGATTGTCTTCAAGCCCACCTTGAACATTTCTTGAAGACATTCCACTATAACTGCTACATTGGTTCTTAATTTAATTTTTGCCAAAAAGCAGAATCAAGTATATCTGCCATAACGTCTTTCAAACTTTTTTGAGTCTGCACAAATTTCATGAAACTTTGCCAGTCAGCAGAAATATGTTTTGGAAAGTTGCCAGTCCACAGGTCCAAAATGGTTGGATAAAATTGTACTATTCATCTACGCTGAATTTTGTGCAGCAAATATTGAAAATATTTTTCAACAATCCAACTTTTGGACTGGATATTTTTTAATCGATACTTCTTGGCGGATAAATTACACAGATTGCAATGATGACCATCTCTCTATGGTTCATGGCCTGGACCCCATACCTCATCATCAACGCCCGAGGAATCTTCAACAAGGAATCCGTGACCCCCTTGTTCACTGTCTGGGGCTCGTTGTTCGCCAAGTGCGCTGCTGTCTACAACCCGATCGTGTACGGCATCAGCCACCCCAAGTACAGGACTGCCCTCTATGAGAAGTTCCCGTGCCTGGCTTGCACCACCGAGTCTGATGATGAGGACGACGTCCGCTCCACCGCCACCGTGGAAGTCGCATCCACCAAGTCCGAGGAGAAGGCGTAAAGCAAGGAACAACGTGTCTCGACTATGTTGCTTCCAATCTTTGAGCCATGCTTCTGCAAATGGAGTAGAGTACAGTTCAGAAAATGTTTTTGATACCGTTGAAAATGCCTCGTTCCCTTCAAAGGCGAAAAAAGAAAAAAAGGAAAAATAAAAACCCACCCAGCATAAAAAAAAATTTCAGTCTGATTATTCAAATATCCGACCTTCCAGCACATTACAGCACCAGCAGAGAAAAGTCATAATTGTCCTAGTTTAGTTCGTAGAACCACTAACGACGTCTAGCGACACAAAGGATCATCTAAATGCGAGGGTCTCAATTGTTTCTACCTAGATGGCTCTCTACAATCATACGCTGATCCCTCTTCAAATCTGTATGGTAATACAATACAGTACAGTACTTCTTGCAACACAAAAATCTTCTCTCCGTCTGATACATAGAACAAGCCATACTCCAATGAACATTTCAATTGAATTCCAATAAGAACTCAACCCCCCCCCCCCCCAGTCAATTACTGTACCTCCCTGTTTTCATTTTTTTTCAAATTCCTATCTGAATTCCCTCAGAATTCAGACAGTGCACTAAAAATATTTTTAGGTCAAAGGCTTTCCCCTCAAACCTCAATAACTCTAACTTTCTGGAGCTTGTTTTTCTTATCAACTGGGGATAAAAGCAATAGAAATAGGATTTGATGTGTATTGAAAGGAAGTGAAAGAGTTAGGGCAAATTAACCCTTGCCTCCAAATTCAGCATCCTGTGAAATAATGTAAGAAGCAATTTAAAGCCCAGAATATCACCAATCACAATTTCCTGTAATCCTTGTTTTTTCCCAACAAAAATGCATTTTTCTCTAAATGCTGGGAACATCCTCAAGTTGCATTTTTACTGCTGCTTGTTTGAAGTTTGACTTCATATGAGGCTTGACTCTATTCAACTTATATAGCAAACTTGGAAGTTTAAATTAGAGTATATAGGAGGGACATATGATGCATAATGAAAGGCACGTCAGACCTAAATCCTCTGGAAATTATTTTGTCAACAGCCCTTCTTAGAAAGCATAACATTGAAAATCATTTGAAGGAAAATCACAAAATAATTTCCACTTTTTAAGACTGATGCTCAAACAAGGTACGTTGTTTGAACCCTGTTTGAAAATTAGTTCAAGTCTTCTTTTCTAGTGAGCAAAGCAAAACAATATTTTCCTGCGAATTTCATACATTCTTTTGCCCAAATGAATTCTCCCAAAACATAATTTAATAACATGAGCTGATGAAAACTGTACACGTTACCAGAGAACCTTCATGAGGGTTAAAACAATTAATTGGCCGACAGCAACCTAATTTTTTCTTACATGCAAGGAATGGGTTGAGCTATCATGTAGGACTCTTGTCAGAGCACAGCAGAAATTTCAGCTTCATGTTTCAGTGGGTTTTATCCTTAATCTTACGTTAACGCCTCAACAGCCCAGCCCTGGGCTGCAGTTAAGCAGTGTTGGATTATCCTTGGAGCCATTGCCCAGGCAATGGGTGCAGGGGTGAAGGTGTCCGGGGTGACCCTAGCTCTGTGCTGCTTGCATCTAGGTGTCACTGCTGCTGTCAAAGATGGTCTGGAAGAGGTCATTTTGGGAATGGCGGACGAGGAGTGGAGCAGTGCCTTCATGGACTTGGTAGTTGGGTTCGCCGCCACAGCCTTTACTGGAATTTCAGCCCTCCTGCTTTATTACCTCACTCAGGACAAGCCTCTGGATCCAAAAGAAAAGGCATTTGAAATATTATAATTTTGCATTACAGTATAGAATCATGTTACAAAAATTGGAAAGGAATGAAGCTGCTTTTTATGTCCCTTCCCAATAATGGCCAGAATGAAAAATAATATCCTCTACAAGTACTACAACAAATATGTCATTAAAACAAAGCTATTTTGCTGGTCTCAGTGGCTTTGTTTAGTAATATTTTAGTGCATTGAATATTGAAGTTTAGGGTGATTTTCTCAGGTATAAGAAGCTATTCTGCCTTTTGAAAAAACTTCACTGTATGCAGTGTGGCCTAGAGATGTGTACATAATTGATACTTTTTTCATGTACTAATTGTGGCAAAGCTGCTGGATCTGGCTGCAACAGGACAAAAAACTTTTCTTCTTTTGCAGTTCTTGAGCCTTGCCAAAATTCCATTTGGTGAGACTCACTGAGCCTCATCCAAAGCTGCAAAAGTTGAAATGACTTCCTTTGATAACACCACAATTGTGAGCCAGGAAGAAATCACCGGAGTTCTTCTTGACCCATAGACAGCATATAGGTCTAAAAATCTGCATTCCTCTTTGAGAATAAGGGGGAAGTAAGTTTTAAAGGGCTTTTAAATTTAATATTAACAATTCCAATCATCTGTGCTAACCAGCAATCAATTTATCCTGTAAACCATGACCATGGTTGAAAATTCAACCATTTTCCATCAGCCTAATGATAAAGAAACTCAATGAGTATAGGAACTCCTCTGAAAAGAGTTGAGTCCTTCAAGACTGGCAAATTCTGATTGCTGCAAAAAATCAATTCCTTCATCAGGGATCCAATGGACCCTTGATGACATCTTTGACCTTGCCCATATGTTGAATTGTCTTTTTAATTGGATCATTGTTTCCCATGGACTTCAATGGATACATATTCAATTCAATTGGTTCTCTTTTACATCAAATATTAAAAGTGCCCCAAATAAAAAATCCAGTTTGTTTCACAACTAAAGACACAGAAATAACTTTCAGAAGAGAACCATGCCAAATTTGATTGTAAGGCATCAAAAGGCACTAAACAAGACAAGTCTTTCTGTGCACAGACAATGAAAAAACTGCAACTGACATCATGACAACAAAGACAACATTTTTATGAATTAGGGTAATTGTATAATTAAATAGAAGAATAATCAGGCAAAATATTTTCAGAGGATGAATTCTAGCAGTTAAATTAACTTCTGATCATTCAATGAAATCTGAACTGATACAATCGATACAATCATGCTCTTATTTCTTAAGAGTATACAGTGAATTTTTCTTTCCGTGGTCATTTTTGACTTTTTTTCCTTCTTTTCATTGTTGACCATTCTAATTAAATAAATTCTGAACAAAACACTATAATCGAAATAATTGTTCAAAAAATGCGGAAATATCACTAAACCTTCGTAAAAAAATGTGGAATACTTGCCTAGATTATTTCAGATGTTTTTCATGTTATTTCTGCCACGTCCTTAAATTGAATCAAAAATTCAAAAATATCATACCGCATTTCATCATCACGACATTTTAAAAGTACTGTTTCGTAAGATCGTAACACAGTAAAATATCGTCAGAAAAAGCCATTGGGGCCGTTGAAAAAACTTTGTTGCAATAAAAAATTGATCATGAAGTAGATCATACAACTTTGTGGCTGAAGGGCAGGGAACTAAAAAACCACTTTGTTGTAATCGATGATTTGTTGTTACGAGATTTGTTGTAATAAGATTCTTCTCTTTTAATGCGTTGATTTCATGGAATTTTTCGCAGGCGGGTCAAACCTACGAGAAACTGAAGATCGAGCTGAAAAGAGACCCCGTACTGACATTCAGGTGGTGTCAAGCAAACGGACTAGTTGCGGACACCTGCCCCGAATGCAAACTCACCCTGGATGTCGGAGACTCCACAAAAGCTGGTCAACAGATCAGATGCATGCAATGTCATAAACCTGTGGCTGCTTTGCAAGGAACCTGGTTCCACAATATCGACATTGATCCTTGGAAAGCCATCTGCGTAATGTATCATTGGGCTGTGGGGAATAGTCACCGCGGAGCAGCGCATCAGTTGGCCATGGACGAGGACACTATCAAACACTGGTACCGAAGGTATAACATGATCTCCACGCAATTGTGAAAATCATCTAAATTTTTCGATAATGCGTCTCACTTCACGTAGCTAGCAAAAATTTCACGAAATATCGAAGAATCTATCTTTTTTTTTGGCGCGGTCGCATTTTGGTTCGGTTTTTGTTATAGATGCAGTTCACTGAAATCGATAGAAAATTCGCACGCTTTTCGTAGTAAATACACTTATCACAGTTAGACAGTGATTAGATGATACACGATAGAAAGGAACAGATTTCTGTTTATAGATCAGTCATTCATGATAATTTAGTTATGCTGCTATTCCTGAATTGGTGGCGCACTGCATGGATGGACGCGGCGGTTCACTGACAATAATAGAACAGTATACTGCTTTATCTATCAGAATATTTTGAATTTGAATCCGCCGGGGAAGCTGATCAGAATCCAACGCATAAAAACTCTCAATAACCGCTATTTTATATTGAGAGTCCTATCGTGGAGATTTCATTTCAATTATAATCGTAAAAATGCACACTATTTACGGAAACACGTTCGTTGACTTCTGTAT
Source organism: Notodromas monacha (assembly GCA_905338405.1). Lineage (NCBI taxonomy): Eukaryota > Metazoa > Arthropoda > Ostracoda > Podocopida > Cyprididae > Notodromas > Notodromas monacha. Next base: position 167,301 of record CAJPEX010000015.1, on the reverse strand, counting down.
TTATTGCTGGAATCAATTATAGGACAGTCATTTTGCTTTACAGCCACAAAAATAACAGCCTCTTAAACGCGTAAAATCCGGGCATTGCGTTGCAACTTTTCGCCTCTGAATTCAGTCGTACTTCCGGCTTTTGATGAGTCATCTGAATCGTGAAGAGTTACTGAATATATACAGTACACGTCTGTATACATGTATACTTCATCAGATAACCTACGAACGTCTGATCAATGATGGGACAAAAAAAAAGATGGAAAAGGTTGATTCTTTTAGATAGAATTTATGCTCCAGAAAACTTTTCCACATTGAAAAAGAGACATACACGTGAGATCCGCACATTCTCCAATTAAATCGTGCTTTCCCACTCTAACGCAGATGTCAAGAGGCAGCAGAATTCAACCTGCGATTGTGCACGAATGCCACAACGGACGAAGAACAAGAAGAAACTTCTCACGGGAAACGTCTCCGACCGTTGGCCAGAAACCACTACGAAGATGACCACATCGCTTGCTACTGTCCGAAATACCGAATTGGCGGGAAAGGGCGCATCGTGGAAGTAGATGTTCTCGAACGTGGCCATTTGTTGCAAGAGAAGTGCGTTCTTGCTGGCATAGAGCGTGGGGGTTGGAGGGCATTTGCTATTCCAGTGCCTGATACTGGAGACTCCAAGGCCTTGAAGGCTGTATTGAGTGCAAAATTGTTCCCTGGGACAATCGTGAGGGATGTAGAAAAGGTTGCTGTACCTGCAAGAGAGCTGAAGCATGTGAGGGCTTTTTTAAGAGACATGGTGGAGAATATGAAGCAACCTGCTACTGAGGACATGATCCCTGTTTATTCTTCCCAATGGATGTGGAGGAAAGTAAGTATTTTAATGACCCTAGAAGAAGTTAATTTTTTAGAATAACTTCAAGAGGATTAATATGCACGTTTCCCATTTTCCCAGCCACGGCCATAGTAAGTTATTTCTGGCTTGGTGTACTGTATACTGATGGATAGTGAAACATTATAATTGAGCCGCTGTATCAAGATTCAAGAAAAGATTGAGCACAGAATAGCTAAAATATTGCAAGAATTCCAGCTTGAAGTTAACCTCCAAACTAAGTCAAAAAACTCCTTGAATAAAATACCCACTGGATCTGGCCAGTCCCCTTATTCAACGAGTCAAGACTAATGCATTTTACTGTACATTTATTTCTCTCTCTCTCTCTCTCTCTCTCTTCCTACGCTTCGTCAATCATCACCCTTGAGAAACTTTTTAGGAAATTTTTTAGCATTGAATTGTGCTTATATTCAAGAATATTTTGATTTTTCTCTCTCTCTCTCTCTCTCTCTCTCTCTCTCTCTCCAAATATTTTGGATTTATAGCCCCAAATTTTTTCATTGCCCTTTTGCTATTCAACTGCTCAGACTAAACTGAAGTTTAATATTTTTATTTGATAAAGCTTTGCACAAGAGATTTGGCAACTTCCAACTACATTGAACACATTTAAGATTATGCCATAAAATAATTTCAATTGATTAACCTACATAAATTGACCATAGACTCCCCATAGTCCCCAACTTGAACTCCCTGAAGCCGAATTCTTGAGGGGTTTGATCGTAGCAATCATACAAGTTCATAGGAACAGGTGTACACAAAATTAATATTGTTATATGAGATAATTGGCAATTCTTTTTTTATCAGGTGAATGAATCGTACAGAGGAGATGTTTTCACACAAATGGTGGAACATGTGAGCAAAGCTTTTCCCTTCACCCCTGACGGGAAATTCCCAGAGAAACCACATGACGCAATATTTTTCAAGGATCCATTCCAAGAAGAAGCTCAAAAAGAAGAAGTCTGCACACAACTCATCCTCCTTCCAAACAAGCCTCCTGTAGTCCAGAAATTTCTCATTGACAAATCAGTTGCTGAAAAGAAACCCGAGAAGCCTGCTCCAGGTCTGAACAAATATGCTGAGAAACACAATAAATTTTAGAATGTTGGGATTTTTGTTTCAGCGCCCAAGAAGCCAAGCAAGATTCCTCCAAGAAAGCCAACAAAAAGACCTGCGAGGCGCAGGAGTTTCATCAGAGTTGCTCCAAGGCCTCAGCTGGTTCGCACTCCACCACCAGGCGTTGGTTCTCCAAGGGCTTATTCTGCTTATTAAACTGAAAATTGACTGAAAATTGTGTTCACATTGAGAAATTAAAACATTTCCATGGAACCTAACTTCAACCTCTTCATTTCAACAACTAGGATCAGATGCATTCGCTTTCTATAGATCACTGCAAAAAAAAATGAATTGACTTGACATATCGCCACATATATAACTTACCTCAAACATGAAAGTTCTGATTTAAATTGCTACTTCATTCCTACGCTTCGTCAATCATCACCCTTGAGAAACTTTTTAGGAAATTTTTTAGCATTGAATTGTGCTTATATTCAAGAATATTTTGATTTTAACAGAAAAGGATTGGATTTAGAAGAGGGGATTAATTTTCTCCATTTCTGCAATAATTATCAAATCAGTTTCCAGAATACCTCTGAAAGTTATTCTTTGTCAAGAGATTTTTCACTATGACGGCTGTCATGCTGTGTGCTGCGAACATACAGTATTTTTGCGAATGATGTTTCTGATGCACCGCTGATGACTTCAGGTTAATAAATCATAACTTTCTGCTGCATGCTCAGGGTTTTTTACTTTTCTCCAAGTGTTTTCCATACAACGACGCACCGATATGATTGTATAACAAGAAAGAGATCCTACCAGCAGGATGCACAGCAACCACCGATGAAAACAGGGGCAAGAAGGAAGAAACCCGAGTTCCTCACGGAAGAATCACTTCAACGCGATCATCAACGCGAACTTCGGCAGCTGATATTTTTTTTTATCACGAAAGATATATTACACACTGAAGATGTCGCTCAAGCCTTCTCCTCGGACTTGATGGTGGATGCGACTTCCACGGTGGCGGTGGAGCGGACGTCGTCCTCATCATCAGACTCGGTGGTGCAAGCCAGGCACGGGAACTTCTCATAGAGGGCAGTCCTGTACTTGGGGTGGCTGATGCCGTATTCGGGTTGTAGACAGCAGCGCACTTGGCGAACAACGAGCCCCAGACAGTGAACAAGGGGGTCACGGATTCCTTGTTGAAGATTCCTCGGGCGTTGATGATGAGGTATGGGGTCCAGGCCATGAACCACAGAGAGATGGTCATCATTGCAATCTGTGTAAATTATACGCCACGGTATAGATTTAAAAAGAAGAGCGAGATCGAAATATTCGACTATTAAATAGCACTTAAGCACTAAACTCAGAATCAATGAATAAAAAAGTATACTGTACTTTACGGTACGGTATATAAAAGGTCATGAAGAAAAGTTATACCTTGGCCAGACGGATCTCGGCGCTGGTCTTCGCTGAATCAGAAGACCGCAAGCTCTGGACATTCATTTTTCGTGCTTGTTCCCTCATCTGCTCTTCGTGTTCAGCAACAGCCTGTCACATGAAAAATAATACACAATTTTGATATACAGTCTTACTAACATGGAACTAGAATTAAATAAACAGTGTAGTGATGAAGTCATTCGAGGATTAGATAATCCTGCTCAAACGAAGAAATCGGGATTGAGCCAAAGGATTATATTCTCCAATAGAGTAAAAAGATATTAAGCTGCTGTTGCTGGAATTTTTTTCCAATTGCTGTGCATCAGTAGCAACATGTTCATGTACAAGGTTTTATTTCTTCGCTATAAATCCATCATTGGCATCATATATACAGTATTTGGTTCATGCATACACAATGCCACATTTTCTCAGCTTCTACTGACCTTGACGATTTGGAAGTAGCAGTAGAGGATGGTGAGCAGAGGCATGAAGTAGACCCACACGGCATAGGCGATGACGTAGCTGCGGCTCAACCAGTCCTCGCTCATGGAGTCTGTTCCACAGACGGTCATGTTTCCTTCAGGCACATATCGGTTCCAGCCGAAGAATGGAGCCAAGCACCAGATCAGGGAAGCCATGTTCACGAACAAGATGGAACCCAGGGCATTCTTGTATGTCATTGGCTTGGCAGCGATTCCCTTGCAGATGACTCGGTACCGATCCATGGCAATCATGGCCATAGACCAGATTGACATGCAACCGGAGAGAGATCCGATGAATGCGTAGAGTTCGCACATCAGGGGACCTTGAGAAAACATATGAGGGATAGGGGAATAGATATAATGCGCGGTACATTTTTTTTTACAGATATAAGCGTAAATTTTGCTATAGGTATCAGAAACTCCAGAATCCGGTTCAACCAAAAATGAACTCACCGAAAGCCCAGGTTTCGTAGAAGTTGGACACGGCCATGAACGGGAACATGAAGACCATCATGATGAAGTCAGAGAAGGCCAAGTTGACGACGAGCAAGTTTGACGGGGTCTTAAGGCTCCGGGTGGACATGAACACGTACATGACGACGAAGTTGCCGACGATACTGATGAAGCCCATGACGGTGATGACGAAGGCGAGCAGCGAGTACATCAGGGGGTTCAGAGGTGGGAACTGGTTCCAGTGAGGATCCACCATGTACAGCATGTCTTGTGGTACCTTGTCCACGATGGATCCATTGCTGAAACCACCGGCCATCATCATCCCTGCGCCTCCCATCATCAAATTGTTTCCGGGCATCATGATGTTTGCCTTCTGTCCCCAGGTGTAAGCATCAAAAGTGGGCTCTCCTGACATCTGCCGACATAAATATTTCCGATGAACAACTCATTCCCAAAGATCCACTGTCATCATCTAGCTTTTTTTCATTTTCCACGATATACATGATCAGAAAAGTGAATTGGCTTTCTTCACCTTTAGGAAATATTTTACAATTCGTAAGAGATTTCTTTATAGGCATTATTGTTGATGCCTTATGCATAAAGTGAACGTACCTTGACTTTTTTGTTTTAATCCTTTCGAGCGTCGAGTAGCAAAAACTTGGATAGATTTCTCTGGCGCAATACTTCAAAAAAGTTTTCTCGCAAGCGAAATCACGCAGGCTTTTCAAAACTGAAGCAAATTCGAACTTCGAAATACTCCAGCGAACAAGCGTCTGCACTGTTGGTTCCGGACTTCGCTTACAGCTTTTATACCGTATTGAATGTAAGCGTTTCCAAGGTTTCCTAATCTTATCCCCTTGCTTTGCTCTCCTAGAAGACGACATTTCTCAGAATCCTTTGCACGAGTTCGCTACACATAGTGAAGCCCTATGAATCTACGCTTGACGAAAACATAATCAGCGCAAGCCAGCATCAGCAATCATCAGCACGTGTCGAGTCAAAATGAGCGGAATGGGAACAGAGCACAGCAAGCAAGTGTACAGTATAAGCCTCGAGTATATAATGTACTGTACTAGTATCGTACACGATAATATAGATCAATATAAATATTGATTTCAAACCACGCTAGAATTCCCTTGGATCAAGACATTCAATTACAGTATTGTATTAATGCCCTAAAATTCTTCGGGTCGGAGACGCGTGTTCATGTTACGGGGATGTTATTCACGTCGACAGAAGCATCTTCATGTACAAATTTCGATTACTCACTGTGCCACGAGTCACGCCTGCGCGCGCGCGTTTCTCCTCCGCGGTAACAGTGTGAAGTTCACATTGGTCACCCATCCTCCGCCTATACATACCTATGTATGCGAATGCACTGCGATAATACAGTATTGTACTAATGTACAGTTTTGCATGCATATTACAGCGACATCTACAAAACTGAAAATGAGTTACATTTCTCGCACCTTCATTTTTGTTGAGTTAGGCTGTGCTATATACGTATTCTGGCAAATCAATAAGATGGAAACTATGAGCAGGTTACATAGCATAAATATCAGACGAATACTGTATTGCAGTTCATCTTCCAGTGGAAAATGTATCGATGAAATCACTTGACTCGATTGGTATGACAAACCCGACTGTACAGTAGTTGTTTCAATGCAATAGGTTACGGCGCGTTTAATCATAGGCATTCAGAGCTTTGGAAATTGACTGAGCTCTACGTAATAATATGACATGGCGCGTCGCCTTTATCCGCCAGATTTGATTTTGTGTTCGGTTGGCGCGGCGGCTCGAAGCCGACGGTGAATTGTAAACATTTGGCGGTGCCCACTGTACTTGTGCTGTACTGTTCTCCGTGATTTTCTGCAAGCTCCCATAGTGTATAGGATTTTTATCTCTGAAAGTTTGTGAACGATATATCCTTTGCGTGTGGAATGCTACTCCCATGAGTATCTCGATTGCGTTTTAACCGTTTGTGCAAGTTACGCGTTCAAGTGAAAGTTGAAACTTTTTAGATCTAGGATGACTTGGCTCTGACGAATTATGAATTCTTTCTTCCAGTTCTTGCTTCAATATTTTCACACCTTCGCAACCACATGCTCGTTTCAAATTAAAGAAAATCACCGGATACTGGACCATGGATCCAAGAACGCCTATGAAAACTCGCTCGAAACAGACGGTTCACGACCGTGGTTCGGAGTCTGAGCATCAGCCGCTGGAAGTTTTCTGCCGCATAAAACCCTTTCCTCAGAACACCGAAGTTGGAGTTATTGCCGTTGGCGATGACTGCGTTCGTCTTGAATATCCTGGGAGAGAACATGAAGCTCGTGATCATATCTTCACTCATGTTTTCGGACCAGATTCTACTCAGAAGGAAGTTTTTGATAACGTCGCTCTCCCACTCGTCAGCGATGCCTTGAAGGGAAAATCTGCTCTGCTGTTCACGTATGGTGTCACCGGTTCTGGCAAGACATTTACAATGACAGGAACTCACGAGGATATTGGCATTGTTCCGCGTTGTGTGGATGTTGTCTTCAATTCCATCAAGTCTTGCCACGCAATGCGCGGGATCGTTGAATACGAAGGAAATAACATGTTTTCGATTCATTCTCTTGCCGATGCAATGGAAAAAAAGCAAGCTGGTTTATACAAAATCCCCAAGACTCCTGGAGGATTCAAACTCATAAAAACGGACATCGACAGCGAACAAAATCGCGTTTGTGACACCACGTTTCTTGAGCTGGAAGCTATGAATGTGATAGCTGTCTTCGCATCTTACGTCGAGAACCATGAGACGAAATTGTACGATCTCCTGGACGATAATTTCTTGGACCCCATCAAACGGACATTCCATACGAAGAAAATATGCGATGTCCACAGTCTGCAGCAAGCGTTTATTAAGGACCTGACCGAGATCGAAGTCAGAAGTGCCCAGGAAGCTTTGGACGTTCTGAACATGGGAATAAGGAGACGTACAACTGCCGCCACTGCTTTGAATTCCGAGTCTTCTCGTGGACATGCCATTTTCACGCTGAAGTTTATTCATACCCCGATGGCGAATATTGATCGTTCAGAGGCGGATTCGACAGCTTACACCATCTCCCAGCTTTCCCTTGTCGATTTGGCCGGATCAGAGCGACTTGCGAGGACGAACAATCAAGGAAGACTACGAAGGGAAGCCAGTAAGTGTTACCTTTTTGTTATTTTATGTGATGCTCAATTCATGCATGAAAAAGGCTTTTGAATCATTCTGAAGTGTTGGTGTCGTTTGAAAATTATTCTTGGAATAAAATCTGAGCGAGAAGGACCACATTTCAGTGATGTTAGATTAATTGTCTGATCATATTGAACGTGTCCGATTTTCAAAGATCACATCAACCAGTCGCTTATGACCCTAAGACAATGTCTGGATTTGCTGCGTGAGAACCAACGAAATGGCACCAACAAACCGGTGCCGTTCCGCGAGTCAAAGATCACCCAGTTGTTCAAAGGATTTTTCGCAGGGAAAGGACAAGTTAGACTAGTTGTTTGCGTCAACCCCAGTCTTCTGGACTTCGAAGAAAACTTGGTAAGATCGTCAACTGATTGACTATGTTGCCAGGTCGGTTAATATTCATTCTTCCTGCTTGCAGCAAGTTCTTCGGTTTGCCGAAGATGCCCAAGACGTGATGATCCAGAAACAGAATGCCGTAGGATTTAATCCTGATGATTTCAAAGAGAATGCTGTGAAAGCCGACAATCTTGCTCGAGCAGAAGATTTTCCCATCACGGTGAACCTGAAGGCGCCGATTTTTGCTGACAATGGCGGTCGTACGTAGTTTTGAAATTATTTTTTTTTGATATTGTATAAACATTTAATCGTTTGTACTTTTCAGGGGAGAACTTGTCTGTGTTTTCTTTTAATGCGAGCGAGATGTTCGATGATGATCTGGATGACAAATTTGATTTGTTGAGTGATGAATTGGGGAAGCGACTGAAAGTCCGCGGAGTTCGTCGGGAAGAGTCAATGAACTTACGTAAGTTGAAGTTGTTGAATTAAGACGATTCTGGTGCGTGTCGTGATTCCAAAACTGTATTACTTATCCCATTAATAATTTTTACTAGTGAGTTGGGCTGTGGATCGGACTGAGAAGTTGTTGAAAGACTTCAACGCTGCTAAAATGTCCTCCAAAAATTACAAGGAGATGTACGAGGACCAGAAGAAAGAAACCGATCGTCTTTCGCATATGCTGGGTGCTACTCAGGCCGAAAGAGAACAGATGCGTCTCAACGTTAGCAAGCAAGAACGTCTCCAAGTTGAGCTTGCGAATCAGGTAAAAGAAAAATTTCAATACGAAGTGCTGGGTTGTGTTACAGTATTTCAAACTTCAACTTCTGTTTTTATTTTCTAGAGTGTCACGCGAATTCCGCCTGAATCTTTAACACAGCCTAATATAAATTCAGAAAACCTACGTAATTCTCCATTACCGATAGACTTTCTTCGCAATGAAATTCAAGGAACTAGAAAAAAATTCGTTCTAGAGAAACCCCTATAACGTTTTCAGGGAACCACAAAAAAATGGTTGCACAGAAGGAATCGTTGAAGAGAGAGTCAATCTGTGCTTGATGAGATCTATACCTAGTTTTTTCAATAGATAATACGTAAATTACTGATGTCATTTGAGTATCCTTGAAGGTTTTATGAACTATTTAAAAATTATGATAATTAAATAGAACATACAAGAGTTGGGCGCACTGATAAGTACTGTATAGTAAAAAGCCATTCCGTAATTTCTTTGGAAGATGATGAGCGAACTGAGTTTAATTCGTGGGTCGAGTTGATCACTTTTATGTCCTTATTCTTTTCTCATGACCGCGTTTAACCGGGTTGTCCCTGAATGATCTTGATAACTCGTCTAATTATTCGAGGTGTACGAAAAATTGGGAACCTAATGTGGGCACTGAATCGCTAGCTGTTGAACTTCAAGAACTAGAACCTTATCGAATTATCTCTATATCGATTTTTTTTTCGAGTCCCTGTCTGAATTCCCGTAGAAAAAATGTAATACGAACTACCCTAACTCAAAGGTTCCCCCCTCTCCATAAATCTAATTTTCTGGGTGCCTTTCTGCTTTTTTTTTTTTTATTCACGCAGGAAAGAAAAAAGCATCACAAATGTAGTGATGTATTTTTTTAAGGAAGTGAAACGAAAATTGGGCGAATGAACCCTTGCCTCCAAATTCAGCCTCTTAGGCCCAGAAATTAACCATTTACAATTTCCCGGAATTCCTTCTTTACCTCCCAACAAAAATGCTCGTTTCCCCAACGTAACTCGAATCTTTTCCCTGGTCCCGTAAAGTTTTGACTTAAAGCGGTTTGAATAACCGAAAATCGGAATGCTGTGACGCACTCACGTTGATTATTGTATTGTATTTTTCAAGTTGAGGAATAAAGAAGCTGAAGTTGCTGCGGAACGCGTGCGAGCCGAAAATACTCGCCTGCAGGCACGAAAAGAAACGTCGTCCATCGTGAAGAAGCGTATGGCAGAGTTCGAAGTGAAGGCCAACGAAGAACGTGCCAGACGCGAGCATCAAATCCGTCGCACTCAACGCGCCTTGAAGAAGATTGGGAATCTGGCGAATTTGGGCGAGATTTCCTCGTCAGAGAGCGACATCTTGTCTGCGTTGGAGATGGAACGTCAACGGGAAAGGCCTATGGAGCAGACCAAGATCCCGATGCCTTCCCAGGTTCAACCCAGGGCCGTGACGAGGAACCAAGCCATAGTCAAGGTGACGTTGCGGACCGAGTTTTACTTTAACCCCATCTCGTAATTTCTTTTCGTCAATTGGTCTTTTTCTCCTTTCGAGATACGAGTATTAAAAAATATAAATCTTCCATGTTTACCTGAGGATGAATCTGGATTCTAGATGCTATTGGCTTATTTTTAACATGGCGTTGTTATTAACAAATATACCATTTACTGTACTCCGTTACCACGCGCTACTTTTTTTTTTTAGTTGAAATTTGGGAAAGAATTCTGTTCTCGCATGAAACGCACACCTTAGTTTTCAGTTCAAGAAATTCGTACAGTATTATAAAAACTCCATGTACAGTATGAGGTAAAAATCTAAATACAAGCTCACTTAGAAGTTGACCAACATTGTTGTTTTTTCTGATGGAGAAAAAAGAATCATTGAAAAAGTACATGGAAAGAAATGTTTTTGCGTAGGAAATTTAGAAGTTCAAGAAACATGTATAACGGACCATGAAGCGAATATTTTTCGTTTTACGAGTAATTTTTTGTTTGCCCTGCGAAGTATTTGCATGACCTACCGTAAGTTCATTCGTAATTGTGTACTACAGTATTTGAGATGATGTTTCGTTTCATGGACTTGATCCATTCCATTTGGAAAGTCCATCATCTGGATTCAGTACTCCAATGACCTCTGGTAATGTGAAGTTACTGTAAATACAAGGGCTGATTCTATAAATTTGGGGATATTCTCTGAAAAACGTCGATCAAGTTAGAAAATATATGGGGACCTACCGTGAAACAGGCAGAAGAGCACTCATAAAAGCGAAAGAAGACTCAAGACTCAATTCAAGCAGACATGTGAGAAAAAAACATTTTGCGCTTGAAATGATTTGTCGGCAGATAAATTTTTTGCATCGATTCAAGTTTTGATGTGGAAGTACGCTATATCATCTAAATTCGTTTCGTTCCACCGTTGTGCGAAATATTATACAGTATTGTCATTGGTGGGAGTTGTAACTTTATGAATGTTGAAGTAGTCTCTTTCTCTCGAGAAAACGCATTTCAAAAGTTTTTTGTGCTTGAAGATTATCTGTTTGGTTTCATTTTAAATAAATTTGGTCGAGTATTGTAAGTATTCTCCAGCGGAAAATGATCCATTTGATGTGATCATCGTAATAGAAATTCCATCAGTCCGTATGAAATCTTAATGTTGGGCATCCGCGTGAAACTATCTGATGGATCACGGTTGGGCCCCGACGTGCGGATGATCTGACTTTTAGAATCCCAGAAATATGGCCAACATTTCCGGAAAAGTGAAACAAAAGAGTGTCCTTGAAATTTTAAACTCTCTTGAACAAAAATAGCTACTGCCACAAACATAAAATCGAAAGAAATGTTATAAATGTAATTTAAGGGCTTCTCTTTCCAAGGATTGTACTGTTCAGTTGTGAACAGTACAGTATGCTAATTTTTCTTCGTTTTGGACCCTTTTTTCGGCTAAACGAACGGGTTCCATGTGGTTTTCTTCTGCTCACTCATTTTCTCTATCTTACGGTTACGAAGAACCTTTTTGTCAGAAAGAGCAGCTAATTAAGCTTCATCCCATTGAAGTCTGTGAAAATGTGATTTGACATGTAGATGTTCTGGCAAATGGACGCATCTTGAGAAGTAATTGAGTCTGTATAATGGAATAACCCCAGTGTGTTTCATACATAGAATGTTTATAGAATTGATCATTTTCTCTGTTCATCGCGGTTTTGTTTTGGTCAGGAGGGGTAGTCACTGAAATATTTGTTCTCAAACCAGTTTTTACTTGTCCTGCATTAGTGATATGAGAAGGTGGATTTCATTTGACGTGTTACTTTTTAGGTTTGGAATGGCTGGATTAGAATGTACAAAATGTATTATTCTTCCGAGTACAGGAAACTTAACTGGATCTATTACACTAGTACTGCGAACAGGAACTTAATTTATCCAAAATTGAAGCTCGAAAATGGCAGAAGTGCTAGTTTACGTACCTTCGTATACACGGTCGTGTCTTGTCAGTTTATACTAATGTTTAAAAGACAGCTCCTGACATATAGTGCTGTTTTTTATTAAACAATTTATAAATCTGTAGTTGGTTGTATCAAAAAAGGTTAATTATTTATTTATTTTATAATTGAAAAAAAAAATGTTTCATATCTTGTGTCTTGCTCTTTCAGGGACCTCCAGTGGTGAATCCGAGACACAGGAGGAGCTTGAGTGAAGGAAACAAGAAAGAACGTTGGTTGGATCATCAGCCTTCGAATTTGGTTCCTTTGGGAACCATCATGAACCCAACTGGACTGGATAAAGTCCGAAGGAAAAGCGTCACCAAAATAAGTTTGGAAGATGTTGTGAAAAGTCATCATTACGCTTTGACCCACCAGCAGCATGATTCGGACGGCGATTTGGAAACGCATGTTGTCAAGGTGCAGTATTTTATATTCGCTCAAGTTCCTCATGCACTTTTTTCAGACGAATTTTGTCGAGAAAAAAAAATTTATAGACACGCCTCTTTCACGTTTCTTGGGTTCCAATCCTTGACTTGGTCAATGGAATATTTTAATTTTTCGAAAATGAGGTGCTTTTGGATTGGAAGCTTAAAATTTGTGAAAACTGTGCGCTTCACTTCTTCCATTTTGACGCTCCATCTTGTTCGCTTGATTGTTGAAGGGGTTTCATCCGAATTTTCGCCACCAAAAAATATGAAGTAACAAACAAATTTGATTAAATACACACGATCTGCGTGGCGCTTTCTTCCAACTAGACTAACTTTTCACGAATAGCCCTGTGCAATGGAGAAAATCTTGAAACCGGTCTGAGAAAGGTTTTAAAAATAAAATTTATGAAGAATAGTTGAGAGAATTGAAATTTTGAAACCGGTCTGAGAAAGGTTTTAAAAATGAAATAGATGAAGAATAATTGAGAGAATTGATTATTTTAAGTTAATTAATTGATTGTACTGTATCTAATTATTCACTTGATTAAATTTTTGTACTGTATTAACTTGATGGATTTATTTACAGTAATTTATTAACTGAATTTTGTATTAATTAATTAGTTGAAACTGATCACTCAATTCCTGTCCTCAGGGAGATGTGCTGCCCACGAGTTCTGGAGGAAGACAGTGCATTTTCACTGACGTTGAAGTTTTGAGGCAAAAGTCCCCAACAAAACGTCCTTCGGAAGAACATAATAATACACGCTCTTTGAGGTCGTCCAAGTATTCGAAGATGCCGAGGATTTGAATAGTGTGAAGCAGGAGCTTGATTTCTAAAATCTATGAAACGCCTTTTCTTGCCCTTTTTATTTTTTCAGCGAATACGGACTAATTGAACGCATTTCAAATTTTGCTTATAGAACGGGTTATTCATGTATTTGTTGAGAAATTTTGAGAAGCTGACTTTGTATTGAATTTTCGACTTCAAACGGGTTACGGTCGCATTTTTTGAACAAAGTTTTTGTATTGCTGATCGCGGTGTAAGTTGCAATCGATTTTTTACAATTGTATTTTCCGAACAAAGTATCGTTATTTCTTTATCCGACTTGAACAAATTGATACACGGAAGGTCTGGTCGTTTGTCTGTACGGGATTTGCGGTGTCGCCAACTGAACAATCTGCGAGTGGGTATGTCATTGTATGTATATATATATTTTTGTTCCATTGATTCATTTTTCCTTTCATGATTGTATGTGGGACTGTGGTGTGAAATAAAAAGTGACTTCCTTCGTGGGATTTCCAGCAAATTGAATGTGCTACACCGGTCTGATCTTTATAAAAAGGGTGCTAGACACGTGTTAAACCTAAAATCGTCCTGCAAATGATTGTGAATGAGCTGCTGGCAGACTCTACAGTACTTTTTATTCATCATAAATTTATACCGTAAAGCCTATTGTGCATTAATTGTTCAAAGATGTACAGTATATGAAACTATAAGTACTCTTTAGGCAAAACTTTGTACGATATGCGTACTATGTATATTCTGTATAAGCGCATGAATATACTTTCACATAATCAGTGTACCAATATGTTCTTTGAACTAAAATGCCGTCATCATATGCATTACTGTATTTAAATAGCGCGCGAAGTACAGGAAGTATGAGGGTTGGTAGCATTTACTGTATAAGTCTCTTGGGCCCAGCGGTCATATTGGAGGTGGGCGAAATTTTTACTTTCGCTCTTCAACCCTCCATGGGTGTGATAGTTTGTTCCCCCAGCATCCTACTAAAGAAAAAAAAACCTGACACTGAATGCCCTCAATAAACCGAACTTAGGTGCTGCAGTCGCTGAATGAGTAAAGTTTGATCAAGAGCAGCTGCGCGTACCTGAGGCATGCTCTTAATTTATAGGAATTTTTGGGTGGTCATCTATAATTGCAAAGTGATGTTTCTTGAGAATGAAAAATAATCTTGGTGCTAAAGCTCTGATATCTATGTTTGGTGTGGCTTTTTACAGATGGATAAACAAATTCAACAACAGCAACTTCTAAGGCAGATGCCCAACGTGAAAAGTATAGCACTGAATTTCAACCAGCTGCCGTGTATCAGTATCAGTTATACTGCACTAAATGCCATCTAACACCTTTATGATTCATTATGGGTTGTCTGGATGGTGTGATCATATGAAAATGTGAAAACAAGAATAATTTAGAGCTAAATGTGTTTCTTAAATGCTCACGTGTTATAATCAGCACTTTTATAAGACTACAGTATGTATCAAGTGAGGTTTACAGCGTCATCTGTCGAAAATGCGGGAGTAGATATGTTGTCGTTCAAAGAGCCTTGTAATAATGATATAAGCGGGTGTTAACTGCCTTCCGCGGATGGATTCGGACTCAATTTCACCCTGAAGAGGCTTGTCAAGTGTTGTGGGGAAAGATTGAGAGTGACGAAGCTAGTCGGTGTTTCCATCGGTCGTAAAACTATTAAACAATTTCTGGCGGGGAACTGCGCTCTTCCGATGTCCTGGTGTTTTGAAGGATACTTATGAAGCGCAGAACGTCAATTTCCGGCGCGTTCAACGGGAGAAGCAGTATCAGCAAACCGTCTCGATTTCGAAGCGAAACTGAGACTAGTAGTCCGCGAATCCTCAAAACATTGTGTATCACTTGTAGGTACTGAAGCCTCGTTAATTACGTTCTACAGAACGCAATTGAACTTCTCATCTATGCGGATATTCTGTGCTTTTTAAGTGGGGGAAAAAATCGGGCCTCGCGATTGTATCTGTTCGACCTTTGAACCTGTGACATTGTGAGGTTTTGATTTTTGCTTTTAGGATGGAGAAGTACAGTTTAAAATGGAACTCTCACTACATGGAAGCATTCGGCGCGTTCGAGCTGCTTCGGCGCCAAGGCTTGTTTGTGGATGTGACTCTCAGTTGTGAAGGCGAGCTTATACGTGCACACAAACTAATCCTTTGTGCATGTAGTACTTTTTTCGACCGCCTCATGCGCGAAGGTGGCACGCTGTACCCCATAATTTTCTTCAACGAAACCCGGTCGCATCACTTGAAGTTGATCGTGAAGTTCATGTACGAAGGAGAAGTTGAAGTACCTTCGGAAATGTTGGCAGAGTTTTTAAAACTGGCTGAGGAGCTTGAGATCAAGGGTCTCAAGCGAGTCGATGAAGCGAAGTCCAATCGTTGCGAAGATGTTCTACAAGGATCTTCGGGAACAATCGACCGACAGACAATCACGGAGCATAAATCATCCACACCACCGTGCACCGCCAATCAGCCCGAATCAGATTCAGTCGGAATTGAACTTGAAGTTGAAGAATGTATACCGTACGACTCCATCAAATGTGAATTCAGCCCTTCAATGGTAAGCATTGTCATGTTCAATTCTGCATCGGAATCTCCGAAAGACGCATCGATTGTGTTCTAGAATTCCGACCCACTGGTGGATTCGGAAAAAATTATCTGCGGAAACGGAGATCATATCATGAGTGATGATTACGACACCACCGAATTGTCAACGGAAAGTGATCCGAAGCCTGACGCGTACAAGCATCTTGCACCGACTTCTTCATCTATCCCCGAAATATCAGCACAGGTACAAATCGAAAAGCGCACAAAGCATACAACTGCTTAGCAAGTACCCGTACGACAAGTTTTTCAAGAGGATCGCTTTTTGCTTTACTTGAAGTAGATTGGAACGAATATTTCAAGTAGCAGAAATGATCTCTACGTCGTGAAAATAATTTTTTTCAGCTTTTTCCGATGCTAGGGTTCGTACTGTGTGTTGGAATGGCAGCCCTTGCCCTGGGTGCTTTGCGGAACTTGTGATTGCCTCTTTTCGGCGTTCAGTTTGTGGGAATGTTCTTTTTATTCCACTTCGGAAATTATGCTTTGCGTTGGAATTCTTGGAAAGAAGGGACATAATGTACAGTAATTTTATCAGGAAGTAGAAGTGCACGTAGTGTGCAAACCGAGGCCGGTTGAGGAGAAGTACGTGACCATCACGATTGAAACTTGTGTTTTCCAGGACCTGTTGGATTACAATCTAAAAGAAGAAGAACTCGTGCACATGTTCGATCCTGCTACATTGACACCTTCCCGATTCGTAGCCAAATTAATGGGTATTTTATGTTCAACCGAAGAAATGGCTACTCACTCTCTGTGCGGGTACATGACTGGGAAGGATTACAAGCCAAAACTCGATCCTGCAAAAGTTGACGTCATTCTTCGTGAGTTTCTGAGTCGACTGTGCCGAAATCGATAAACACATTCCTTTGATCCTTTGGCAGGATACACCGTCCTGTTGTATCCGTACGTGTCCGAAAGTTTGATAAGGCGTTCGATTCAGCAAAAGCTGAACAACGTGGACAAATACATGAAGCAGAAGAAGAAGCAAGTGGAAAAAGAGAGGCATGAAATGCGGCAGCATCAACAAATGTTCCCGTTATCGTCGATGTCAATCGAAGCAATACATAACTGACGCAGTTCATTCCTGGGTTGCGGAGAGATTTGTGGCCATGATCGTCAAGTGATACCCATCCTAGTCCGAAACAGCTGAAATTCATTCAGCCCCTTACTGATCCCCCTGTAATTTATTTTTTGTATGGGACGAGTTTCCATGCGAATGATTTTTTTTATGTAGATCAACCTGTTGATGTTCTTGTTTCCATTGAACGGTTACCTTCGGGGGTCAGAGATAATGTGTTGGTCGTTTTTGAGAGCAGTGAGGATGATTTTTATCTTTGGAAAAGGCCTGATGACAATAATAAGTTCTTAATTGATGGGTGATTTTAAACTGTGAGGTAAAATTTTCCGTGATCTTCAGTATTAGACCGAGCAAGACTGCAATAGCATCTGTGCAACATTATCAATCCAAAGAACCTGGAAACTTTTTTTATTTGGTCGCATGAAAATGCGCACGTGGAATTCATTACGTTTAGTACTCGTGTTATGTTCGGATTAATTTTGGTTAAGCCTGGTTGCAAACAAATTAAACTGAATATGTACGATGGGGTTTGAGATTGAGTCAGTTGGTACCTGTCTGATCTAAAAAAAAAAAATGCTATCAATGTGGTAAAATAAATATGTACTGGTTTGAGGTAACGTATTCACAAAAGTAACACGCACACCTTTTTTTTCTAAAACTTTTCGTAGGCGGACACAAAATTTTCACAAAATTAGTCGCACAGTACATGATTCTGTGGGATATTTTGGATTAATCTCAACAACAAAAAATTTTTAATGGAAATAATTCAAAACTTATTGACCGTAAGTTTAATACATGCTTGAAATCAAATTCTGATTAGCCTCATTTTTGAAATACTCTACTGGAATTTCCAATCAATAAATATTTGCTGTGCGTCTTACTCTGGGATAGGATCTGGTAAAAATTTTGGGCAAAATATCTGGGGATGTGTCTTACTTCGAGGTTGTGTTCGCTGAAGTAAATACGGTAGTTAATTTCAGTTAATTTAATTTATAATTTTATGGTAATACTTATGATTTACTATATGTTCTTTCCTATTGCAATGTACAAGAACACACTGTACTGTACGCCAGATGTTCATTGTTGAGTGGCAGTGGCAAGTTGTGTTCCAATTTTTTTACGTCCTGCACTGGTGGTTCTTTTTTATTGGGAGCAGTGAACAACTAGTCAAGCAGAAGAACTGATGTCTTCAGTATAAGGTTCATTGGCAGCTTAAAATTACGGAGATTGGTTCTAAAATGTGCGTAATAATTCATTTACAGTATTTCAATCGATGTGGCACGTTCACGATGCAGCTTGAGCATCATGAGCCTTTTCTGGAGATAACTTCATTTTATTCATCGCTCAAAACGACCATGAGATCCTCGGGACTCATGCAGCCCTTCATTCATCTCTTCCTTGGAAGCTGTCTGAAAGGTTGTGCGGTGTTTTTCGTTTTCGCGGATCTCTTTTGGGTTCATGGTTTCGAAGAGCACTGGTGATTAGAAGTGGCGTTCGAAAACATTCCGATTCAAACGAGTGTTGGAAGACAGTATGGAACATTTTCGAACGCCGCTTGTCAACTGCATTCGATCTCGAAATTTCCTGGCGTGTGTAATCGCGAAATCGTTCAGTTATCAGCAAGGCAAAAATATTAGTATTAGTGCCAAAGTGTTCTACCGTGTTTCGGGAGATTTTTGTAACTTTATGATGTGGCTTTTTCAAAACAATGACCATTCCAATGAGGGCAAACAAATTTCGCTTGATTGTTGCTGCGTGTGCCTAATGAGTTCGTTTGTGGAATTGCTTACCTTGAGAAACGAATCGTGGTTCAGGTCGCAGCTGCATTTTTTTTTTTCACTTGCGACGACATATCTTGAATTTTCGCGAAATCGTTCTAAGTCATGCGAATTTTGGAGGGAATTTTGTTGGTTGGTTGGTGTATGCGTTCGAGATCTCAATAATTTAGGTGTTCGTAGCGAAATAATCCGAGTTGTGTAATTCGCTGCGACGTATGGTATGTGTTTTTGAGCCATTCACTCAGCTGATTGAGATACAATCGATGTTACGCTGTTTTCTCCGGCCGATTTTTCTTCTTTTTCAATTTTTAGTTCCTTTTTTATGAGTGTAAACTCATCCGTGTGTATTTTTTTCTCAGGTTTCGAAGCATGATTCCATGGCCGAACTTTGCGGCTGGTTTTTTAATTTTGTTGATCGTGAAAGTGCAATTATGTGCGAGTTGGTATCAGCAAGAGGAGTTGGAATTATTCGACCTGGTGGAAGAAGTCGGAGAAAATTTTTATTCCGTCATGAAAGTTTCTTCGGTATGGAGCCGTTAATTCGTGGGTTGAAAATTTTTTTTTTTAATTTAACTTTATTTTCGCTTTAGGAAGCTACAAATTCAGAATTGAAGAAGGCTTTCAGGACCTTGTCGCTGACGCTGCATCCTGACAAAAACAGCGCTCCTGATGCGAGTGTGAAATTTCGTCAAGTAAGTTGATATACTGTAATTGTATGTCTGAAAAGTCAGAAATTGGCTAATCGTTTGGCAAAAACTTTTTTTTTTTTGTAGATGGTTGCTGTTCATGATGTGCTCAAAGATGCAGAAAAACGGAAACGATACGATCAAGTGTTGCGTGAAGGGTTGCCGGATTGGAAACAACCTGTTTTCTACTTCCGGCGTATGCGGAAAATGGGTTTCGGTGAATTGTTCGTCCTTCTGGGGACTCTGATGACTGTTGGTCATTACCTGATGAGCTGGGGTGCTTATTGGGAGAATGTCTGGGTAATTGAACGTCATCATCATGTCGTAATCGCGAATATCGCGAGTAAGAAGCACTGCCATGTCATTTTTTTAGACGCTCTCGGAGAACATGCCGAAGAAGAGGAAAAAGAAAGTCAAGGGGAAGGTAGAAGACGAGGAAGAAGAAGATTTCGAAGAGTTTTTGCAAAAGCCTGGGTAAGTATTGTGACTTTTCTTCTGACCATACTTTTTAACGCAATAATTTTTTTGTGTTTTTCAAATGATCGCAGATGGAGAACGCTGTTGCCCTTTATTCTCGCGAGGAACATGATCTGGGTTGTCGTTTCTATCCCAGTGTGGTACAAAGAACACAAAGAATTGCAGGAGCGTCGAAAAATTCTGCGTTTGCGGAAAGAAAAGGAAGAAGAGGAGTTTCTTGCTGCTGTCATGGCTGCGAAAGAGCCAAAACCCAAGAAGAAGCGTGTTCAGCACATCCCAGACTTCGAATCACTTCCCTGTGAGGCCTGCGATAATTTCGAAATTCATTACTTCGAAAATGTATTTCGTCGGGTCTATAAGAAAAAAACGGTCTCGTAAATTCATGAATAGTGGCCTTACAATTTGCGATTTGAGTTAAAAAGCGGAAAATCTTTCAAGAAAGTATCGGATGAATTTTAATTTGAGGTTCTCCCACTCAAACCTCCATAAATGTAATTTTCTGCGTTCATTTTGGTCATTATTTATTGACATAGGAAATGGAAAAGCAGTAATAAAGTAATTTGATCTGTTTTGAACGGAAGTGGAAGAATAATTGGGCAAGTGAACTCTTGCCTCCAATTTTAACATCCTGTGAACTCATTCAAGAAGCAATTTAAGGCCCAGAATTTCACCATTTTCAATTTTATACGAATTTTTCTTTCAACACATCCCATATTTCGATTCCCCTTCCTGTAAGACCTTCAAAGCTTTCAAAATTTACGTCATGGAACTGGTAGAAATAACTTCCTCGTACTTTCGTGATTTGAGTTTTAAAGCGGAAAATCTTGACAAGTTAATATCGGATGAACCTCAATCTGACGTTTCGGAACGTCTATGCATGTAAAAATACTGTATTCAAATTTATAGATGTTCCCTTTTTGAGAGGCAACTGGATACGAGTGCCTTTTAAGACCTATTTCCCCCAAAGTTTGAGTTTCAACTAGATTCTAAAATCGCGGATTTGGAATTTTACAGGTGGGTCCCCAGGGAGAAATGCAGCTCCGCAAACCACTGGCTCATCCGATGAGCCTGTTGAAGAACGTTCAGGTGGCCTGTGGACAGACAAAGACCTCGCAACTCTGGGAAAAATGATGCGGAAATATCCGGGTGCAGTTCCGGGTCGCTGGGAATTGATTGCCCGTCAAATGCAACGAACCGTTTTTGAAGTTACCCTTATGGCGAATCGGATTAAAAAATCCCAACCCGCCGCGGAATCTCTGGTTGCTCTGCAAAGTGAAGCTTCCAGCGGGCAGCAGCTGATCCCGAGGTGATTTTTCTTTGCATTCTCTTGGTGCAAAATCAAGCTTTAATTTTTGCGATTGGGACTTTGGGATGTTCACTTGAAAAATCACGTGGTTTGCGATAGCTTTACTTGATGAATTGGTTCAAGAGTGCTTCCGTAACAAGAAAAGTCCTGAATATAACCGTGAGAAGTCAGTTGATTGGAAACCCTCCATAATCGACCTGTAACGTTTATTTGTTATTGCTGTCAAACCTCTTCAAGTCGAACTTCGAAGAACAAGCAAAAGAAAATTCAACTCAAGGACACGAGCATTTGTGATGTGGAAAGCGAGAAGAATTACAGGAAATTGTAGCTGGTGATTTTCTAGGCCTTAAATTGCTTTTTGAATGCGTTGACATCCTGCTGAAAAAATATTCGACTATGTGAGGTATTCGATTTAGAGAGATTCGAGTTATTGAGGTTTAATTGCATCACGTCTACCAGTTTTAGGTATTGGTGAGCAGTTTCGTAACACTTTTGGGGTATTGCTAATTTTTTTTTTTCGTGTACCCTTTCGTGTGTTGAAAGTGTCAAACCTGGAGAACATAATTAATTCCATCTGGCCAAGATACTGTTACAAAACAAAATTTAAAGAATTTTCTAATGCAGTAATTTAAATAATTCAACAACCAGTCAGAGGAATTCCAATACCTGAAGTACTTGGAGCCACAGAAAACGGTCTCACTTCTGCGATATTCATGAGGTTTAAGGAGAAGTCATGGACTTGCGACCCGACTGGGTTTAGCAGGAAGGAATCATTGAATTCAAAATGACCCGAGTTGTACTGTACAGTATATTTGTTTGAAATCTTATTTCCGAACTTATTATCTTGCAGAGTTTAAATTTTGCGCACGGTTTTCTGCTTGATGAGTGCAGTTTAGTTTTTGCGCCGTTGGAACGCCAGTTGAACTAAAAAAAAAACGCTTTCTTGTCTCATTCAAGTACAGTACTTTACAGTACTTAATTCAGAAGTTTTCTCCGCATTTCATCGGAAATACTTATTAAATATGATAGGTCTTGAATTATCTGTTGTATTAGCACTTCAGTGTATTTATTGCCCATCTCCCACAAAATTTCAGTCCAACATTTGTTGACCATGCATCTCAATGCAACACATTTTTCATTATAATAAATTTTTATCAGGTCCCTGGGAGTTTGTTGTAACGAGTTTTTACGGTATTGTCTTTCTCCAGTCATGAAGCTGAAGCCTCCAGTTCTGATGACGAAGAAGATGAGGAGGAAGAATACGGGGGTCGGATGGCGGAATTCGAGAGACCAGTGTTTGAGGAGAAGAAGAAGGTGAAGCGGAAAGCTGCTCCAGTCGCTGCAGCGGGAAAGCCCTGGTCACAGATTCAGCAAGAAGCACTTGAGAAAGCGCTCAAAAAGTATCCGAAGGGAATCGATGAGCGATGGGAGAAAATTTCGAATTCCGTACCAGGCAAAACGAAGGTAGTGTATATATCGTTGCTGTGTAACTTGAACGTCCCTCGAAATGGTTTTAGTGATTTCGGCGTCATGTATTCCGAATATTTTAGAAGAGATAAGTTTCATAATTAGACGGAGAACTTCATGCAAAAGATTTATCGGGTAGAGGAAACACAAAAAGATTAGCTTTTTTCAAGAGCGTGCGTTAAGTCCGTCAAGGGAAAAGACAGCGAGGGTGGAAATGTAAATTATGAAGCTCAGGAATATGGATATCGTTTGTACCAGGGAAGTTTTTCGTTACAAATAAAATCATGAGGCATATACCTCGAACGTTTTTTTTTTTAATGAACGAATTGCCGAGTTTCGCGACGAATTCCTCAATAATGAACACAAGCCCTTGATTTGTCGCCAAAGGAATCATTAAAAAACCTTTCTAACGCTATGGATTTCTCCTTCGAACCACCGTAACTCGAATTTTCTGGAGGCCTTTTCGTTATTTTAGTGACACAGGAAGGAGAGAAGCAATAAAAATATCACTTGATGCGTTTTGAAAGAAAGAGAAAAACTACTTGAGCAAATGAACCCTTACCTCGAAGTTCAGCATCCTGTCAAATCATTTAAGAAGCAATATAAGGCCCAGAATCACCAATTAAAATTTCTCTTGATTATTTCTTTCCCCTGGACGAAAATGTTTGTTCCCTTAACTCAAAACCTCCTCAACTCGATTTGTTTTGCTGGTCCCTTGAAGTTAGATTTACGGAGGTTCCACTGTAATTAGCACTTGTGAAATTTCAGATTCAAACGTAATTAATTTAACCCGATTGTGCATTGTAAATTATTCCCAATCCTGGAAATGTCCGAGTGGTTTTAATGCCCTGCGCTTCGTTGAGCTATCTTCTCGAGTTCAGATCAGACGTATTCAAGTGTCTAAAATTCCTGTTCTCGAAGAATGACTGAATTATCTCATTTATCCAGGGTGAAAGAGAAATGAATAAGTAAAACCACCTTTTTTGCTGATGAACAAGCTTCCGGAAAAATGTTTTTGTTCGTGGAACAAATGAAGTTCTTTGAACTGTTTGTTCTTGGCGCAATTCTGGTTATTTTTATTTTTTTCTATGAGGAGATGTCGAATGAAAATTAACCTCGTGCTGATTTTTCAATCTACGGTTCGCTTTCGTGAATGCATATTTTTTGCCTTCCCAGGAGGATTGTTTGGAAAGATGTCGAGAGTTGGCGAAAAACGTGCGGAAGAAGAAAGAGGAAGTGGGAGGCCCTGAAGACGGTGAACCGCGTGAAGATGCACCTTGTGATAACGTGCTGTGACTTTTGTTTGTTTGTCGTTTTTAACTCATTCGGAAAGGATTTCGATGTATTTAACAATCGTTTGCGTCCTCGGGATTCTCCGAGGGTTTTGGTTGATGTTCGCGAGTTGCCCGGCATGGTGACAAGGATTAAAATCTCACACCCTCGGGCTGGGCTTGGTTTTGTAGCATCAATTTTTGAAACACGAATGAAGTGAATTTTGCCTTTGAGAATTTTGCATTATTGTTTCCACGCAGGTTGGAGAATGCGGCTGAAGTGCGGTGTGACCCACGTGTTCCATGATATCTTGCACGGATTTCCAGATGCTCCTTCAATTGTGTGAAGAATAAAGGCTTGGTTACCAACTGAACTTCATTATTTTATTGCTGTGCTAGTGTGCCTTCTAATCTGCATGTTTGGGTCATTCTGGTTTCTAACTAAAACTGCTGTAAAAAAAGACTGTTGCTTTATTTGGGTGTGAAAGTGGAGCTTCGTTGTTTTATCATATTCTGTATTACTGGAACACTAATACAGTACAGTGCAATACTTTTGTGTATTGGAAACCTTTATTTAATGTGTCAATGAATTATTACGCTAATTTAGTACAATATCTCATGATTTAAGAACACAACATTGTGTGTGGGAAGTTTGGCAAAGCAGAATTTGTCCACTGCAGCAGGCCATTTTGAAGGTTACGGAACTTGACAGATGTGATCTGATGACTGCTGGGTTCTCTTGGTGGTATCAAAGATGTACTGTACAAATCTTTGATAAAATACTGTATTCAGCAGGTGAACTAATTTCATAACTGAGTGACATACCATACTGTACTGTATTTACCCAAGTCCTATGTGCACCTTTTTCACACAAAGGGGGCATAGGGGTAGGTATTCACATTTTTCAAAATTTTTTATATATTCAGGTGTGCATGATGCTTGATTCTACTGTATAGTGGGAGATTTGGTGCCAAGTTCAACAGAAACACATTTCAATTGAAATCATTCAATATTTGTCAAGCTCATGTTCAATTAATGTCTCAAAATGAATTTCGATGTTCTTTTTTTGAAGTACAGTATTAGTGCATATGCAAATGCAGAGTATCAAAAAATGAGGTGCGCATCTTACTGGGGACAGGATTTCATTTAAATTTTCACCTGAAAAATCGTGGTTAGCATTCCATGGGCCACCATGGTGCTATATGTGGTATGGATAATGTACTATATGAAATAAACTGCTGATGTCATAAAAGTGGAATACCAGCGGAAGTGCTGTTAGCTAAAGGAGAGAATAGCTCGCGAAGTGCGCAGCCGACTTTTATTTTCAAAAAAATTGAGACATCATTTTCTTGTGTAAATCGCCCGTTCATAGATAACTTGCACAGTAACAGTCGAAACCCTGAATTTATTGATTCTGTACCTTGCCAATATTGTAGCGCTTGAATACAGTACAGTTAAGTAGTTTGATTACAGTATTGTACTTAGATTTTTCTATGCTCACCCAGACTAGCTCTAGGTCGGGGTTTATAACAAATGGAGTTCTACATTATACCGGGATAGTTTTTCCATAAAACAAAACAACTCCTCGCAGTTGGGATTAGCCTGAGACTGAACTCATTCTCTGGTGCCCACATCGTGTGAAGCTTCGCCGTAAACTCTATTTTTTTCCCGGCCCGATGCGATAAGCTCATTTCTTGATCTGTCTGGAGCTGGTGAACCGGCGAGAGTTCGAACTCAACTGGGACAGCTCCGGAATTTTTGTTCAGAAATGTGTATCTGTTAAGACCGTAACAACATCCTCTGAAGTTATTTTTGCAGTTGACGAAGTAAGCGGGAAGTAAATGGTGTAAATATGGAAGTGGAGGACGACAACCGGGATGAAGCGATGGGGGAAGACCTGGAAGGCTCACTCACAGAATCATCCGTTTCATCCCTCAACCCCGTCGAACAGTTTTCCCCCAGAGCTTCCACTTCTTCCATTCGTTCTACGTTGAAAACTTGCAACGGCGATTCTGTGATGGCAGCTGCTGGCACACAAGGAAGTGTAACTATTTCGCTACATCCCTTGGTTATCATGAATATCTCCGATCATTGGACCCGAGTCAAGTCTCAAGAGGGTTCATCAAAGAAAGGTGCCACATTCAAACTGTGTGACGGTTAATCTCAGCTCATCATGTTGCACGCGTATCGTTTGTTTCAGTGATCGGGGCGTTGATCGGACAACAGAAAGGGCGTCACTTGGAACTGATGAACTCCTTCGAGCTGAGTTACGACATTATCGACGAAGCATACGTTTTCGATAAGGACTACTACTCTATGAAGGAAACACAGTGTGCGTTCTTTGTAGAAGTTACGTTCGTGTCAATCCTTGTGATCAATTTTGTTCTTCCGTAGTCAAACAAGTGTTCAGTGAAATGGAATTCCTTGGCTGGTACACGACTGGGGGTGAGCCTGATCAAACGGACATTCAGCTCCATCGTCAAGTGACTGAATTTCACGAAAGCGCAATTTTCCTGAAGTTGAACCCTGTGGCCAAAGACACCGAGGTAAATGCTCTACCCTTGAAACATTGCAAGCCAAATATCAATCTCAGATTTTTTAATTTATTACAGCATCTACCTGTGAGCGTGTACGAGTCGCTCATCGACATTGTTGAAGGTGAAACGAAAGTGTTATTCCTGCAAATCCCTTACACATTGGCAACGGAAGAAGCTGAACGAATCGGTGTTGACCACGTCGCGAGGTTCACTTCCAGCGTTTCAGGAAGTAATTCTCAGGTCGCTGAACACCTTCAGGCTCAGTTTGGTGCAGTGAAAATGCTGCACAGTCGAATCAAGTTCATTCTGGAGTATCTGAAAGCCATGGATAGAGGAGAGGTTCGTATATCTGTAATGCTTCATGTGTCATTAATTTTGAAACATGCGACCCCTTGTTTTTCCGGAATAAGGAACTGATAAAAATTTTGCTCTGGAAGTGGCCCAATTTCGTTTTGGAATATAATTGATTAGTTTGACTGCCGAGGACTTCGCGTTGCAAGTTGTTCAGCTTGGGAGATTTCCCAGACTGTCATCAATTTTTAAATTGAGAACACATCTGAATTCGCTGTTGAAAGTGAAGAGGAAGTTTTTTTAAAAGCTAAACGTGAGTCTTGCAGTACAAAGAAATGCTCATCAAATATTGGGTACTGTTCTAGAACAAAATCAGGTTGCGGAAGTGGTGGAGATAGTGATACCTGAGGGTTGATGCACTTCCCACATTGGATGATATACTGACTGGGCACACGTAAATTGTTCAAATTATTCCTCAAAGGTTTCTATGCCTGTTTTTGTTTTCAGGTTCACGAGAACCATGAGATTTTACGACTTGCTAATGCGATGTCCCATCAGCTACCAGTTTTCGGCGGATCGGATTTCTACGCCGCGTTTTACAACGTATGTATATCATTGTTTTGAAATGAACGGAGTCGGAGATGATTCATTTCTGTTTGTTCACTTCTAGCAATGCAACGATGTGGCTTTGGTGGCCTATTTGGCGTCCATCACGAAGAGTTGCCAAACCATGAATCAGTTCGTGAACAAGTTCAATATACTGCATGATCGCCATTTGTACGGCCGCCGGATGCGAGGAATTTATTTCTGATGCAGTTGCGTGATTCCTTCAAATCTCACTTTTCCTCGTACTTTTCTGTTGGGTGATTTGCTTGTAAAACTCACGAGGTCATCCTGCCAATATACGGTAAATGATTCGACGTCAATTACTCTTTTCATTCTTTGTCCTAACAGTGTAGAGTTGAAGTGATTTTTCCATTACGAAGTTTATCTGCATTGTTGCCAAATAGCTTTACGACTTTTATGCATCAGGTGGTTCAAATATTCTAGTTTTTTTTCAACGTGCTCATATGTGTATCACCCGTATTTACTCGATTTTTTCTCAGAATTAAAAAGAAAGAAATGGGTTGCGTGTAATATACAGGTATACAGTTTTGAAAAAGTCTGAGAAGTTCAGATGTGAAATATATTTGATTCTAATGGGGAATTTTGAGCCAATTTCATCTGAAAAACTTCGTTTTTTTTTGGCGGGAAAACTTGAAAGTTACTTGAATTCTGGCTCAATTCATGTTCTTATCGAAATTGTGGTGTCCTTATTTTTGAAGTACTGTATTGCAGTTTTAAAGGCACTACAAGTTGGGTGGGCATCTTATTTGGGGATACAATTTGATCAACATTTTGGACTGAAAAACCTGGGCGAGCATCTTACCTGTGTGTGGTACTTGAGTAAACATGGTATTTCAGTTCAGCAATATTTCAAATCACCTGGGAAATTCTCGAAGTTTAACTATCATTCGGAGCATTTAATTTGAGCCTGGACCTTTTGGAGTCAATTCATTGTTGCCGGTTATTGATATCCAGATGTTTGTAGATCATCCAAGAAAGTTTACCGGAAATCCTTATGCAAAAATGAGAGAAAAACCGTTCCCGACCTCACATCGAAAACGAACCTTCAAAAAATTTTCATATACTCTCGGTACTCTTAATCCTACTTACTGATTAATCATTCTACCGTTTTTCTTACTTGGGTTTCGGGAATGAGAAAATGGTGAAACAAAAGAAAGTTCGAACGAGTGTGAGGGGTAAACTTCAGCGTTCCACGAGGTAATTGAATCACCGTGAAGGTTTTCTGTGGGCTAATGACTGATTTTTTGTTTTTAAATGAAACCGGTTGGTGCTTTTGAAAAATGTCGGGTTCGTATCTTTACGATCTCGAACCAACGTTGTTTCAGAATGTGTAACTCCATATTTCAACCCTCACCCAGGGGTACAGAAACTTTTTCCGTCATTGCTGCAATAATTTGATTTTTTCAATTTTTCACGAGATTTGTTGTGATCGTGGACTGGATGAGGTTGGAAAGCATTTATGCTAATCCGCTTCGAAGTAATTAGTAGCAGGAGTCCTTGAATAAAATATTCGTAATTTTTGCTGTACCCATGACTGCAATTTTTTTTATTTTTAGCCAGGTGTCTCCTGAGTCTCTCCCATCCGCAAATTAATGTGATTAAACCACGTGTTGTTGAAAAAAAGATGTGATAAATCAACTTTTGCAAGAAAACTTGTGTCCGGGTTTTTTCTCAGAGGGAGGAAATCTTAAAATGTAGAACGTTTATCTCGCATCTCTCGGAGCATATCAGCAACACCTTTTTATGGAAGTAATATTTCACATGTTTGATGAGCGAGATGTCAAGATTTTTTATGAATGGTTGGGACAGTTTTTTTAAAATAAGGATTAAAATAATTTGCCTTGAGTGAGACGGTTTTCCACAGCTATCCAGTTCGGTCCAACACAAGGAAGTTACCGGAAGTAATAGGAGAGATTTTACCCTCCGACGCTGACGAAGTTCGTCTAGAGAATCGGGACGAATTCGGAACTGCGCAAGTGCCAATAATCCCTGGGACTTTGTACTGCAATTTAGCGGATAATTGTGCAGAATTCAAGGCTCATTTCCGGTCTTTGGAGGACTTCTGTGCGTGTGATTTAATGAAAGAGAGCGAAGACACGGAGGATGAAGGAGGATCACGTTTTCAGCAGGCGAAAGAAACGTAAGTCGAAGTAGATTTGTTGCCCTTTATCGCAGTTCAAAGTTATCTGATGGATACTCTACGCTTTTACCGTATTTGAGAACCCAAGAAAAGCGACCAAACTCACTTATTATGACGCTGATAGAAATTTTTTAAGCTAGCCGAATATTAGACTACAGTAATCTAATGCCTCGCCTAACATAATTCTATGACGCATAACCTAATGACTCGCCCAATCTGATTTATTGGCTCACCTAACCTAATTTGACGAATCACCTGACGTAATGATCGAATAACGTATCCTGATGATAGTGACTAATCATTCTGAATTAATTGAAAAACTCGATTGAATGATGTAAAACTTACGAATATTTGCAATGGGGCCCGATTCCTAGGACCAGATGATATTTTCTTCAGTTGTAATGATTCAAGGACTCATCCTGATGATTAAATAATTATTCTGAATTGTTGACTAAGTCGATCAAACGATATAAAACTTGATAGATGCTACATGCTAGGAAAGAGACCTGATTCCCTCAATCAGATTAGCTCTTCCTTAGGTGTAATGATGGAATAACTTATCCTGATGATGAACTAATTATCCTAACAAACTCCTGGCATTTAAATGAAAGTTGCATCTGACTGATGTAATTACTGTACTGCAGTGTGAATATATTGGTTACTGCAATACCAGAACACCTTTTCTCATGCCCAGCATTCCACAGCATCAGAATTGAACTTTTTAATGACTTGAGATTCTCACAACTTGATCAAAAAGTATTTTCCCGAATATCAGAAATCTGTTAGCTTTATGTGATTTTTTCTCAAAGATTATCTTTAAATTGTTCTATAAATTAAAAATTATCTGTGGGAAACATGCTTTGAATCTTGTGAACGCGGACAAGCCACAAAACTTGTGTATCAATCAGTCAATCAATCACAACAATCGCATGTCAGGAAAGGGACTTGCATCCTTTAACCAGATTTTCTTTGCTTCATGTGTTATGCTTGACTAATTATGCTGAATGATTGACTAATTATCCTGAATGATTGACTAACTCAATTGAATGATATGAAACTTTACAAATACCTGTATTAGGAAAGAGACCTGATTTCTTCAACCAAATAATCTTTTATTCAGGTGTAATGATTGAATAACTTATCCTGACTACTGACTAATTATCCTAAAAAAACTTGTAACATTTCAATAAAAATTTGATTAAATTCTCAAGAGTGTCTAAGTGGTGTAATTACTGCAAAACCTTTTTTTATTCCCAGCATTCCACAGCATCAGAATTGATATTTCAAATTGACGATACAGAACCGTGCAAAAGTCAGGAAAAAGCACATGATTCCTACAAAGAGATTCTCGTTTTCTTCAGGTGTATGACAGTCATCTCGGATTTTTTCCCGACCCTCTCTGACGTTTTAACACCCACCTGTCACGATTTGGCGGGTTCGGACGAAGTGTTCGCCACCCGAGAAGAATTGAAGCACAAGAGGTTGAAGGTGTCGAAACCAACTCCTGTGTCGTCTCCAGCAAAACTCGCGGCATCGGAATTGATAGACGAAGCTGCAAACACCGGAGGGATTCACGTCAGGAAGTCCATCATACCGTCTCCGAATTCTGTGTCTACGTATCAAAGAGCTGGAATGGTGAAGCCGGTTCTTCATCCCATTGATCCATTTGTGGGCTGTGTTAACCTTCCGAGCTTCAAGACTTGTGAGTGAAGGATTGTATCCCGTTACAGGTGGACTCTCTCTTTCGCTGCGACAAAATTTTCTCTACAACAGTTTTCTTCTGGTTTATTGACTACGAAATTCTCTGTAACGAAATTCACTCGACGACGAATTTTTTCTGCTCCCTTGATTCTCTCTGCAACGAAATTTACTCTACTACGAATTTTTTTCTGGTTCTTTGAGATTTTCCGATCCGTTGAATTTTTCTGTTCCCTTGACTCTCTCTGCAATAAAATTCTCTCTAGAATCTCTACGAATAATTTTTATGGTTCCTCGAATTTTTGGTTTCTTTCTCTCTCTTCAACGAGATTCTCTCCACGAAGAATTTTTTTATGGTTCCTTGACTCTCAGCAACGAAATTATCTCTATAACTAATTTTTTTTCTGGTCCCTTGAAGTTCCTTGCTCTGTTGACTCTGCAACGAAATTCTCTCAGCAACGATTTTTTTTCTGGTTCCTTGACTCAGCAGATAAATTCCCCTAAAACCAATCTTTTCTGATTCTTAGAATTTTTCTGGTCCCTCGAATTTTTCTAGTCCCTTGACTCCCTCTGCAACGAAATTTTCTCTACAATGAATATTTTCTGGTTCCTTGAATTTTCCTGGTCCCTCGACTCTTTCTGCAACGAAATTCTCTACGACGAATTTTTTCTGGTCTATTGACTCTCTCTGCAATTGAATTCTCTCTGAAGTACTACAAAATTTTTTGTTCCTTTGAATTTCGTTGTAGAGAACCCTATGTGACCACCAAAAAATTCAATCTACACAGAAAATCGTTGTTGAGAGAGTCCACATACACTATCAATTGCAAATTGTTCTCCTTTAGATTGTAGCTCGTTTGCCGCAATGCTTGTATATGAAAGCGTCATTGACGAAAAATTATCCAAGATTCTAGAAATTTCACGACAGATCAGAGACAAACTACTCAAAACAACATAAAATGGTGCATTTTGTTAGGCTAATTTTTCGAACTTCCTACGCACACTCTAGAGAAGGATTGCGAAACTCTGGTAGTGACGGGATAATTTTCATTCCTCATCATTCAAAATAATGAAAAATCGCTTTAAAATTTCGAAAAATTCCGAAACCCTCGAACATGATGCAGAAGATAATACAGTCTAATTTCGTGGGACTCGGTCTCGAGATGCAGTGATAAAATGCGCGTACTCGGAGGAATGAATTTTCGTATTTACGGGACGTTATCGGGGAGTGCTGAAAAATTGATTTAAAATTCCGAAAACATACCAAAACCCACGAATATGATTCAGAAGAGAATGAAATTCGTTGAGAGTCGATCTCGAACCGCTGCGAAAATATCAGATTCCCTACGGACCTTTGAAACCTCTTCGTGAATTGATTTCAAAAATTTTGGCCAAAAGTGTTCTCCATTTTTGATCTTGAGGTACTTCACCGTACTGAATGTTCTTTCCATTTCAGCCAGTGATTGCGAGGAATCTGGTCCCGAGAAAAAATCCAGTCTGGTCTTCGACAAGGTCTCCTCAGCTCTAGCGAAGATCACATCCGACCTCGGCCGACTCGGCGCCGATATTGCGTGTCTGGGATCCAGGAATTCATTCGAAATGAGCGAGCGGAAGTACTTGAAATCCGCTGATGTCCAGCGCACGGGGAAACGAAATCCTCTTCCGGTCTTTGGTCGATGTCCCTGCATGTCTGACGCTGAAGACGCGAAAAAGCCCGCGGTCAAACGAAACCCACCCCCCGTTCGGCCGACGAACTCCTCTGTGTACATTCCTTTCGAGTCTGAGCACCACAAACCGGACCACGTGGAAGATCATCATCAGAGATTCGAGAACATCTTGGGTCGTGATGTGAAATCCGTGGGAAGACGTTATTCGGGGCAGGATACCGGTAGTCCGAGCAGTGTTTGTCGAACGCCTACCGGGAAACGTACTTACATGATCGGTGGCCGGAAGGGTGTTGTCTTGGGCAAACTCGCGTCTGCGTCCAAAATAGTTGAGAAATATGCTGCGGGATTGAGGCGATCCAAGGCGAGTTTGTTTGAATTGGTTCACAAAATACGTGTGTGTAGACCGGCAAATTTCCCACTTTTTCTGCAGTTCGGTTAAGTGTTCTAAAATTTCTGC
Source organism: Notodromas monacha (assembly GCA_905338405.1). Taxonomy (NCBI): domain Eukaryota; kingdom Metazoa; phylum Arthropoda; class Ostracoda; order Podocopida; family Cyprididae; genus Notodromas; species Notodromas monacha. The sequence continues at coordinate 133,886 of CAJPEX010000015.1, read as the reverse complement.
AGACTAAAAAAGAAGTTTTTCTTGTATGAATTTTTGGCAGGTATATAAAAAGTTTCCGTTTTTTTGCAAAAACGGAGTTGAGATCCAATGAAGCAGCTGTAGTGGAATGTCTTCAGATTAGAAAGGTGGACTTGGAGAAAGGTTTTGTGGAATGAAAACTTGGAATTTATTTCAGAAGGCAAAAATTGTCTGAATGGTTTTCAGGAGGAAAGCCAACTCATAATTTCCATCGGATAATTTCAACTGAAATTTTATTTCCAAAATTTAAGATAAAGATAACAGACTTCATTGCCTTTTTCTGATAAATGTATATGCTGAAGAAAATTTCCTGCGGACAGGCAGAACAATTCTGCGGACTGGTGCTGGTCCATGGACCAAGGGTTGGAACATGGATTCAGACAATCTTGTACTACTGTGCCTATACAGTACTGATTTACTCAAGTACCATATGCACCCTTTCCCTCAAATTTGAGAGGAAAAAGGGGGTGCGCATCTTAGGCGGGTTTACATTTTTTTCTAAATTTAGGTGTGCATCATACTTGACTTTGATGGGGAACTTTGACTAAGTGTAACAGATGAACTTATTATAATGGAAAGAATTGAAATCCATATTTGGATGATCTTATTTTTGAAATATTGTGGCTTTAGAGTCACTAGAAATAGGGGGCGCATCTCAATTGGGTTAGGATTTTATGAAAATTGTCAAATGAAAAACTCCGGTGCGTGTCTTAATTGAGGATGTGTGGTACCCAAGTAAACATGGTTTCCCATAGGACAAATTCGAAAGTATTGTAGATATAAATTGGTATGAAATTTAAATGCAATTTTGATTGCTAGTGACATCTATCTGCGTGTGTAAGAAACGCCTCTTCCTGATGGACAACAAGTAAGAACGTAGAATGGAACTTCGATAACTTGAACTTCCTGAAGTCGAATTTTTTTCGGAGACACTGCCTAAGAAATAATTCATTCAAAACCTCTTCAACTCGAAAGCCTTCCTCCTCAATCCTTCATACCAGAAATTTGTGGCCAGAAAGTGTCCATTAGAAATACCAGTGAAAATTGATATTCTGACTGTATTGAATAAAAAGAGATTTGATTTTTCCACAGGAAAGTTTCATAGCCCTTGGGATTGTACGAAGGAAAGGCAGAGATCCCTGCTCTGGTGCTGCTCAATCGTCGCTCGAAAACCTGCCAAGTAAACGGAATTGAATTGAAAATACTATCGATACATATTGAATCGAAAAAAAAAATTCGCAATATCACCAGCTGCTCCAGAATCGACGCATTTGTTGGACTCAGTTCGTGCCATGTGCCGGAAGGGATCCGTGACTTCTGAAGTGGTTGACAAGTATCAAAACGTTGTCAATGAGTTTTCATTCGCGAATAATAAAAACCCGAGGTGTAATACTGAGCTGAAAGATGGATTGAAAGGGAAAGCTTGCGGATTGTGTCGAATCAGTCACAGTGAAGTGAATATTTTCAAGAGGTGCAGTCGAGTGTCTTCTGGTGAACAACCTACTGATCGTGAACAAGCTCCTGCTGATCCTTCAGGTACGTTGGAGAGGGATGCGTTTTTTTTTTGGATGCTATGAAATCTGTCCATTGATCAGATTTTTACCAAATGTTCTATTTGGTGAAAAGGTGTTGAATATGATGCCTCACTCGTATTTTTATTCCTAAACTTATTTGAGGGGAGATCAGGCCACATATTTGCAATACCGATCATCTATGTGGAATCACTTCGAGTCAAGTTTTCTCAATTATTACTTTCTCTGATTTTCCTAGGTTTTTATTCTCATCAGGAATGAGCCTCAGTACAGTACTGCTAATTTTCATTGATTTCCTGGTAGACAGCCTTGAGAAACATTGACTCAGAAGTTATGAATTCTATAGATGAATTTAAAATAATGGCAAAACTGTTTAATTAAAGAATCGAGCAAATTTCTAACTCAATTTTAACCCGAATTTGATTTTATGAATAGTTTTTAATTCGGAAAGCCAATTCTTTTGTATACATTGCGACGTGAACGTTCTGCAGAATTTACTCAGTGGTAAAAAAGCAACTGTTGGTGTGCTAAAAAGCGTTAAACTTAAACGACTCCCTTTTATTTTTCTTCCGATTCAGAAAAAAATCCACATGAATACTTGTTCGCGCCTGGGAAAGATTGTATCACTTCAAGTGAATTTTTCTGAAGTATCATTTTCTTCTATTTTATTGGATATCTGAAAAAATCAGGCTTCCTTTTTATCATATGTGAAATTTTCAGCATATTTGAAAAAATCAAGCTTTTTTCCGTTCTGTGATATTTGTCCATTGATCAGATAATAATGTTCATTTGGGAAACTTGACGCCTGACTTATATTTTTATTCTCAATATTTTTCAAATGAAGATCAGGTTAAATAAACGCAATACCTGTACGGAATCACTTCGAATATATCATCTCGCTTTTCTTATTTTTATTCCGTTTTTTCTATTATTATGGTTTTGTATCATTTTTCTCCGATTATATTTTCTTTGTAAAAAGACCCAATTTACATGTTACGTTTTCCCCGTTATGAATGAGTCTCGGTACTGTAATTTGTAATTAATTTCTTGATGCGATGTATTGTATCAAGAAAACGTGACTCAGAAATCTACGTTTACCCCCCAGAGCAACGGGATTACCAGTCGACGGAAATTGCGCCGAACGTGATCCTCACTGTCCCGAGATCATCAGTGCAACCCCAGAACCCCATTCTGAACCAAATTCACGCGGTGTCAATAAATCAGAACCCGTCTCCCGTGTCCGCGTCAACCTCTTCGGGACCAGGACGAACCCAGGGCAGCAGTGACGCTCGATGCCAAACTGAAGAACCAACAACGGTCGAAGATCATTTGCATTATGATGCTGCTGCTGGTGCTGGCCCATCAACAACCGTGACGATGGGCATCCCTGTCCAGCCTCGGCATAGCATCGACGAGGCCTACGTCAAGTTCTGGACCCGAGGAGCTGATCCGGAATCTGCAGCAAGTACTCAAGGCAGTTCTGGGTTTTTCTATTGGAATGATGAGGAAGATCGGAGAGCTGCTGAAGCAGCTGCAGTGGCGGCAAGTCATGTTCCCATGAATGATCAAGTCAAGGTGTGTGTGTGTGTTTTGTGGGACGATGATTGGTTTCATCATAAGTTTCCGTCCGGATCGTCGTGAAATAAATCAATAATTTACAGGAAAATATCACTACAAATAAAATATGAAAAGATCCTCGTAATGAAGTTTGGCATGAAGAGGATTTTCTTATTCTAGGCCCCTCGTCCTGTTTCCGTCAAGTTTTTCGCTTGAAACATTCAATTACACTTGGAAGTTCGTGGAACTGAACCTAAAAAAAAAATTAATAAATATATATATATATATATATATATTACAGTATTCATGTGGTGAAATTTCAACTTTTCCATCTTTTCTTCATTTTTGAGTGTACGTGCTAATGCGGGAAAAAGGATGGAAATGGTGTGCAGTATTGCTCATGTTTTTCTAATTTTTGTTTGACAGTAAAATTCCGTTGCCACGAATCTCATTAAAAATTATTTTGTTAGAACTAGTATTTTATCGATCCCAGCAGTTTCTTCCTGGGGAAAATAAAAAAATTTTCCTAAAAAAATGTTATAAACAATTTTTCCTAAAAAATGTTACAAACAATTTTTCCTAAAAAATGTTATAAACAATTTTTCCTAAAAAATGTTATAAACAATTTTTCATGAAGTCATTTGCTTTCCGTAATCTCAGTATGCACAATTTTTGCCTTGATTAGGTGTGAAAATTGGCCATGGGCATTTTTACTAATTGGCCCAATATGGAAAAGCTAACTTTCAAATGATTGAAAGCCATCAAAATTAAATGCTCCTCTTTTGTAAAGAAAATTTAGCATTACAAGAAGTTTGAAGTTCTAATCAAAATGTATCTACCTCTTTTTTTAAATTTTTGAATTGACTAATTCAAAAGAGAAACTCTTCGAAAGGATGTCGCTATATTTCAGGGTACATAAAGTTGTCAATGAATGCTCTTCTGATATTGTACATATATTTTGTGTTAGTTTCAGGTTATAATTCAGTTAGACGAGCAGATTTTTCTTCTAGTCGAGAAAAGGGAAGGTCTGAAATACGAGCATTGTATCTTGCATTTTGAAATTTTTCTATTATTTAATCCTAAGAAATGGAAAATGATGGTAATTTTTCACTCATATCGTGTATAGAAATTCATTACTGTACTTCAAAGCATTTATTACCTGTTGTCCAAAAGATTTCAGTCCTACACGCTCATGGAAACATCATGAATCTCATCATAATGAATGTTTTCTCAGGTGAGGAGAGTTTGTTTTTCATCTCAATCTCCTTGAGAGGTCGTTGTAATGAGTTTTTACTGAGTTGCATCCTGAAGACAGAAATTGTAAGACTGGAACTCTGGAAGGAAAATTTCGTAAAAAAAAACCCTCGTAGATAATGCAACAATTGATGGAGTATTGGATGATGAAGTTTTGCATTATTTTCTAGTTACCCACGGATGATAATGAACAGAGAAATGAAATCAACCAAGCAGTTCATTCGAATCCGGAATTGCAAAAATCTGCGTCGAATAGTTTGCTGAATAAGGACGCGATTGCGGATAGCACCAGCGCCTCTTTGCGGGTTTCCTCATCTGACTGGCTCGCAAGTGCTGCCCACAAAAGCAGCGATATTGAAACTGCTTCCAAAGGTATGATGCAGTAAATGTGGGATTCGTTTTTATTCTTCACTTCTGGGTTTTGGGATGTCGCGACTCAGCGATTTTCGGTGTAATCATGTAGGTGTCGCTGCTACCTTGGCTTGTTGAAATATTGTACAATATAACGAAATTCTTACTCGATTCAGGATATGATATTAGTCTGAGTCACGTGACGTTTGATTGAGATGGTCTAGGTCAGGGTTCCCCAATCTTTTTAGGCCCGCAGACTGGCAAATTTCCGTAAAATTTTTTGAGGACGAGCAAATTTCTCAAAGATGTTCTGCAGACCAGCAAACTTTTTGCGCTCTCTAAAAAGTTTTGCCTGAAATACTTCGACAGGTAATGAAGAATTTTCTGTTATTTTTTAAAAAAGAAAATTGAGTTGAGAACCTATGAAGCAGCTATATAGTGGAATGCCTTCAAAAAATTTGAATGGTGGGCTTGAAGAATGGTTTCTCAGAATGAAAAATTAAAATGATTTATTTCAGCAGGTGAACATTTGTCTGAAGTGTTCTTAGGAGAAAAGTCAACTGTTATTTTTCACCAGATAATTTTAACTGCAATTGTTGTTCACAATTTTCAGATAAAGATTCTGTCATGTCCTTCATTGATAGTTTTGACAAATTGATTATGCTTTAAAAATTTTGCAGACTGGCAAAAAACTTTGGCTGACTGGCACTGGTCTGTACTGTACACCTAAAAACAATAATATACAGTAGTTGAATCTTGCAAGGGACCATGAATACAGTTTAGTTAGGGAGGTTTTGAGTTTGGGAAACAATCATTTTTGTTGAGCCAAAAATGATGAAGTATTAAAGGAAATTTTTAATTGGTGATATTCTGGGCTTTAAAGGGCTTCTTGAATAATCTGAAAAACTGCTGAAGTTGAAGGCAAGGGTTTGTTTGCCCAATTTTTCTTTACTTCCTTTCAAAACTCATTGTTTCCTTTTGAATGATGTTTTTTCATTTGACAATGCTGAAGTAATAGCCAAAAAGAATCCAGAAAATTGAGAGTTTTTGGGTTTTTCATTGATTAATGAGATTTTTATGCGATGTTTCTGAGGGGATTCAGAAAAAGACTTATGTGAGTTTGTCTTGAGGAGGTTATTCAAGTCATTGAGGTTCAGGTGTATTTATCCCTACACAAGCGACAACTATACCAGAAAACATTGTCGGTTTCTGACCTGCTTTGATGACTTCATTATTTTCGCTCTACATTGCAGGGAAACGTGAAGAAGAAACGTACAACGATGTCAAACCTTTGGCTGAAACTGTTGCAGAAGTGAAGAAACCGAGGAGATTGAGTATCAATAGCTTGACTTCGAGCAAAAAACTGACCTTGAAGCCGAGTATTTTAGAACTCAACGAAACTCCATTGAACAAGCGTCGTTTAGGAGCCCCAGCATCGCTGGAAAACGCTTTGAGTCCCATGTTACCTCCGTCTAAAGAAGTGGCCAGAACTTCCAGGAGATTCTCATTGCCATCCACAGTTTTCTTTGAATTGCCGAAAGTGAGTATTTGTTTTTATTTGTGGAGCAATATACAGTACGTAGTACGACGAAGTTTAGAATTCGTAAATATAAAATCATGGGTGCGCATCGAGGGAAAGAAGATACGTTTTCAAATTTTCGGCTTCGAATTTCCAGTGTTGTACAGTATTTCGTCTATTTAAAATCGTGTGCTTTAGACTTTTCTTATTGTTTTCTGATGGGTGTTTTTTAGGATATAGTTTATTAGAATTTTTCGTACTTATCGAATGAAGAACCACCAAATTAAAATTTTCCCGAAGAATCTAAGATGAATCTTTGATGTTATGTTTGTTGGAAAACTGCGTCCGAAATTTGCGTTCTTTCGATGCAATTTGTTGATGAATTCCGGTAAATATTCCTTTCTGGTGAAATGCAATTTGGTTTACAGTAAAAATGTATTATAACGAACTCATAGCGGGATCTGATGAAAAACTTGTTGGTTAAAAAAATTAGTTGTGTCAAGATTCATGGTTTTTTCACACACTTTTAACTGAAATTTTTTTGTGAAATGAGTAATAAATACTGTGAAGTGCTTTCAATAAAGATATTTCAAGACCTGTCATAATTTCTATAAGTCTCTCTGATCAAATGAAGCTGAAAAGGTTGGAATTTACTTTTCCTTTCATGGAACCCGCCTTTCTCCAAAAGTGCTGCTGGTCTTGTGCAATAAAATGAAACAAAAGAACATGTAGGGGAAATACTGTAATCTCTTCTGAATGAACTTTTTCATTCATACAAATTTGCTCCTTCAAATCGAAACAAATTCTTTCGAAACATTTTGTACTTGAAAGAAAGACATAAATCCTCAATTGGTGTTAAAGAATTATTCAATAAATATGTACACCTTTCTGTATTTTTGAACACTAAATTTTCTCTAAAAAGAGTTTTGTTTTCTTGATGAATTTGGATTTCTTCACCAGTTCAATTTTTTTCAAAATTTCTGCCGTAAAAAAAAAAAATTTCTATGGCCTATGCACATAATTGGCTCAAAAGTTCGTCATACTGTACTGAGATTAAAGCCTAGCATGAATTAAAAAGATATTTTTTAAAATAGCGACTGTGGAAAAACTGCTGGGAACCGAAAAATTCTTATATACGAAAAATTCGTTAAAACAGAAATTCGTTGAAACCAAAAATTCGTTAAAACTAAAAAATTCTTTGTTATGGAAATTTACTGTTCTTTGTATTTTGTACCTTTCCATATTTCCAGGTCTCCACCAATAGTCCCTCAGCTAAGCTCCAACCCAAATGGCAAACGTCATCCCACGAACTTCTGAAACCCAGTCAGAGTTTATCAGCTGGGGAAGCGTCATCAAAAGAAGAAAAGTCTCCACCTTTGAAACGCTCCAAGTCCAGGAGCAGGCGGAAGTTTATCGCAAAATTGTCCAAGGAAGATATCAAGAAGTCTGTGAATTTGTTGGATCGTCCTGGTGTCGGGGCCGGGGTACGGAAACGAGCGATTCAGTTTACAGCCAGCACCAGACACCAGCAACCCGGTGGTAATACCGATAACGAGGAAGAGAATTTAGCTCTGGATTTCATTGCTGACAGAGAAGTTCCGATTCGGCTGCCTGGAGATGTTCTCAGGTTTGTCATAAAGACGTGATCATTTCGTGTGAGATGTTTTTTCTGTTTTTCTTTTAAATAAATCTCAGAAGTGTCTGAATAAGCATGATTTTTAAAATGAAAGAAAGATTTTGTCCGTATTGCAGTTCTGGAATCAAAACTACAGTACCGTACATTCGGGAGACGTTTGAGTTTTAACCATAGCAATTCAAACTAGTTACAGTAGTTACAGTATTTATCTATCTTGAATTTACCATAAGGACAAGAAAATGATTTCAGTCAAATTCTATTCCCAATAATCGTTTTGCGACGAATTTTTCGTTGTAACGAAGTATTTTATTGGTCTTGACAGTTTCTCAATGAGGACAATGCTACGCAAATTACTTTTTAACAAACGAATTTTCTTATATAATTTCAGTACATTAACGCATTTTGGCCCTGATTATGTGTACATGGAAACTTTCCCTTATTGGCCCAATATGGGAAAACCCAACTTTTGCCTAATTGAAAAACCCTAAAAAATGTCAACACTAATCTATGGCACAGGGAATTTAGCATTGCAGTGAGTATGACGCTCTAATGCAAAATTTATCTAGCTTTATCTTAGAATTTATAAATGGTTAATTGAAAATAAGTAGTGCTTTATTTTAGGGAACAGAAGTTGTTGATAAATACATTTTATGAAACTGTACATCATGTAAAGTATTTTCGGTTTGTCTGAGCTTATTATAATTCAATAAGCCAATAATATTTTTAGAAAATTGAAGAGAGGGAAGGTCTAAAATAAGATAATTATTTTTATTTGTTGAATTTATTGAATGTTTATCAAAAGAAGTGGTAAATGATGGCCATTCTTCACATAACTGTTGTGGAGGTACTTGAAAGCATTCTTTATTTGTTCCCCAAGAGGTTCCAGTCCCACATGATAAGAAAATCAGTAATTTCATGGCACAATACCGACTTTTTCACTGCAACAAATTCTTTGGCACATGGGAGTTGGTGGTAATGATTTTTTTCTGTATTCAGTTGTTCAGATATTCAGTTATTTTCAGAGTAACCCCTTTTTTGGATTACTGTATTTGAAGAAATATAATTGAAAATTTGCCTGTTTACTGCCAAAAAGTAACTCTCATGGTCTAAACTTGGAGGAACTGCATGCTGCAATTACCAAGAAACCCATTGAACAAATTTAGCATTGCAACAAATTCTTTCTCAGGTCCCTGGGAGTTTTTTGTAACAAGATTTTACTGTACTTGGGCTCTGGACCCAATTGTCAGTTGATGCATATCCAATACTGTGCTTGATGCCTGTCTGGATTACCAACATTCATTAAGATATGTTGAGGATTCAAGAAGAAAAATTTCTGAACACAAAGAGAAAAATGGTTCTTAGGAATAGTTGAGGTGAATAGATGGAATAAAAATCCCGAATCCGCCTGGGAATAGGCAGGGAATATTTGGTAAGATTCCAAAAGAAAAAGAAGAAATATATTTTCAAACTTCAAACAGAAATGTCCCAACACGCAAGAGAATTTAGTGAAGTTTTGAATCTTTAAACAAATGGGTAAATTTGGAAAATTAAAACCTCTCAGCAAAACTCTTTTTGCGTGAAGATGCTCCAAACGATAGCTTTTTACGACTGGTACTGGCAAAGAGTTAAAATTGGGTTTTTATTGATTTCATTGATTTCTCCTTGATCCAGGATGTGGATCAAGGACGGGATTGGCGCCAAGGCATCTGATTGGCCCAAGAAAGTTGAGTCAAAGACGTCTTGGCGCCAGTTTATGATTTTGAGGAGGGGGTTGTAAAAAAAACGTTGAAGGATTTGTCTGGAGGTTTTCTTCTTGGGTGGTTTTTCTACTCCATTGGCTGTCGTTTCCAAATTAATTTTAATTGGATTTTTTGCTGTTTATTGAAGCGTTAATTGGATCCCCAACAACATAGAACATATCACCCTTCATAATGCTTGGTCATGTTGGCGATTTGATTGACACCTGCCAAACATTTTTGAAATCATGTACACTTTTGAAATGTTCTTTCTCATATAGAAGCTCTGCCGAGTCGGACGTGGAGGACCAAAACCCCGACACGAGGGCGTCCACAGGCGAACCCGCGGGGAAAGGCGGTGTTTACGCCTTGGGCCTCCAAGAATCAGCGGACATGGAACCCGTGGACCCGACAGCGTCAGAAGCTGCCCGTCTCTCGTCGACTTCATCATCATTGCGGCGCCGGACGTCTCAACACGGCGCCTCTTTCCTGGCGAAAAAGGCCGCCTCCATTATTGACAATGCGGACAGGCCTTTGAAGCGGAAACGAGTGCATCCGCCTGCCAAGGAAATTCAGGAGCTGATGTCGCTGAAAAATTCCGAATTGTTTCTCAAGATGTTCAAGATTTCCAAGCAGATTAGGGAAGACGAGGGGAACTTTTTGTGCGCCCCTTTTTATGTGTCGCAATGGGCTGTTTTGTTGTGTTCTGGCCTGAGTGACAAGGTGGGGAAGTCGTTTTCTGAGGCCATGGGCATCCCAGGGGATGTGGACGTCAATCGAGTTTTCAGGTGATTTTTTTTTCTCTCAAGTGTATCAAATTTATGCTGAAGTACTTTTTTTGGAAAGAAACCGTCTGTGATACTTGCAGAAGTTTAACTGCACTACAATATTTATCTCGTCTTTTCGAAAATCATCCTTTTTTTCGATAGAGAATATTTCAATTGTATTGTATTAAAGTTATGCTGAAATGTTGGAAGTTAATTCGTGTCTTTCTGTTCAGAAAATGAATTTTCCATTCGAATCAAGTATAATGAACACCTAAACTTCTAAAAAAATTGGTAAATATCTATACCCGCCTATGACGCGCACTCCGTTAATTTTGAGAAAAAAATTCTCAACTTGATAAATTTTTAAAATAAATTTTGAGAAAGGAGGTGTGCATGGTACTCAAATAAATGCAGTAAAAGCCCATTTTCAAACATTTTTGTAGTCTGTCCCCTTTTTGTATGTAAGCAGGAAATGTGATGAGATCAGTGGAGACCCTTTTCAAAGTCTTAGGGTTTTTTCTGTATACATTTTATAAATGCATCAAAATTTCTTGGTAACAAATTTGCGGGGACTTCAAAAAAATTTTTTGTAAGAAATAATTTGTTATAACAAGATTTTGACTGATCAGAAGATATGCTGCTGCTATATTCATGTAACCAGCTTGTATTCTACATCTGCCTTTTTGGCCTTTCAGATGTTTTTCAGTGTTTAAAAAACTGATTTTTTAGAAATAAATTCAAATTTTAAGAGCAAACATTTACTCTGAATAACAGGTATATACTAGCACTTTTTGTGGACTTCAGGTTTTTGAAGTATTTCCTGGACAGATTTGTAAGGGTGGATGTTCCTAAAAAGCTTACAATTTTTAATCAGTAGGGCTTCTCATTAAGCTTAAAAACCCCTTTAAACATTACTCGTGCTGTGTTTAATTTTTTTCATCTCCCCCCCCCTATCTTTTCCAATCCAGGAAAAAAAATTTGAAAGATAGGATGTTCAGGTACATTTTGAAGAATTTTTGTTTTTGATTACACCTTACTATGTCCCAAAAGAACCGGTCACAGTCACATTTTGAATGGGAAATTTCAGACTGTGCCTGTCTTTAGTAGGGATTTTTCTCTATTGAGAAATCATAATGTGTTCCTTAAAAAATTTCGTTATACTGTACTGGAATTAGCGAGTTAGTATACATTATATAATGATATTTTTTTTCACATGCACCCTATATAGGATTTGTGCCAGGACTTAGAAAACAGTTCGTAATACTGAGAAATTTGTTTGTAACGAGATTTTACTGCATTTTAATAATCGCTAATAACTGACTATTTTCCTTTTTCAACAGATATGCTCAGCAGCTGTTGACGGAGGATGATCCTCCTCGCCGAGCCGAATGGATGGAAAGGAAGAGTCGGAGGGAGAACAATAAGAGGAACACTCGAGTGAAGATCCTTCACTGCGGAGAAGACGCTTTGGACGACGATTTCATGGACTTTCTCAAGAAGAATTACCCGACGAGCTACGAAAAGGTCACTCCGAAAGTTGCCGAGCATTTGATGCTCAAAATGATGCCTTATCGCCTCGCCGAAAATCAAATGAACCTGTCGCAAATGATCCTCATGGCCGAACAACCGCCGCGGAAAAATTCTTCCATGATCTTATTCTGTCAGGTGCTGTATGACGATGATGGTGACATTTCCCCGAGAGTTTTGACATTTTTTACATGACCCGTGTATTTATTTATTTTTTTAGTATGATTCCCCGTGGGTCTTCGCTTTTCGGAATGAGCCGACGATAGTGAATTTTTGCAACGACGGGAAGAAATCGCAGTGTCGAGGTGTTCCCGGTATAACGTTTTCTCACGGAGAAGCCATTCATTTTTCGGATGAATCAACCTCGAGTCATCTTATCCAGGTTTGAAGAAGGAATATTCAAGTGCTGTTCTAAAATTTGAAACCAAGTATATGTGCGAATCCTGTAGATTTTTGGTCTCGAATTGCAAAATTTGAGTCTTCCAATAATAACTCGCTATAGAGAACCTTTGGTTTTAAATTTTTTTTCTTTGAATATATTGGTATTACATTGGAATTTCGTTGAAACGAATCTCGTTACAGTAACGATTTTTTGTACTTAATATTTTGTTGTGATGAATTTTGTGCTGAAACTAATTCTTTTTTCCCCCGGCAGTTTTCCAAAAGGGCATTTTCTTAAACAAATCGATTTATTATGAGCTCTTATATTGGGCTTTAATCTCAGTATAACAAACTTTTGACCCTGATTCTGTTTATATAGGCCATAGGAATTGTTTGAAAATGGAAAAAAATTTGAAAAAATTGAACTGTCGCAGTATTCCAACTACACCAAACAAGTAAAACTTTCTGTACAGAAAATTTAGTATTAAAAATATAAAACATGACATATCTTGAAAATTTCTTTGCTCCATTTGAGAAAGCATGTCTTTCTTCCAAATAAACTGTGTTGGAAACAATTTTTCTCTTTTTGTTAGAACAAATTTGCAAACATGTATGAATGAATGAGTTGATACAGGAAAATATGGAAGTACAGTATTTCTCCTGCTGATATTTTTGTTTCATTCCTTCTTACAAGACTAACACCACTTGGTAGTGGAAAAGCAGGTTCAACAAAAGGGAAATTCTATTTATTTGAAAATAATATTCCTCTTTATTTGATCAGAAAAATTTAGGAACTATGACAGCATATCTTGAGTCATCTACATTTCAGGTGCACTTGCAGTATTTATATTACCCATTTCCCACAAAATGTCAATCCAAAATGAGTTGAAAACTATGAATCTTGATACAACTAATTTTTCATAATATGAAATTTGTCATCAGGTTCATGAGAGTTCGTTGTAGCGAGATTTTCGCAATATATTCTTGAAGCAGTGAAGCTAGGATTTTTTACGAATCCTCATTCCTTCTATTAAAATTTCAAATTATTTAAAATTACATAATTGAGAAAAATGAAACCTTTTTCTTTCGGAATTGCATATTTTTTTTTCTCACCTTGTCAGCTACAACATCCGACGAGACGGAGCTACTCGTTATTATTGGTTGTCCCATTCGAGAAGGACGGACTCGCCAAAACGGAAGCAGAAATTTCTCCGGCAACACTGGACATGCCTCACAACATGTCCAGGAAGTTCAAGTCTGTGAAACTCATTATACCTTCTTTCCGGGTGGATCTGGACCGAAGAATGGACTTGACACTGAAACGGATTGGACTCAAGGACATGATCTCTCCAAACTCTGTTCCACTGAGGTCTGTGCTGGTTATGAATGAATTGAGTTCAAAAAACGTTAGTTTTATTTAATAATTTATGAGATTTCAAAATCAATGATAGGATAAATTTTTTTACATCAGACCTGTCTAAAATTGATTAAATCTTTCTTTTCTGAAATTCTCAGCTTTTTCATTATTCATTGGAAAACTGAGTTATCTTGAAAAAAATCTTCAATCTTACATTTCATCAGTTGCACTTATTGGTGAAATTTTAACGTTTCTAGAATTTCGGGGAGGCTAAAATTAATCTCTTTCTCACATGTTCTGCTCTTATTATTATTTCTTGGGCGAATTTTTAGAATATAGTGTACGCGAGTTTATGAAATCCACATTTTTTAGGAGCACAAATAAAAAAAAATTCGCCGTGATAGTCAATTTTTGTGCCTCTAGGGAATTTTATTACACAAATTTCTCAACACAAGTTTAAGTTTTCTTTTGAGGAATCACTGCCATGTTACTGGATTCAGTATGAGAGGATGTTTTGAAAATCTCTTCTTTCTGCTGGGAGGATGTTGTTTTGGAACAACTTATTGGAAGCATGTTTTGTCATTTTTTACAAATTCTATCCATGCTACAATGAAGAACCAGTCAGTCAAATTTGGGATGGAAAATTTCAGACTGTGCCTGCCTTAGTGAAAAAAAATTCGACCTGGAAAAATCTATTGAACATCCTTCAAAATAGTTTGTAAATGAATTGTGAAGTTTGTTATAATGAGGTTGTTTTTAAATGTACTTGGTATAGGTGCTTTTTGTTGGGACTTGGAAAAAAGTTTGTTGTATTGAAAAATTTATTGTAATGGTATTTGTTGTTACCAGATTTTACTGTATTCAATCAGTAACATTGGCAGTGATTCCTCAAAGATGATTGACACTTTTTTCAAGAAATTTGTGTAATAAAATTTCCTAGAGGGACAAAAATTAACTTGTATAGCGAATTTTTTTGTGGTTTGCGCTCTTAAAAATGTGGATTTCATGAACTGAAGTACACTATATTCTAAACATTCCCCCAAGAAATGATAATATATGCAGAAGAAAGGAAAAGTGTTCACCAGTAATCAAAACAACAACGGGTCATTTTCACATGTAAGAATGAGGTAAATTTTTACCCTCCCAAAAATTCTAGAAACGTTAAAATTTCACCAAGTTCCGAGCTTTTTTGCTGTTTTTGAAATATTTCCAAAGAAGAAAAGCAATTCCGTCTTCTGAGCAAGAATTACGCAAATTTTTAAATTTAATGCGACATTTCCATTACATGAGTATATTTTACGGGGATTCATGCTGAACAGTATACTTATTGAACACACTTCTGTTCTAACAAAATATCATTCAATGCAGGCAGAATTTTGTTTGAAAAAATCTGAATTGCAAAGATAAATTCATAAAAAAATCTTGTTACAAACAGAAAATCTTGTTTCAACAAATCTTGTTGAACTTGCAAATTAAATGCTAGATTTTGTAAAGCGCAGGGATAAATTGAAACCCGTATTGAATTTTATGGTGCAAGTTATTCCTCTATGTGAATTCTTATAACTCTTGGTTCAATTTCCGCAGGGGCATTCATGAAGTTCCCTACAGTGTGGAGACCGCGGCGCAGTGGAATTATTTGCAACTCAGAGTGGTGGAAACTGGTGAGGACTCTTCAGTTTCTGATGATGATACTACACCCCCACTGACTACCATTCATTCAAACTCACTCACTGTGGATCATCCCTTTTTAGTCTTTGTTTTACACACACATTCGAGGTCTCTTTTAGCCGGTGGAAGGATTACTCGCCTTGGAATCCGTTGATTATTTGGCTTAAATCCATGTGCTCTGGATTGAATTTTGATTGTGAATGAGGAAAGAATGCCATTCATTGAACACAAATGTTGGATCAGTTTTCGACTCTACCAAAATCTCATTTAATGCAACGGGAAATTTTTTTCGAAACAATATTATTGCGAAAATCTTTCAACACATCTTATTGTTAAAATAATTTTTTTTATGAATCTCAATTATAAAACAAATGTTGATGTCAGCAAATCTTGTTACAAGCAGAAAATCCTGTAGCAACATACCTCATTGTTACGAAAAATCTTATGGGTACAATATTGTTGCAACAAATTTTATTGTTTGTTAAAAATTGATAAAAACTTATTTTCACCCCAAATATTATTACTCCTTGTCATTTTTGCCAAAAATCATATTTATACTATACAAAAAATCTTATCTTTCACAAATCTTCTTTTTACAACAATCATAATTTCTAAAAAAATATCTTACTTTCACAAAATCTTATTTTTACAAAATTTCTTATTTCACAAAATTTCTTAATGTATAAAAAATTTCTTATTTTTAACAATTTCTTATTTTTAAAAAATTTCTTATTTAACAAAAAGTTCTCACTTTTTACAAAGTATGTTATTTTTACAAAATTTATTGTTTCTTCTACAAAAAATCCTATTGTTATAACAAATCTCATTTGTCAGCAAATATAATTGTTACTACATATCTTATTGCTACAATACAGCAAATCTTATTCATGCCAGAAATCTAATTTTTGCTAAACATCTGATTTTGATAAGAGATCTTATTGTTAATACATTGTTAGCATTGTTAGAACTATAATCTCATTGTTGCAACAAGTCTTACTGTTACACAATCTTGATTTTGCAATAAATCTTATTGTTACAAGAAATCGCATTGTTACCACAATTTTTATTTTTATAGCAAATCTTATAACGACAGCAAATCAATGAGGTACAGTATTGTGTTAGCAGATGCTTTTCAAGGTTTTTTGCTGCATATAGTGACAATATGATTCAGGTCGTTAATATAGCAAATTTTTAATGACATCAAGAGGGTTTTCAAGGTCTAAATAATGGCTCCATTGTAACTAAAGTTTATCTATTCATAAATTTCAGTATTAAACATTTTATTGAGTGAGAGGAGGATGAAAATAAAGGATTCCTTCCAGAAGTTTAAGGAATGAAAATAAAGGATTCCTTCCAGAAGTTTAAGGAATGAAATAAATTGGATTCTTTCCATAAGTTTAAGGAATGGTTTATGGAGACTCTCTGGTTCTTCTAGTGTGAAGTTACATATAATGGAGTGACTCATCTTGGTCTTCCTTCACAAATATACATGTAATACTGTAATGCAATGAGAACATATAAAAAAAATTTACCCAAAAATATAGCTACTGCATATCTCTATGGATGAGAAAGAATGAACAGCATCAGAAGAAATGTAAATGATAATGAATGCTGCAGTAATGTTTTTTTTTTAGGTGGCTTAGCTATCATCCATGAAGTAATGTGTGTTAAATGCAGTAGATCTACCTTCTTGGGTTTCCATGATATTCTGAGATTCTCAAAGGCTACTTTTTGAAGTCTCAACAGGTATGTGTTGAAAAGGTTATCTCCTTGTTAATCTGTTACCCATCTAAATCATGACTTGAATGACCTTCTAGAGGTTGGATTAAGGTTGAAGAAATGGGGTCAGAGCCGCCGCCATTTTCTATGTTCACCACCATGGTGGACAATCTGGTAAATCATTTTGGGGAAAATAAATTCAAGCAACTTGCTGTTGAGTTTCACTCCATGAGATATGAGGAAGAGGCTCAAATGGACAGGATTCTAGCTGATCCTTCTTTGAAAGCTGCTTGGAAACCCATGGTTTGGAAACTGGATAAAAATGACGAGTTTGCTGCCAATTTGAGGTCATTACACATTTGAATAATGTGTTTTTACATAAATTTGGGCTTTGTCAAGTGAAGCTTACCTAATTTGAATTTCCAGTGCAACCCTGTAGGTGTAACTTTTTTGCTTCCTTTTTTCTTAAAATACTTGTTTGATTGATAAAGTTCTCACACCACCAGAAACAAATTGGATTTTACAGATAACAGTTGAAATTTGACAACTTGAATATCCCAGTGTCAATACTTTTCAACTTTCTGACTGAATTCCTTTAGAAACAATGCATTATATAAGCCTTCCCAACTCATCCAAGGTACTCCTCTCAAACATCCATAACCACAATTTCCTGGAGGACTCTTGGCAATTTTATGTGACACAGGAAAGAGAAAAACAATAGAAATGTACCTTGATATGAGTTTTGAAAGGAAGTGAATGATTAATTAGGTAAAAGGAATACAGTACTTGCCTTCCAAGTTCAGCATATGGTCAAGTCATTCAAACATCCCAGAATATAAATATTTACACTGTCCTGTGTTTTTTTGTTTTCCCCTCAGCAAAAATGCTATTGTTTCCCTGACTCAATTTTGTTTGCTGGTATCTTGAAATTTAACTTGAAATAATTTCCACCATTCCTGATTTTTTTTTAAAGTGCAAACTTTGAAAATCTGATTTAAATTTTGATTGTGAATAAATTGTTCGGATTCCCTGAGAGTTCATTATCATGAGATTCCACCTTCATTGAAGAAATTTGTTGGTGTGGATTGGAGAATTGATGTAGATTTCAAGTTTTCTGACAAGATGTTTGCTTGAACCAGGTTAGCAGGAAACAAGGCATTCCATGCCAAGAAATATGATGATGCCAAGAGGATGTACAACACCAGTGTGCTATTTGCTTCTCACCCTGACCCAGAAGACCCAAGCAGGGGCAAAGTGCTTCCTGTTGCCTACTTTAATCGGGGTGTCGCATTAATGCAGGTATGGTTTCATTTCCTATCTGCATTTTACTGATATTTCTGCACAGATACAAAATTTGTTGTCTCTCATTTTTCAACTCACTAAAATGGCGATCCAGATTTGTAGAATTATCTTTTTTCATTATTGCTTGAGTCCAGTGTCATGCCAGAAAAATAAATACCAAAGTTGTTGTGAAATTGTACACAGGGTCAATCTAACATTCTAGCCTTACCCAAAGCAAGGGAACATGCTTGTACAATACTGACTTAACCGTGATTTACATTGGACATTTTATTTCATATATTTTCTCAAGATTCGCAATTATATTCAGGATGGCCAAGAAAAGTAGCCTTTTTGGTCAATTACTGTGTACAAAACTAGAAACCATGAATAAAAGCATGAAAGAATTGTGGCACAGAAAAAAACCATTCAAGCATGACTTGACAAATTATATCCAACATTATTCACATTGCTGTGAATCATAGAAGTACATCAGGGTGGGTAAATAGATGCTATTTCACAGTATTCTTGTTTATTAAGTAATACTTCAAGTGAATACTGAATATATACAGCATCAACAAAATGCCATCCAATGGAAAATACAAATAATACCAGAATAAATATTTCTAAAATTGAGGCATGCAAATTTAAATTTCACAGGATATGCAGGTACTCAGTCTATTGAAAATCCATTCATTTGGGTGGATAAGACATGTCACTTGTACTGTCTTCCTACCTTTTCTTGAATCACAATTTTAACATATAGTTGATGAAGTATATACTGTACTATTTAATTGTGACTGCTGCCAGTTGAACTATTTTTGAAAATAAACTTGCCCCAGCATTGTATGTAGAATCTAATTGTCAAGTAAAAGGGTAAAAATGATTTCAACAAATGACAGATTGAAATGTGTGTTCAGAAAAGAACTTCTGGTACTTTCCTGTTATCTCTGTACCTTCCCTCTGACCAATTTAACCTGACCCAACCTAACTTCACCTAACTGCCTCCCAAAATCAATTTCAGCAGAATGCGGATAAATAAAATTCAGTTTCTGGTAGATCGTTGTGATTATGAACTTGTCCTAAAGATTTGTCTGGATGGTAGCGTGCTCTAGGAAAGAGGTACAGAGATAACAGGAAAGTACCCAACTTCCTTTTTCCAACCTACTTTTTTCAAGATTTAAGAATTATCATTTGTCACGAGAATACAATTGGATTGGTATAAAAGCTCTGGAAACGATTCAAATTGGACGTGATAAATTTTCACGACGACCATGGTATATGGCATTCTCTAAATGTTTTTCAAGTGCAATATGCATTCAATAAAACCGTGCCCATGATTCGATGGTATATTTTATTTTAATACTTCCACAGCTTCGCTAAGCCATTTTGGGTGGATTTAAAAAAAAAGATGAATTTCTCACAAAATCTCGACAGTTGGGCGATTGGGACAATGCCTTGAAAGACTTGGAGCGAGCTGAAGAAAATGGATACCCACCAGAGACCAAGTTCCGTCTCATCGACAGAAAAAGCGTCATTTTGTCTGAACTCAAACGATTCGACGAAGCCAGGGAATTGTACAAATCCGGCCTCTTGTTTCTCAAGTCACCCGGAGAATCACCCAATATGTCTGACGACCTGAAAACCCTGTTTAGAAAGTCCTGGGAACGGAATCTCGAACGCTTGGAACGAGTGTCGCCGAAGAAGAAGAAGACGGTCAAGTTGGGGGCCATTTTGAAAGTGCGCCAGATGGCGTCCTCGGAAGTGGCGGCGGCAGAGGAAGAGCCGCCGTATGCGGAAATTTCCGAAGGGATCAAGTTGGAGTACAATCAGACCAAGGGCAGGCATTTTGTGGCGCAACGGGATTTTGAGCCTGGTGAGAATAAGAAAAAAAAATTTTGATGTGTCAAATTGTTGAAAATATTTGGTGATGATGATACGCTCTTTGATGTTTCCTTTGTTGTTGTATTTCTGCATGAATATGTAATAGGTGAAGTTTTGGTGGTTGAGAAGCCATTTGTTGCAGTGCTGGACCCCCATTGTTGGGATACTCATTGTTTGCATTGCTACACAAGGGTTTCACTTACAGTTCCTTGTCCAACTTGTTGCCTTGTAAGCGGTATTTACTCTTTGTTTATTTTGTCATGCTCCAGCCCTGTGGAAGAATTTATGTGATGCAAATTATACAGTGGGGTCACTTGGCTAACAAATAAAATTTGTTCCTAGGATGATTTTTGGATCAAAGAATTCATACATGATAGCATCTCTGGAATGCAGATTAAACTCTTTGCTGACAAATGAATTTTTTTTAAAACAGGATTATGTTTTTAAAAAAAGAGGAATGCATTTGAATTGAATGGAAAGCAAGCTTCATTCTCCACTTTTCAGTGTTCACTGGGTTCAGGCAATTTTACCACATCCAAACCCCCTCCCCACCCACATTCACCCAAATAAATTCTTCACATCAGAATGGTAAACAGAGAAACAAGCTGTACATGGATATTAAAAGAAAAGAATATACACCCCAAGAAGTGGAACAGCAAAACTGATATAAATACACGCACTTTCTTCCCATTATCCTTGATCACAAAATCAAATTATCAATAATAAGAGGAATGCATTGAAAAAATAATATTTCCATAGAATTTATTTAGAAACATCTTTGGAATGCAGAATATTCATTGGGGTTTCTTGGCTCAAAAACACAATTTGTTCCAGGATTATGTTTTGTTTGGGAGAAAACATTAAAAAAAAGATTAATATAGAATTCATTTTTAAAATTATAAGCATCTTCAGAATGCAGATTAACCTTGGCTGGAAAATAAAATTTGTTCCAAGAATATGTGTGGTTTGAAATAATGCATATCCAGTATAAGAACAATTCCAAATTTTGTCTGTGGTGATGTTGAAATTTTTTGATACAAATAACCACTGTAATGAGCCAGGCCTCTCTTTGTGAGCTGGTGCTAAAACCTTGAAAATATAAATTTTGCTGGCTGGAAAGTGTGTTGGCAGGAATATTTATCAGCCAAAAGTCCACTTGATGGGATTTTGAATTTGTTTTCTATGAACAGAAACGAATTTCCATGTATTCCTGAGATATTTGTCAAATATATTATTGTAGGAAAGCTGGGCATTATTTAAAATCCCTGTGCCTGGCTGAGAATTAAACTGAGATTTTATATGCAACTTTTTATGTCCCTTCTTCATGCTCAATAAATACAATATAATTCATTGCTCATCATCCAACAGAAAATGTCGCTTGTTGATTATTTTTGAAATTCAACTTTTGTTTTTCTTCTGGAAATACAGGTGAATTTCTGCTCCGAAACCTGCAGAGATCTGGCAACAGAAAGCCATCACAGATTCGAATGTGCCTACGCCAGCAGTCTCATTGACGCCGCATTGAATGACGAAAAAGTCTCAGCATTATTAGCGCAAAGATTGATCTTATTGACGGGCATTGCCAAAATCGGCGACATGTTGCCACACTTTTTGTCCTATGACGACAAATTCCTGGAATCCCGTCTGCCAGATTTTTCGTGAGTTTTCGAAATTTTTGTAACAATTTCAATACAAGAATCACGATATGAATTCTTGTATTTGCAAAAGTTTTAGGGTTTCGAGTGTGCGTTATATTGGATTCTAATGGGAGAAATTTGTACCGATTTTAGCAGAAATATCTGTTGTGTTGGAAATAGTTGTCAATTGGTTGAATTTGGGATCAACTCCTTTCTTAACTCAAAATTGGGTATTCTTCAAAATATTGCAGTTTCAAAGTAAAAAAAAAAGGGATGCCCGTCTCACATACTTAAAGATACCATTAAAAAAAAATTGACTGGCTTACGCGTCGTAAATCAGGCATGATTTTTATTTCTATACATCATTTTCCAGAGAATCCAGTTACGAGAATATCGTTTGCTTGCAAAGCCACATTGACAAGATTTCCCCTGACCACATGATGAGAATGGCGCTTCAAGCTTATTACCTCACCAGGCTGCTGCAGGAACACGGCTTTTTTGAAACCAGCGAGTCGAAAAATGAAGATGGCGTTCCAAAATGACCCAAACTTCGTGTATTAATTGGTTCTGTGTTCATCTTTACGGAGTGATAGTTCTTATTGATTTTGTAATTTAACCTAGTAGAGGTTTATCACATTGTTTTTCTCTCTCTCTGTCTCTCCTTTGATGATATAAAAATGAATGAATGTGAATGACTCTGATCCCATCGAGTATAATTTTACTGAGAAGAATCAGTGTTGAAGAATCCTGTTGACCTTATAAAAGCTTAAACTTATATTTTAACAGGTTTTACTCAATTCTTACTCACGTTACTTTAACTACATGGATATAAACAGGCGCTCGTTTTAATTCCTGGCTTTTGCTGATTATTGCCTGAAGGGTTTGCTTGCTTGTCTCATCCCACCAATCAACTTACGGCAAGGTTTCATATACGGTATATGTGAATATGGAAAATCGAGATGCCCCGGAAACGCGTCGAGAAAGTGCACCACATCCACAACCCTTCCCCCAGGCCATGTTGCCTGGGTACGAATACGAAAGACGCTTAATTTCATTGCAAGACAAGTTGGAAACTGCGAAAAACCATCGGACGTACTTGTCCGCTATTTGGCAGCACGATGCGGAGCAGAACCCGCAAAGTGTGGACACCCGTGTGAGACATCGTAAAACGACGGAACCGTCGCATTGGTATTTACAACCAGATGTCGCTCCCGCGAGAAGAGAAACGGCAGGTCCGGTGATGGTTATGAGACCGATGACGGTGCCAGTGTTTCAGGAACCGCAACCGCAGGTTGTGGTTCCATTGGCACCACCTGTTCCTGTGCAAAGGTATGCCCCTGTGGCGTCCTGGGTGGACCAGAGACAGTTCACTGTACCGAGTGCAGCATATCCAGAGCACTTCAGGCCACCTGTTTTGCCTCCGCCATACATGGGTCCAAGGGATTACGTAGAGAATCAGGCTGTCATGCAAAGTGAAGCGAGTAATAATCTTACTTTCCATCAGCCTCAGACGTGGAATCCTCAACAACAATATGGTAAGTCATTTTCACTCATATCTGGTCATCTCCTCACTGGAGTGAACATTAAATAGGAACTCAGTTTGAAACCATTTTTATAATGTACCCCTAATTTTTATGACCATAAATAAGGGGTTGTAAAGTATCTGCACAATGGGAGCTGTCTGAAAACAAATTCTTGCACAGAAATTAAGGGCAGTTTCATTCTTCTGAATTAAATTCATTTCTCAAAGTAAGAAATGAGAATCAATTCTTAAGAAAAAATGAAGTTCAAACAAGTGACCCTCTTACAGAAGATGGTACTTTCCTGTTATCTCAGTACCTCATTCTTAGACTGCACTACCATCCAGACAAATCTTTAGGATGTGTTCATAATCAAGACAACATACCAGAAACTGAATTTTATTTTTCCGCATTCTGCTGAACCTGATTTTGGCTGGCAGTTAGATAAAGTTAGGTTAGGTCAGGTTAGCTACAAATATCTTTTAATTAACATAACCTGACCTAACCGCCTCCCAAAATCAGTTTAAGCAGAAACCCAAAGAAAGCAGAAACTGATTTTGTTTCTAGGTCAGGTCAGGTTAAATTGGTCAGAGGGAAGGTACAGAGATAGCAGGAAAGTAGGTGCTAAGATAACAGGAAAGTACCAAATTACCAGCAAAGTATGTACTTTCCTGTTATCTTTGTACTTTATTGCCACATACCCCCAAAGTGAAGCACATGCCTTATTTTTCAGCTTAAATTTTGGAAAAATTCCATCCCCACATATGGGACACCCACCTGAGTTTTCAGTTCCCAAAATACTGTACTTAAAAAACTACAAGGGGTAAAATTCTGAATACAAGTCCACTTCCAAGTTGAGTTCAATAACAGTGATTTTGTCTCAAGCAAATTTTGGAAGTATTTGAGAAGATAACTGTGCCAAAATATTGGAGTGGGTTACAGATGTCTAAAATTGAAACAATTTATCTTGAAAAATTTGTAACAAACCATGACATGCACTGTGGTACACAAGTAATTGCGTGGTACTATAAAAAATGATCAATATCATTATAGAATAGCCAAATTGGAACAGGAATAAAAGCTTTGTTGAAAAACATTTTTTGTTGAGAAAGTTAAGAAAAGAAAAACTTGGTGGCTATCCAGGATTATTATTGGAACTTCCATGTGTTAAGAGAAGTTAAAAAAATTCAATTCAGAATGAGAAATAAGCTACATGTAATATATTTCCATGTTGTCTCCTGATTAAGTGCTTGAAAAAAACTTGAAAACTGGGTGAAGCTATTTTCTGGAATGCCCCTCTGTTTTTGCATTGGCCAATTTGTTTTATAAACTTGAGAATGCCAGATCAAAAATGGGTAACAACAATCAAAGGAACATTTTTGCTTGTACCTACACAATAAGGAGCAACTGAATAAATGTTATGTACTGTGTTTTCAAGATTTTAAACAAAGTATTTTTTGGGTGCAAGTACAGTATTAAAATCAAGAATTATACAGATGACCTATCTTTCTACAACAAAACCCAATAAACTTTAGAGAACATTCTATGCTGAACCTCCATGGCACAAAGCAAAAGAAAAGTTGTACAAATGAAACTGTAGAAAAGAGTCTACCTGTGCCTTCTAATTTTACAAATTATCAAGAGTTGAGAGCCCCTGGTGTATCCAAGCTGTCATTGAGGAATCAAAGTCAACATTACCAAGTGGAAAGAGGTTCTGACAGTTCCAGACAACAAGAGTTGCCAAAGAGGACATATCACATGCCATTCCCAAACAGCTATCAGCGTTTGTCCAATGGTTGGCCACCTGCTGTTTCCAACAACATGAGCCAGAGCAGTCATCAGCAGCCTCATCAGGTGCACAGGATCATGACTCCCTGTCAAGCAGCACCAGAGCAAATGCCATCATATTACAGACAAAGTCAACCATTGGAAACACCAGCACCACCATCATACCACAGACCAAGTCCACCCTCAATGGAGACATCGCCACCAATATATCATAGACAAATTCCATCCTTGGAGACACTAGACAAGGGTTCACTATTGGCAAGGTACTCTATGCCACCTGCACCCATCCCCATGCAAGCCCATGTGGGTACAACAAGGACAGTGCAAAACACCCCTGTGCACATTTATTCCACAGCACCATCAGCAGAACCCCAATCTCAAGCAGTGACACACCATGAGTATCCCCAAGAAACCCACCCACAAACTACTGCATCTGAAAAAGAACAACCTGCTGATGTGAAACCACCTGAAAACACAGGTTTCTTGAGAAGAATTTTTGGAGGTGCAGATGAAGCTGATTTCAACACTTTGAATAGTGTGAGACTACAGGTTGGGATGTGCTCTGGATGCTTGGTTTTATTGCACAAGTGTGAAGAAACAGAGCGGATGCTGGTTGCCCAATGTGCTCATTTGTCTACCATGGATGAGGAAATGAATGAGGATTCTGAACTGAGAACAAAAGGTGGAAATGATCCATCTGTTGAGTCAAGTGAGGATCTTGATGACTCATCATCAATGGAGGTAGGTTTTGGTTTCAGCTGCTGCAGAAGGCTGCCAACTTCATATTTTTACTGTTAGAAATACATTGGCACTGCATGGTTCATTAGTTCCAAGCTGTTTGAAGCATTGAACCTTGATAACACAAACCTCTCTTGGTTATATTCCTTTTTTCAACTCTCTCCCTGAATTCCATCAGAAACAATTCATGAAAAATCTCCTTGACTCAAATTGTCTAAAACCCTTTGGCAATTAATTTGACGCAGGAATCAGAAAGCAATAAAATGTAACAATGTGTCATTAAAAGAAAATAAAGACAACTTGGGCAAATCAACCCTGGCCTTCAAGTTCAGCACTGTATCTTGATAACTTGTTTAGGGAAGCAATTGAAGGCCTAGATTATCACTTATTGCAATTTTCTGTAATTATTATTTTCTCCTCCAAAATACTAACGCTTGTTTCCCAAACGGAAAACCTCTCTGACTTGATTTATTTTGCTGGTCCCTTGAAGTTCAATTTTGTGGCAGTTGTAACACTCCCTCACATTCCACTTGCGGGATAAACTTATTCCGCAATCAAATTTATGAAGTACTGAGAAATTCCGCAGTTAGCAAAAAGATAGCAAGCTCTAATGCGGCGCGAAATCGTGAATAAATGAGGATCAATTCGCAATTTTCTCAAGTTCTTGATTTTATTTTCAAAGCGCTGTTCACTAAGTTTGACTTTTTATATTCAACATACATTACTTGAACGTGAAAACACGCGAAGAAAACAAGGGAAAAGTTCCATCACAAGAAACAAAATCCACTGAGAAAAAGTCACACCCAACGGCGACAACGACTAATTGCTTCAAATAGATACGGACTCAATCTTCTACTTGATATCAAAAATTTTCTGATTTCCTCCAACAAGAAGTATAATTTTGCGAGCAGTGCGGGGAACACTCGTTCAAAAATTAGGTTGCACATCGATAAATAGTAATGAACCGATCACGAGGTAAAAGAAGCACTTATTGACTTGGATTCGAACACGATACACAAATTTCACTTCATGCGTATATATAAGCTCCTCGATTTGCCTTTCAAAGTAAATCATTAAAACGGTCAAAATGAAATGATCATTTTTCTGGTTGCTTCCACCCATCAGCAGTCACAAACTCACAATTAACTTCGATGTCACCACAGTCGGCCGCTCATCTCCAGCAGATATTTTTGATTTTGTCAGAGAACGATCTATCGGTTCATTACATTCAGTGATGTTTCGCATTTAAATCTGGCAGGAATCAAGCAGTACCGTGACTAACCGAGAAGGGGAAATCCCGGGAGTTGGTCTCCTCACCGGAGGCAACCTAGCCCCGCGGGAAGGCATGAGCAGTTCCGTCCCGGACCTGAACGAAGCCGCGATGGCACTGATCACCGGAAACCCAAGCGGAAATACGAGCAATAACATCGCAGGATTGGCTCCCGGAGACGAAGCTGCTCCGGAAAACGAAAGCGACGTTCTCCCACTTCCTGTGACTGACATCGAAACGAGGGTCTTACAATCCCAAGTCGAAGCTACGCATCCTATCGCACCGGTGCTGGAGAAGCCAGGAATGACGCGCTCATCTAAGCCTCATCATCATAACAAACGTCAGAATAAAAAACACCGTTCGTCTTCGAATAGATCCAACAGAAGATCCGGAAGTCGCAACAGTCGCAAGAAGAGCAGTAAGCATTCAGCCAGTTATTTAGCCGTGCCACCGATCAAGTCCGAGTACGATCAGATCCTCGAGCGAAGCAATCAACTACCGGAAGAGGTTTTCAATCCCTGTCGCGGGCATCAGTTTGGGTTCATGGACGAGCTCCAGTCTGGCTTATCTGAAATGGTTCCTTTTGTTCCGGACCCTAAACGAACCGATACTTCGGGATGCGATGAGGCGTTTTCGGAAGGGGACACGACAACTGAATTGAGTGCGCGACCGAGCAAGCTGAAGAAACGGAAGCACTCTCGCAAAAGTTAAACGCCAATGCACATTCTCTGGCACCGATTCTTTGTTGAACAATACACCGAACTGAAGCACATAGCCTCCATAAAAATTATCCGCGATATCGATAAGCAGTTTACCTCTACACGTACTTGGACGAATAACTTATTCGCAGATTCTGCTCGACTCTTCGTAGCTCATGCCTCAAGTTTCACTTACGGAGCGAGTCACAAAACCGACAAATCTGGGCGGCTCATTTGAACGAGTCGCAGTGCCACTGAATTATCTGTTCTCAACTGCTGCTCCTTTTGAGCTACACACTGATTTTATATAAAATGATACAAGCGGCATCTGTGTGATCATGAGACATTTTGAAGGTTCATCAGAGTTGAACCTCTGCCTGTATTTATTTCACCTACCCTATGTCAGCTTTAAGTTATCCGTTACCCTTACAGTTACTCCGTATTCTTCACTGGGTTTACCCCTTTGGAAATGGCGGCTGACGATAAAGAGGCGGCACCTACCGTGCAAAATGAAGGTCGTAAGAGGAAATGTGAATTAAATATTGTTTCCGCTGCTGTTCAGCACACTGCTGGCGGAGAAAAAATGTTTGACTCTGTGATGGAAGTTGTTGGGGAATTCTTTGGTGCTGGTAGACGTCAAGAACCTAATGGTGATGAGAAAAATAAGTTCAAATGATTGAAATTCATTTCAGATGTACAGTATTGACTTCAAATGTTTTCAGTGTCTCCTGCTGCAGCTGGAGTGTCTAATCGGCATGCAACCCATAACTGTTACCATTCCCAAGAGCATCAGCAGTTACCTGAGGTCAGCTATGCAGCAAATACTTGGGATCAGTATCCTAGTGTTCAGTACAACAGACAGCAGCAGTGGGAAGCTCAACCAGAGAATTACCAGCAAAGTATGTACCAACAGCAGCAGTGGCAGCAGCCTAGAATTCAAATGCAGGAGGACCCTGTTTGGAGCAATCAGAAACAGCAAATGTCACAATGGTACATGGACCCCAACTCTCCAGACTTCCCTTGGGGGAAGAACAACAGAGCTTTGGTCAACATGGACAGGGAACCATTCAATCCTGGCATGTTGGCTGTTGAGAGAAGAACTCTTGAGAGCAGCAGACCAGTTATTGAGAGAAGAACTCTCGAGAACAGCAGACCAGTTATTGAGAGAAGACCAGCAATTGACCCCATCAGGAGACCATCAGTCTATCATCAGCCAGTCATGAGAGGTCAAGTGGAGCAAATGTACAAAGCACCCATCACTAGGCATCAGCAGCAGATTCCATCTGATGCAGTCATTCAGAATGGTTTCATGGATGAATATGTTCTTGGTAGTCCAGTCAGGGAATACAGGGTTCCTCAACCACCAGAAACCCCTGTTTATAACCCCCACCACCAGCAAAGATCACTGGGACCAGTTCCTCAAGGGCTTCCCAACCACATTCTCTCCAGACAACTTCCCCCAATGCAATATCATCCAAAACCTCAACTAAGATCTCTTGAGCCTGCATTCCAAGAAAGACCAATACCACCAAAAGTGAACAGGCTATTTGGTGAGTAACAACAGTAAGTTGGATGCAGATTTGATGTGTTATATATACATTTTTGGCGGTTTCATCAGAGCCACAACCAACTGTGCTGGGCAAGTTTTCCTTGACAAAGCAAAATGAACACTACAAGATCAATAATTTGCCCACTAGCAGCTCCCCAGCAGTTCCAGAGAAAACCACTATGATTTCGCAGCTGACATTTCCTTTACCTGGAACTTTCCAGAAGCTCACACCATCATCTTGGCAATCCAACCATAAATCCACTTATCCACAACCCTTGAACAATAATGTGAACTATATGAGGCAACAGTATGGGCAACCCCAGGAAAACACAGCACTTAAGCAGACTGAGCCACATGAATACCCCCAGTTTGGTCCAAGGCCAGTTCCTCCATTGGAGTATCTTGATAAGGGATCTCTGTATGCAAGATATGCCATGCCTGGAGATCCAAGGTCTCCTCCTCCTCCTCCTCCTCCTGCTCCAGCAGCTGCTGTGAAACATGAACAGCAAGGAAAGCCTGTTGAAATGACTCAGTTGGTTGAGCACAGCAGAGTAATACCATCTGTTACTGGTGCTGAAAAAGTGCCTGAAGTGACTATTCAACCACAAGCTCACCAACTGATGACGGTGACTGCTGAACCTTCCCCAGTAGAAAAGAAAAGCCATTCAGAGAAAACTAAGATGAACTTCACAGCTGATGTCATAGAGCAAGCATACAGTGTTTTCATGGCACCAATCACAACAGAGGAGTTTATTCCAAGGACCAAAGGTGGTGAAGAAAATGATTGTTCACCAGAAGATGAGGCTCAAGATCAGCCAATGGTTCAATGGTTGCCAACTCCTCTGAGTTGTCCGAATGGAAAAAGCCACCAGTTGGTACTTCTACTTGGAGATGAAACTGATGATCAGAAACAAGACTTAAAAGTCAAGGTCAAGACACATGGTGAAACCTGCTCTGTTATGTGGCCTGTGGATGTTGTGGTTGACAAACCAGGGCTCTTCTCCACAATGAAACAGAGCTCATTCATAGTAAGCAAATGTTTCCAGCTGAAAGTAAATGAGTGATTCAGAAACAAAGTTTTTGGATATTTCAGGTGCCAGTGACAGTTTCTGATGTACCATTGAGGATTCTTGGTGGAGATGAAACTAACAAGAATATTCAAGGAGGCAGAGAATCTTCAGAGTACAACATTGAACAAATCACCCATTCTACTGACCCATGGCCCAGGAACAATCCCATCTACTATAATATCCACAATTACAACCATAATCTAGTGCCACAGCTGTATCAAGAACCTGTTCTTGCTCCTGCTTTACCCAGAGACTCTACTGGTGGCACTTGGCTGAAAGTGCTTCAGCGCAAAGAAGAAATTAGGAGACAGGAGCATCCCCATGCAGTGATGATGAAGCCAGTGGCTGATGTTACTTTAGACAGCCAAGGTGCTGTTCAATATTCCCAACCATTTGTCACTTTGAGCAATTATTCAGCTGAAAAACAAGCTCAACTTAGTGCTGCTCATGCTGCTGAAGCTGAAACTGTGATGAAGCTTCAGGAGCTGCATCACAAGCAAGCTGAGATTGCAAAGCTTGAGAGCTCTGTTGCTGATGTGAAGCCTTGGGCTGTAGTGAGTGCTCCTGTTCCTGAGCACTTGAAGCCTGCTGCTGAGAAAGACAATTCAACTGCTTCAACATCCAGCAGGTCCAAGAAATCTGGCAGGAGATTCATGAGTGCCATTAGGTCAAAGCTGAATAAGTTGGGACTGTCTTCATCTAACAAAGGTAACCCACCTGCTTCTGAGCAGGAGCTCAACAATAAAGCAGAAGCTGCTCCTGTGGCTCTGGGTCCTCCACTGCCCAAGGAAACCTCATTTGTGCCTGCTGTAGCTTACCAACAGCAGCCAATTTGCCAAGAACTTCAAAGACAGCCATCTGAACTAGACTACCAGAGGTATGAAGAGCTTGGTGAGGTGACCAGGAATCATTTGGCCCCTTTTGCTCATATGAGGCCAGAGACATTTGACCAGTCACCAATGTCTGAGCGTTTTTGCTATTCTGAGCCAACTCAAAGCCTGAGACAAGTGGGGCAAATGGCTGCTTATCACAACATGGTGCCACACCCAGTGCAACCAGCACAGAATGTCATCATCCCAGCATTTGACTCTTACTATCCTGGACTGTCTCTTCATCCCAACTGGGCTCATGAAGAAGCTGATTACTATGAGTTGAGGCAGCCCAATCAAGCATTGCTGGGGTTTTCTGATGATCACCTGGGTCCCAGGCATTTGCCAAAATTGGGAAAGCAGCTGATGAGGCCAACCCAGTTTGGCAGGCTGGTCAATGTCAATCCATTTCAGATTAACTTTGACCAAGCTTTGGCCACCTCTGGACATCCACTGCTGCCAGGATTCTTCACCAGTTGTGCCACTGACACCATGGAAAGCTCTTGCATGGGTTCCTTGAGAACAGGCACATTGAGTTGTTGTGATGAGACACTCCTGGACTGTGTCTGCTCTAGCAGTTTTGAATCTTGCTCTCAGTGCACATCATGCAATGCTAGTTCATGTGATTCTTGCTCCATCTCATCTGACTCATCAATTTCCAGAATGACTGGAGGGGAAATCAAGAAAAAGAGGAGGAAGGTAGCCAAGAAGTCAGTGGTCATGGCTGTTGCTGCTCCACAAGAGCCTGTGCTAGGCACTGACCAATTGATTGCTCAAGTTAATGCTATGGTGAGATTTCTTTTTTAAAATTATGTAACAGTACTTCTAACTTTTCAGCCTCTGTTTGGTCTTACTGCAAGATGGGGAAAAAGGTGAAGAAACCAATTGAGGCATTCCTGGAAGTTGATTGTGATCCTACATTTGCATCTTAATTTTAGGTTTCTTAGTCATCTGGGAGATCTATACTGGAAACTTCTGGGCAAAAGGAGAGAACCCCTAACAATCATGCATAAGGTCACTGTCCTGGAAATAATCATGGTTTTGGTCCAGTGTATATGCATGAATTTTTAGTGAATGAGCAATCAAGTCTGAACACAAAAACAGTGGTTTACATGAAGTTCAATGACCTCACTTAAAAAACTCCATCTATATTGAGCCATGCCATTTTTCTTCAGGCTGTAACATAAATGCCACCATGCATCAGCAGAATCACAAACAATCCTATCATATGAAAGGGATTTTTGTGGCAAAGCTTCATGCTGAAGGGTAGAACAATTTAAAAGGCATCCATCATTTAATTTACCTATGCTTAAAGAAACCAATAAGAACCTCACAATATGATGAATTTCTGTTACATATGAAAGTGGAAATATATTTGGTAAAAATTCATAAATGTGCCCTTCCCACGTAAATATTGGAAACTTCAGCATTGTGAGTAAAGTAGTTTTGTAACTTGTTCTATGATAGTCCTGAAGAAAGGCTCCAAACTTGAAGCCACTGCCCCATGACTGGCCTTATTTTTACAACTATTCATTTACTTTTTTTTAAACATTTTGATTGCAACAGCTAAAAAAAAATACTTTTGGTTTCAAAGAATGCCCTAAATGTTTGCTGGGTTTTTACAATTTGAATCAGTTTCCAGAGAAAAATGTAATGTAAAGTTGAGTTGAAGAATAAAAAATTAGAGCAAAATTGTTGCCTGATGTGGGATACATGCACTCAAGAGGTGATACATGAGGTGTATAGTACTGCCCTTTATCAAAATTTTCCTAGATTTTTTTTTAGATTAAAAGCCCAGGTTATACAGTGGAACCACTGACTGAAGTACAGTACATTGGTTGAACTCTCATATAGAATTCTCTGGTTCCAGGCCCCTGAGAACCCCTTAGTTGAGGTGACTGCTCCAGCAGAGCCACAAGTTGTGCTGGGAGAAGCAGCATTGCAGGAGACCAAGCCTGATGACTCTGAGAGCAACATTTCTCATCTGCTGGATGAGGCCATCACCAATGCCATGGGGCGCAAAGAAGCTGGTCCTGTGGAGACTAGGAACAAAGCCTTTGATGAGTTCCTCTATGGCACCAGGAAAAGCGGCAACAGCAGCAGGCGCAGGAAGCGCAGCAACAGGACCACCAAGGCCCCACCTGCTGGTGATGCTGAGGAACTGCCTAAAGAGGCGAGTATCAGTGCTCTACCAACCATAGTCCCCATAGGCACAGGATTTCCAGCCTCATCCCTTGCTGCAGAACCCACACTAGTTGCCCCCAGGCCACCTCCAAAGGTCGTGGGAGGGATTCAAAGGGCCTATGACTTGGTGGAGACTGCCATGGACATCACAGGGCAGAGTCTCATGCAAGGTGCTGCTACTGCCATCTACCTCTCACGCCCTACACTCTTGCAATCCCTGAGGGATGACCCTGGAGACTTCATTGGCTTGGATGCAACTTTGCACTCACCTGCTGTTACAGCTCACAGTAAGGATGCCCTGCTCACCAAGACAGCCATGATCCTGGCAGAGGCTCTGACTGGTTCTGCACAAGTCTCTGGTACCCCAGTCCCTGAGGATGGGTCTGGGAACAGGAACTCAGACTTTGGCAGGACCATTATCTCTTCTGGTGTCAACAAGTTGCTCAAAATCCTGCCTGATGAACCAGGAATGACTACAAACTCCCAGGAAGACATTTTCAAGCATCCACATGTGGGACTGGGCACTGAAAAGGTCCTGGAGGACATTCAAGATCCTGATGAAACCCCTTCTGAAGCAGTGGCTCAAGGTTTGGAAATGGTGGAAACTGCAGAAGAGGTTCTTAGGAAGTATTTACCTGCTGACAAAGTAGCTGGGACTTTAGCCACATCAGGTGCTTCAGGAGTCATCAGGGAAGCTGAAGATGCAGTCAGGACAAAAGTCTCTGACCAGATCAACACTGCAGCAGACATAATCTCCAGGGCTGCTGAGTTTATAGCTGGGGATGAAGGCAAGGATGTGGTGGCTGAAGTCAAGGCCAGTGCTACCCGCTTGGCTGAGACCACAGTTAAGGAAGGTTTTACTGCTATTGAAGAAGCTGCTGATGAGGTTATGATCTCAGCTGGCAATAGGACCAAGCAAATTGCCAGTGACTTGACAGGGGCTGATCCATCAAAAGTTGATGAGATTGCCACAGAGATCACCAAGTACATCAAAACCACTCTTGCTGACAATGCTGAAGATGAGGATGAGGATGAGACCCAAGAATTTTCCTTGATGACTGAATTTGCTGAACAGTTGGTGACATACTTTGCCAATGGAAAAATTGACTCCAATGCTAAGAAAATACTGGATAGTTCCATTGCAGCAGCAAAGCAATACAGTGCTGAGGAATACCTGAAGAGCACCCTTAGTGTCTCAACTGATATCCTCAGTTACTTGACACAGATTTATAGGATTGAAAGCATGAAAAATGTCAATAGCCGAAGATCAACTGGGGTCTTACTGAGAGAGGCCATTAACCATGCAGTGACTAAGCTCATTAATGACCCAGAGCGCCAGGCTCTAACAGAAGCCAGAGAAAGCCTTTTGTCTCTCAATCAAGAACCCACTGAATTTTTTGAGCATGGCCAGCCTCTGCAAATTGGGAAGACTGTGGGCCAAACAGAAGAAGCTTATAATAAATTGGCAGCACCAAACAAGCAAGAAGAAGAGTTGAAGATGATCAGCAGTTTCATTGCCAATGCAGCCAAGTTAATAATGAGCCCAATGACCAACACAGAAGCTGCCAGGAACCTACTAAGAAGAGCTCTGACCCACCTAAAGCACCAAGAAGGTGTAGCTGATCTTCAGCACAGTGTCAGGAGGCTTTTGCAAAGCCTGGAGTTGGAAAAACCTTTGCCAGAGTCTTCTGAAATTCCCCTGGGTGCAGATAAAGAACTTATGCAGGCTTTGAAGGCAACTGTGGACCCTGAAACTGTTTCTATGCTTGGACAAACTGCTGGAAACATTGCTGAGAGAGGTTTGGAGACTGTTGGCAAGTACCTTTCAGAGCCAGTGAGAAGACAGGCTGAAGAAACACTCAGGGTCACCACAAATGCTTTAACCAACCTGGCACTCAAGCATGTGAGTCCATGGCACCTGCTGTATGGAACCCACATCATGTCAACCTTGATATGATTACTAGTGATGCCTCAAACTATGACTGTCCTTTTGATAATGACCAGCACATATTAATGGTGTCACAAGAATAGTGGTCTTGAAACCTTGGCATCTGAATCCTGAACAGCAGATAATCCTGAAAATAAAAGCACAACACAAAGTTTGTAGCTTGAGGCACCACTAATATGTTTCACATTACCTCAGTCAGCCATATACCAATAATAATATGCTTCAACATTTGGTTTGGTTATGCAGGCAACTGAAACAAGCCAGGACATGATCATTGATGCAAACATGATTGCTGAAAATGTCCAGGAGAAGCTTGAACCTGTTGATAATGTGGCACCCCCTGATGCTGCTTCTGTGATCTCAACCAATAATGCACCTATTCACATAGCTGAGACCATGGCTGACCAGACAGACCCTGTCATCCCAACCTCTGATGAAGAGGAGACAGCAGTGGAAGCAGTTGCAGAAAAGGTTTCCAACACACAGCTATCCATACCAAAGAGGATGGACAAACCAAAGAAAAAGCTCAGCAGGAGCTCTTCCAGAGGGTCTCAGAGGCACTCAAGGTCCAGGAGCAATAATAGGCTCTCTTCTAAAACTAAGCTTGCTTTTCCTCCCATTTTGGATCGCTATGATCAAATCATTGAGTCAACAAGACCTCAAGAACCACCTTTCAACCCCTGCAAGGGTGATCAGCAAACCTTCATGGCTGAGTTGCAGAAAGGGCTGTCTGAAATGGTTCCATTTGTACCTGATCCCAAGCTTACTGATACATCTGGATGCAATCCTGAGCAGCTGGATGAACCAGTTTTCCCATTGAACCTTTTGACTCCCAGCTCAGCTCCAAAGCCAGAAAGTCTGAGCAGAGGTGCAAGGCCATCTAGGAGGAAGTCCAAGAAGCAAAGAAACAGCACCTACAAGAAGAAATGACAAATTCAATTTGCTGATGAACCTGAAAGTTTTCACATTTTTCCCTGCTTTGTGATTTTAATAAACTCAAATGTTGCTTCCTCTGAAAGGAATGAGTTCCATATGATTTATAAAAAGCTTGTCAAGGTGGAGGGTTTCCCTTCCTCTTGAAGAAACACTTCATTCAATCTTCCTGTGAAACTCACCTTTAACCTTCCTTATTACCTTATCTACTACTCCTTTAACCTTTTATGATCCCCTGTAGGCCTTACACAAGGTTTGCATCATGGAAAACCTGGATACTGGACTTATCAGAAATGGTCTGTTTTTAAATATAGACTCTATTGCTCATTTGTCTGAAACCTTACACAACTTATTACATATATACAGGAGAGGATAATTGCAATGTCATTTACAAATCACCACAAGTTGTTGGAGGTGTAGACAATGTGAGACTTCAAGTGAAAATGTGCCCTGCCTGCTTATCAAAGCTAAAAACTTGTGAAAAGGGAGAAAGATTGTTGGTAGCTCAGTGTGGTCACTTGTCAAAAGGACAATTTAAGAACTCAGTCAAGTCCTTGAAGCATGCACAGGAAGCAAGTGTGCCTAAGCCAAGTGAATACACTTACAAATCAGCCACTGATCAAAGCACAATGAAAGACATAAGTGAGGATCCTGGATTCCAGCAGCAGCTGTCATCTGTAAGACCAAGGATAGTACCAGCCACTGACCCTTGGTTCTGGGCACCACTCAGTAATCAGAACACTACTCAGATCCTCTTTGACAGGGCAATGGACAGTGATGGGGGCCATCAGAGTATCCATTATCATCCTTCCCCAAGAAACCCAGGTTATTATATAGTTCCTGTGATAAATGAAAGGACCAAAGGTGGGCAAGACACTGGTGATTCTGAAGTTAAATCTGCTGTCTGGGACACACTTTATGGATCCTTGAGACCACCAAACCCATTTAAACAAAGCAAGGATGATGAGGATGCAATATCTGAAGCTCTTAGGGTATCCATGACACCCATAGAAGATGACACCTTCTCTGCTGCTGCTGGATCATCCAACAGGAGACATGATTCTCAGTTTATTGTCCACAGAATCCATAACATGGAAAGCAGATTGCAGTCTGCAGCTTATAATGAAAAGTCTTTGGCCCAGCAACTCAGTAGGGACTCTACAGGAGAAGGTCCAGATGCCCTACCATATTTGGAGAGTGCTGAAGAGGAAATGGATAGCTGGAAGGCCATTTGGGACCAAGGCCCAAGTGCATTTGAGTTGAAGGAAAGAAGAGAGGAGGCCAGGAGGAATATTGAAAAGCTTGAAAGGGAATTTCATCATGTAACCAGCCGCAGTGCTCAAGCCAAGATGCACTCACCAAAACACACTCAGCCTGATTCTGACAAAATACAAGAGGCATTTGATGCTGAAATGCCTCCCATAGAAACAGATGAATTCATTCCTAGAAGCAGGAGGAGAGCTGGCAGAGACATTCAACCATTCACTGTCAACATTGACTCTATAACCCTTGAAGCCTTGGACCAAGATGCCACCCCAAAGGATGATCTAGTTGAAGTCCAAGTGGCCCTTTTTTCAGACAAGCAGACAAACTCATACAATGGATTCTTCATTCCTGAACACATGGCCATGTCTCAGAAGGTTCTCCTCTTTGGACCCTCTCATCAACAGTGCATTCAAAATACTGACATAGAGCCAAAAGTACCTTACTTGTCCACATGCCTGTCTTGTCCACATGGAAGTGATCACCAAGTCATGCTTTTGTTGGCTGAAGAAGACCACAGTCCTTCCTGGGCCAAAGTCAAGGCTTCTGGCACTTATTCTAGTGTCACATGGCCTGTGGACTACATAGTGGAAACTGCACAAGAATTCCAGTCCCCAGAAGTGCAGGTTCCTGTCACAGTTACAGATGTACCCCTGAGGATCCTTGCTGGTGATGAAAGGAACCGTTTTTGCAATGATTGTCATAATCCTGTGAACATACCACTTGAACTCAGAAGTGGTAATGTGATTCACACCACAGAACCATTCTGGCCACAGCAAGAAACCCCAGTAAGGTCAGACTCCTCATACTACATGCATAACTATGCTGATCAGATGAATCCCAGGCATGCAACTCCTGCATACATGCCTGATCATTTGCAAAACCAGCACATTGTTGGATATCAGAATCAAAATCAAGTACCAGCTGCTGCTTACTTACCAAGAGATGCCTCAGGCAATGCCTGGGTTCAAGTCCTTCAGCGAAAAGATGAAATCCTGAAGCAATATCAGACTCACGCTCATAGAGACATGGTCTATGAAAGGAATGGAACTACCACTGAATATTCCAATGCTTTCCAAACCTTGAACCAATATACAGCTCAGAATACTGCTCCTCTGAATGTTTCAACTGACAGATCCCAGCTGATGGATGTGCCTAAACCTCAGGTTCAAGAATCAGTTCATGCTGTAGATGACTCAAAATCAGACCATGATGAAGTCAGCAGTGTGAGCAGTTCCAGAAAAGCCAAGGGGAACTTTCTGAATGCCATCAGATCCAAGTTGAACAAAATTGGTATTGCCACTAAAGAAAACTCCAAAGGGAAAGTGTCTGGAAACTCAGATTTCATTGTGCCAAAAGAAGTTTCTTACACCCCTCAAAGCCAAGAAATGGATTACCAACTGTATGAAGAACAAGGTCAAGTTAGATCTCTTGAACTTGTCCATCTCAACAATTCTTTCAATAACCAACCAGCAAAGCATGAGTTTTCCTCAGCAGAGACCCAAAAGATTGGACAAGCTGTGCACAGGTACATTCCTGAATATCCAGGACTATCTTTGCCTCCCAATTGGGCCAATGAACAGGCTGAATTCTATGCCTTGAGGAAACCCAATCAGGCTATTGTGGGATTTGATGAAAGTCACTTGGCACCCAAGCATTTGCCATTTTTGGGACCACAGCTGCTCAGACCACAATTCACAAATGTACCTGGATTGACATTCAGAGCTCCAGGACAGCAAGGAATTCTTCCTTCTTTTCTGGTCTCCAAACTACATCATCAGGCCTTGAGGAACCACTTGCATCAGTCATCTTACTGCCAAAGTGAAGAAGTTGAGAGTGGATCGTGGACAGTAACAGAGAGTGGTTCAGACAGAACCTCTGTCCAAGAAAGCTCAGAGCTTTCAGGAACTGACACTGGATCAACAACAGGTTCAATTTCAAGGTTAACTGGTGGACACATCATTGATGCTCCATTGAACTCAAGTAAATTGGCTGCTTGAGGCAATGTAAAAGCTGAATTTACTGAAGGATTGCAGCCTTTTTTTTTTCAAATATCAATCTCTATATGGCAGATTGTGCACTGAAGAAAACTATGCACTGCTTGATATTCCCTCAGGATACTCAGGTTTTTCGTGAATTTTAAAGTTATTCCTTCAGTTTTCTGCTGTTCCTCCCAAGTTTTCCTTGGGATTCCCCAATACTGCTTCAAAGGGGAAGCTGGGAATATGAAGCACTATGTTTTTTTTTGCAATGACCCAGTTTGTAAAACTTACACATTTTCAAGACTTTTAAAATATTTTTCAGGAAATTTACCCTCTAGCGCTTTAATCGTGTTATTTCCTGATGATGGATGAGGATAGAACTGGAGAGGATGGTCAAAATGTGAAGAAATCTCAAAGTGAGTGTTCCTCCAGGAGCATAAGAAGCCCCAGCTGTTTGAGGAGAAAGGCTAGGGAAAGCTCTGTGACTTTCAGACTTCAGGTCAGTTTAAAAGAATCCCACAGGTGGATTTAGAAAAATATCCATTTCAGTAAAATTTTTATAAATGTACAAAACAATTTTGTTACAACAAATTAAATTGTAGAAGATAAGAAAAATGAACCCAGCAAAACTTGCATTAAAATTTGTTTGGGGTACTCAAGAAACACTGAACTGATAAGGTTTTTCTGAGCACAGATTTGAAGTCCACAAAAAGTGCTTGTGTTTACCTGTTATTCAGAGTGAATGTTTATTATAGACATTTGGATTTCTTTTTGAAGATAACTTTTTCAAGCATGCTGGAAAGGCCACAAAAGGAAGACTTGGAATATTTGTAGGTATAATTTGAAAAAAATATTCCCAGCAGTTAAAAATAAAAACAAGTCTTATTTTAAATTATTTCTTTTTTACAAACTTCTAAGTTTGTTGTAATGAGATTTCCCTGTAATGCAATCTAATGTCCTGACAGAAGCACCATATACACAATGCTATTGCATGCTTTATTCCAAATGTTCAAGATGCATTACAAATATTTTGATTCCTGAGCAATTGAGTATTTTTTTGAATCATGCAATACTCATTTAAACATGTGATGTTTGCCACTCCCCCTCAATTTTCTTTAAATTGATGAGGGTTGAAGCATTATTCAGTTTGAACATCAGTGTACTGAAATATCTTGCTAATGAAAATCAGATTTCTTGAAAAATGCTGGCTGAGACTTTGGTTTTTTCATGATAATACTTGGCATTTTTTTGTTCAAATACATTTATACTTGTAATATTGTTTGTCTTTTCATCCTATGTTTTTATAATTTGAAACATTATGTGTTGATGAGTTTTTGAGTATAATGATGCATCAGTTGGGTTAATTTAACTATATAGCTCTAAAAGTCCCCAGAATACGCAGCTCCACTTGAAGACAACGCCTGCTGGAGAGGCTGCAAGCAAAGCTTTGCAGGCTGGAACAACTCAGTGGTGCCTCCATTCCATGCAACCCCATTTGGACCCCTGGAGCAAGGAGCCCACATGGGACTCCACTCACCAACCACCAACTTCCAGCCCTTGCAGTCTTCATATGACCCAAGCAATGTTGCTTATGGACCACCTTTAGCTTCCCCAATGTTGAGAGAAAGCTTTGCTGGGTCCCAATATATTGCTTCAAGGCCTGTGAGATATTCACAACTGTGGGGTCAGGAAGGACCCTCTGGATCTTCTTCTGCTGGAG
Source organism: Notodromas monacha (assembly GCA_905338405.1). Lineage (NCBI taxonomy): Eukaryota > Metazoa > Arthropoda > Ostracoda > Podocopida > Cyprididae > Notodromas > Notodromas monacha. The sequence continues at coordinate 92,533 of CAJPEX010000015.1, read as the reverse complement.
GTTCTTACAGGGATAGTTTGGGTGATGCTTTCCCAAGAACAGGGGATGCCATGGATGAGTTTGGGGCCTCTTATCACAGAGCCAGGAATGACAGCAGGTTTGTTGAGATTGATTTTCCATGATGCCCTAGACAATGAACCTTTTGTTTGACTCTTGGACAGGGACTTTATTTTCTGTACATAAAGATTGGGAGACTCTTGCATGACTTGAATCACCAGAAAATGAACTTGAACTTGACTAATATAATATTTGAATACTTTTTCATCCCTTTGCTGGGCATGAAACATATCTTTCCACCATTGCCCAAAAATTGAGCAACAATTTGAACAAATCAACACTTGTATTTAGAGGATGATGAAAAGAAAGAGGAACTCTGAAGTATAGCTTCATCGCTTTCTGCATGCTTTCCTTTCTCAGTTGATTTGGTGTAGGAATACTTCATTGAAATTTTTTAAAATGAAAATATGAGTAACTTGAATTGGATTCAATGCATGACCAGCTTATTGGTGTCATTCTTCATGTTCTTGTTTTCCTCTATTACAGGAATGCCACTCCAAAGAGCTCTTCAAGTAGAGCAAATTCTGAGGCTCCATGGCAAACACAAACACTGTCTCAGTGCATGGAGACCTGTAATCAAGCACTCTGGAATCCTCAGCAAAACATGAACGCTTGTTTGACCAGCTGTTTTCATCAGCAGCCATCTCAGGTCCAACAAATGGCCAACAATTTTGACCTCAGGAGCTTGTCTCATAGCAGAGCCAGTCCAAGGCCTGAGGATGATGCTGGAAATGTGCAAAGAGCCATTGGAGAAGCTGCCCAGCAATTGCTTCAGCATGAAGCCCTGATTACCAGCCACCACAACCCTCAATCTCCAACATTGATCAGAGAGCAAAGCAAAGTCCATCTGATCAAGAATATTTTGCTGCTGGCACAAGATTTGCTCAACCCTTCAACAACAGCTGGGTCTCAAACATCTCCTCTTATGCAATCACCCTCTTCATGCTCTCAATGCACCAAATCATCTTCCCCAACTTATGGAGAAACAGGTAGGTCAAAGCAAAGTGGAGGCAGTGAAATAATGGTCAATGTGCCAAAGGTTCATTTTGATGATAATGTCTGGCAAATGAGTGCATCTTCCCATGGTGGAGATGTGAGTAAGACCACTTGGGCAGAACAGCAGTATGATGATGAATCAACTTGGACAACTGATGTTCTTCCAGCTTCTGTTGGAGGTGCAGAGAGTGAGAAAAGCTTTGGATCTTTTCAACAGTAAGTTAAAATTACTGTATCTGTCATTTATTGATTTAGAAATAGATGTCTTGTAGTTTCTCAATCAGCATTCTCTAAACCGTCACAGTAATTGAATCAGTATTGATTCATATTTTGTGATTCAAGAATTGTATTTTGGCATTGAAAGGGCCACCCAATATTCAAAAATTGAAAAGTTTTCATCAGAATTTCAGTAATTCAGAATCATTTTTAAATCAAAACAGATCTTGACCATATTTATTTCAATATTGCATTTAAATTTCTACTGTGAAATACTGTAATTTCAAATCCTCTATTCATAGCATTTATTTTCAAAGAAACCTTCAAAAAATGTCAATTTATTTCTAAACTTTTTGTGTGTCCACATAGCTCAAATGAAAATGTATTTTCTTCCCAAAAATAACATTTTTCAGTATTCATGAAATTGTTCATGTTTCTTGCAACCCTAGTTTTACTGCAGTGATGAAATAAAATTTTTAGATTTTCAAGAAATGATCATTTGGTATTGTAAAACTTGCAAATCAATATTGTACAGTATAATTACCACAAAACCACAGCAAACAAAAAACCGTCATTATAATGCAAACTATTTTGAGAAATGAATAAAAGTAACCATGTCTTTATTGTTGAGACCTTAAACAATCTGTGATTTGATTTTAGCCATTCTGATGCTTAAAAATATTCTTCTGAAGAAAGTCTATTCTACCAATGAGAAAGTGAATGAAAACTGGAAAAACAATCTCATTCCCTCTGATTTGGAATTTGAGGAATACTGGATCAAGAGAGATTTGTGACTACATGCAAACAAGCTCAGACATGTACAATGGAAAATACAAGACCAAAACCGGATTTGAAGCTTCTTCCCAAGACACTGGGTTCAAAGACACCCTGGACAAGCAAGCCAGCTCTGGAGGCAAATGTGAGGAAGATGGATCCTCACCCTGCACTAACATCATCAGTCAATTTGGAAATATTCTTGAGATGAAAAGATGCAAATGGGATGAACCCACCTCAGCGCAGTCTTCTGGCACAAGAACAGAACAAACCATTTCCCCACACCTTCTCACAGACCAGGTGGCCAAGTTTGAATATCTAAGCAAAGAGCTCAGCAGACTTTGGATAGCCCTGGAGGAGTTGAAAAATTTGCAAGACACCCCTGGCAAACAGAAACTTTCTGGGCAGAAATCAGACTCCAGCCCTTGCAGAGAACCTCAAATCACAACTTCAGAGCAGAAGGAAACCACTGAAACTGGATCCTCAGAAAGAGGATCTAGTAATCCTGAAAGGACTTCTCACATTGGATCTGGATCACATGCCAATTCACAAGAACCTATGCTTACAGACCTTGTAATTGAATCTCTGGAAGCTGCTCTGGCTGATCACAGCTCACAAAAGCAGTATTTTCAAGAACCTATCAAGTCCTCAAAAGCAGATGTGACAGCTCTTTTGGAAAAGCTGAAGCAATCAGTTCCTGGATACTTTGAATCTGAGAAATTTGAACCTGATCAGCCTGGTAATGAAATTGACACTGGGATCAAATAATGGATCTCATTTGCCAACTTAGTGGGTATCTTCATATGCTTTATTATTTTTTCAGATGAAGACTCATCCACATTCAAGAGTGAGCCTTTCCAAGTTGAGAAAATTTTCTTTGAACCTTCAGAAGACACTGTTTCAACTGATGAAGGCATTGTCTGCAAATTGAATAGGACATTGAAAATCATGGAAAAGAATCACTTGAGCATCACTTCAGTGTCTCTCTCTGTTGATGACCTGACCTTGATTCTTTCAAATCTTTCCTCTCAAGGTTTGTGAATAAGAGTCTATTCAACCAAAAGGTGTTCATGTCAGACTATTTTAAAGAAGTTCATTCTACAAGAGTCTTATTTCTTAAAAAAAAGGTCAACTAATCTAAAAGGAAAGTTTTAAATGACTTTCTGTGCAGTTCAGCAGATACTTGTTGCAAAAAGTGAATATTAAAGTTCTCTGGGTTCAAAAAAATAGGAAATGAGGAGCTTTTGGCAACTTTTGGTGGAACATTTCCACCTTCACTTGTGATGAAACACATGTATTTAAAAATCGATGATTAAATTATGGATCTGAAGAACTGCATTCATTACAGAGGAAAAGCAAGTACATCCAAAACAGGAAGAAGAAAAGGCTGGCAGTCGGAAGTTATCTGTGAAGCCATCATATTCACATGACCCACTTCTGGATGAAACTGATATTGAATTTGGCTTTGGACGCAACACAAATCAAGTAGAGCTTACCCCAACAGCATCTGCAATCATAAACAAGGTTCTTGGGGACTGGGTCAACCCTGTGAAACCTGCTTCAGGTTCTGGGAATTTTGAAACTACTACATTGACCTACCACAGTTTGAGGTTCCTTACTGATCTTCTGGAGGATGCATTGAGAAGTGATCCATCCCCTTCACATGAATTGAGGAATTTCCTCAAGCATCTGAAGGATTTGTGTGATGAGTCTGAATCTATTGGGGATGACCACAGTGACAGTGTGTTCACCATCAGGATACACAACAGAACTAATGACCAAGAAGTAGGTATCATACATATTCAATTTTTTCAGATACAGTGAAACCCCATTACATAACTGCCATTTACAGCAGAGCTTTCAGTATACATAAAATTTTCAGTATTCAGAAAATTTTTTTTTTCTAAGTCACAGCAGAAAATATATGTTAAGGTACATGCTGAAAAATCTTGTTACAACAAACTCTCCAATTTAACATTAACACAACTTTTTTGAGGATCATGTGATTTTCCCATGGATGATTTAAATCAACCCAGCCTCATGTTAATCTTGGATGATTAAGGAATTGTGCTACTGATGCTTTACACCTGAGAGCCTCTTTGGAACAACCACACTTACAAATCTGTGCAGGCATTGATCAGAAAAACATGAAGTCCATATAAAGGGCTGTGGTTTACCTGTTATTCAGAGTAAATCTTTGTTATGAACGTTTGAATTTCAGATTTCAGTTTTTCAGAAAAATGCAGTAAATGGAAAAAATTTATGAAGGCACATGCACAAGGAAGATCAAAAACTGAATGAATGAATGAATGAATGAACGGAACACTTTATTTGCCGCTTTTCAGCGTTGACAAGGTTCAATCAAAATTTCCACAACCAAACCCTATATGTACTTGTTTAGTTTAAATAGCAACTTGTCCAGTTAATAATTGTGAAAATCGCATGAAAATCATTCAATATAAAAAAAATATGAAGTCCCCATAACAAGTTTGATGTTACAAGCTTTTACTGTATGAGCAAAAATAGACTCGTCTGAATGTAGTGCAATATCTTGAAGAATATTAGCTCCAAATCCCTTTAATCATGTGAGCAGTCCTAGGAACAAATGACCATTTGTAACACTTTCAATTCAGCAGGTACAAGTTTGAATTACTGTACAATTAACCACCTTTCAGAACAAGTCTGATTATTGTTATGAGGCACCAACGCTAAAAAAAATATTTAGCTGTATTCTTTGCTGAATTGAATCCCACTTTTAGGTGCTGGAAGAGAGAGACACAGCCACCTACAGTCCACAGGTCCTTAAGTCACCAGTGCCAACTCCAAGCCCTGCATCTAATGTCCCAGAAACTATCACTGGAGTTTTTGGATCATGGGGTACATCTGGAAGAGCAAATGCCATTGCATCTCCAATGCTCTCAAAATTTGAATTGCCTTCAATTGCCCCCAACCCTGACTTTTTGGTTTCAAGTAATGCCAGCAGTCCTCCTGAAGACAAGCATGGACATGAGTCACTGGCAGTCAATACTGAGAGCTTTAGTTCAAGGAAACATGATGCAGTATTTCAGATTGGAGTTGACCCAACTGATGAAAGCCTAGTTGCTGATAAACAAAGTTTGGATAAATACAGCCCAGTTTTTGGAAAAATTTCAGGAGCTGCCAAGAAAAATGAAATTGGTATGTATAAAACACTGAGTGATCCACTAGAGTGATGCCTCACACTTCATATGCATTCTGTATAGCCAAAGTCAAGAGAACCCAATCTTTCTTCTACTCATACAGTTCTACAGTCAGGGTAACACAAAAGTTTATTAGAACATGATTGGAAATGGAAGTGTGTGAACTTTTGGCTCTCAATCTTCTGAATAAATTATTTGACAAGATTAGATTTTTCACAAGAGATAAAGTTTGTCTGACTTGTTTTCCTACCTTTCTTCTGAAAATCATCCTGCTGCAATTATACTGTATTCCATATCCTTGATCCCCAGCAGCTGTAATAAGCCACACCATGATAGCCTGAAAGCGTAAGAATAATACTCATGGATGTTGGAGACATTTTTGACTGCACTGTTCACATGGGTTAACTATTATTTGACATATTTGGGTTTTTTACTTTTATAGGGTGTAAGACAATGAGGTCCAGCTTTAATAAGTCACCCAAGATAGGAACAGGCATGTTTGAAAAGGGATCTAACCTGAATCTACATTCCAAAGTCCACTCATCCTAATAGTAGTTTTTTTCCAAACAAGAAATGCATCAATCATGTATGGAAAAAATATGGTTTGAGGCAACACTTCAAAAATTTGCACATTGGTGAAACTTGCCGCTTTCTAACTTGCCGCGCACCCAACCTGCCACAAGCAGTTGAACTTGCTGCTGTCACAACTTGCCACAGTGTTAACTTGCCAGTGTCACAACCTGCTGCAGTGTTAAATTGCTGCTGTGATGAGTCACCACAGGTGGAAGTTGCCACTGCAACAACTCACCACTGTAATGACTTGCTGCTATCAAAATTTGCCAAATGAATGGCAGCTTGCAGCCACTTGCCATTTCATTGTCTACAATTTCAGGAAAAAAGGAATTCCCACATTTTACCACTTCTTATCTAGGCATTCTGCTGTATGAATTTTTTTTTAGAATATATAGAGGGTTTCAATGAATCCCTTCTTCCTGAACTGGTACTATTGGTGGCTAAATGATGTGGATTTTATTTTTGATGGTAAGGTTTTTTTCCATATTATTGCATTGTACATTTTTTTCAATTGCAAACATGTTCTGTTGTGAATTAAGTTTGAAAAAGTTCTAGAACTGTCTGAATTAATCTTCAAGTACAGCATGTTGAAAGAGTGGCAACTTATAAATACTGCAAGTTGTGACTGCGGTGAGAAATGATTGCAGCAACTTGTGACTGCGGTCACTTCAGGCTGCAGTCAGTTGCAGCAGCAGCAAGTTAGGGTGTGGCAAGTTGAAGTGCGGCAAGTTCAACTGTGGCAAATTTCACCCGCACCAAATATTTCAAAATACAATAATCAGGATTCAACTTGTCTTGACAAATTTTGTTTTCAAAGAGGATGATACCGAGTCTCCAGGCCCAGACTCCACTCCCCCAAGTCCAGATCTTCTGGCCTCCAGGGCTTCCCACATGAACATCTCTCATCAGACAACTGAAAAGCCAGCAACCACCCTGCCAACACCAGCAAATCTGCCCATGGTCACAAGGGAGCAAGTGACAGCATCACTGGCCTCGGTTCTTCAGCCACCTAATAAACTCCAGTCAGCTCTTCAAGTCCAGTCAGCTCATCAATTCCAGTCAGCTCATCAATTCCAGTCACCTATTCATTTACAAAGCAGCCAAGACACAGAGAATAACCCAGATGCCAATCATATCCGAGACTTGGTGCAGTCCATAAACAAGACTACCCCTGTTTGTTCCACACCTTTTGAGCCTTGCAAGGACTGTGACCCAAAGATGAAGCTTCAGGAAATCCAACTGGAACAAGAGAGGTTATCCAAAGCAGCAGATCTCAATCAAGAACATGATTTCCCTATGGAGTCCAATGACAATGTTCAAAAGGGGCTGGTTATGCCTACCAGAAAGGAAATTCCCAAGATTCCAGATGATGATGATGATGATGAATCTTCTCACCCAATGACTGCTGCTGAAGAAATCCAAGTTTGTTTTCAAGTTCTCATCTCTTTGTGGATTTTGAATAATATTTTTTCTTGATGCAGCTTGTCAAGGACTTGGTGAAACCATATTTTAATGATTCAGACCCAGAGAGTGAGCTTTGGATGGATGAAGAAAATCCAGTTGCTCAACCTCATGTACCAAGAGCTGAACTTATTGCAGATATGGATGATATTTTCTTCAAACCTTCTCAGCCATCTGATTCCAAGATGGAAGTGAAGAAGAGTGACACAGAAGGTGCTGGTGAATTACATTTTTAAAAACGTAATTTTTAAAGAAATTAGCTTGGTTTTTTTTTCAGTTTCTGAGGAGCTTGTTGTGCCAAAACCCAAGATGTTGGATCAAAATGGAAACTTCCAGGAAAATTTCATTCCAGAAAATGTCCAAGCTAAGCCTGTGGTGCCCAGAGGGTTTTTGGATGCAACCTCATCTGATGACACCAATGAAGGCTTAGAATCACTTTCAGACAATGACCAGGAACAAAATGCATTGGATACAACAACACCAGAACAGATGGCAGAACATTATGACTTGAAGCCTGAGGAGGTGACATTTGAAAGCTGGGCTCAGGAGAGTCCAGAGCTCTTGGAGCCAGTGGATGAGAACATGTTGCTGGTGGCCAGAGCCATTTTCCATCACCTCAAGTGCTTCAAGTCTAATACTTTTTCACTCCCCGAGGCTAGCATTAGGAATGATGATCTTTCTTCACTGGAAACCAATGAGTTTGTCAAAGCAGTGGCTCCAGCCATGAGCATGTTCAATCATTCTTGCTGTCCAAATGCTGCATGGGACTTCATTGATGGCAAAGTCATTTGCAGGGTTCTGAGACCAATTAAGGAAGGGGAGGAAGTAACTGTCTCTTATGGGTATAATTTCAACAATTACCCAGAGACTGAAAGGAAACAAGCACTCAAGGCAAGTCCCCTCTATGGAGATAAATCATAAAACCTATCACACATACCCTTTTACATTCATATTATAATTTTGAAACACGTAATTAACATTTTAACCCAAGTGAAAAACACAAATACACATTTGAAGCAAAGCATGAATCAATATTATCCCAGAACCAAACAACAAAAGCTGGTGTACAGGGGTAGTGTTGAAATAAAAGAGCTACATTTGTTGATGCACAGATTTGCCAACAAAGGCATTGATTTCACAACTCAGTAAATATTATGGATAGTAGGATTTTTTGATAACTTCTTGTGATGATCTGGAAATAAGAAACTTATTGAAAATTGAACAAGGATGACCAAAGTTATGGCTGGCCATTTGGGTTAATTAGTGAGTGGAACTAATTTCAGCAAACCAGTCATAATAAAAAAAGTCAGAGGATCTATGAGGCTGGCACCCAGCTAGCTTGCATTGGAATTTGGGAGTGGAGCAAACAAAAAATTTTCACTTCTCACCCTCACCTCCTTAATTTTGAGAATGCCAGCACTCTTTTGAAGGTTACATGAAGTTAGCTGGTTAAATTACTTTTCATTCACCCCACTTATCCAAAAAAAAAAAAAACAGCTCTGGAGAACAGCAGCTTATAGTGGAAGGAGTTGCCTGACAGCCTTTTTTTGAAAGTTAAAAAATTGGTTGCAAATTTAAAATGTGACCATTCTATTGCAATCATTGGAACCACACAACTCATACAATTTGAAAATGATTTTAAAAAACTTTTGGGTGTTTCCTTCATTGCTGCATCTTTATTTGCTAATGAGTAAAAAATTGATTTCCTCTTTGCCCACCCTGTACAGAGGCATTCTACGGACATTGAATCACAACTTTCTCTCAAGAAGTTCTTTTATTTTATTTTACATGAGCTAGTTGTAGTGCAACCCTTTTTTAGTGTCATTAATAAATGGATGGATGTCATGGATAGGTGATGGCACTAAAAGAAGGTTTAACCATGTTTATGTTCCTCTTCTTGACTCATCTAAATTGCCTTGAATTGATGCACTAAAATGTCTCAATACTGATCACAGGAGTCTTATTGCTTTGTGTGCAAATGTGAAGCATGTTCAAGTCATTACAACACAACTTCAGAGAGTTATGGCAAGCCATGGACCTTGAAGTGTCCTGAATGCCAAGAGGCAGGGGGATTGCAATCAAGTTGTGTCTGTGAGCTCTGTGGTTTTGATGCTAAGGCTTGGATCAGAGCCCTGGGCAAGAGTGAAGCTGAGTACCTCCAGAAACATGAGTCTTTCTCTATGGATTCCTTGGAGGACACTATCCAGGTCCTGGAGCAGCATGTGGTCAACTTGGACCCACTGGTGCCAAGGGATGCCATTGAGCATGTTTTACCTGTTGAAATGCTGAGGAAGTGCTACTTACTTCAGGGCTATGTGCACAAAAGATGAATCATTGACTTATGTATACCTTTGAATCTTGCTAAATTTTTGGCCCTGTGTTCACACAACCAATTTTGATTTGTTAGTGTTTCAGATCCTTTCTGAATATGTAATGCTATGAAAATGCATTTTGTGTTGACACCCCTATTGAAATTTCTGTTCAAAATTTATTTCCTGGTCTATACAGTGCATAAGAATGACCTTTTTCCCAGGTGTTGCCCCAGGATATCTCCAATAAGCAAACATTTTTGGTAATACAGTGGTACCTCGTAGAACGAACACCTCATACAATGAACGTTCCACATAACGAACGTTTTTTTTCTCGAAAATCCGCCATTTTCTGCTCCGCAGAACGAACCAAATTCACATAACGAACTTTTTTTTTCCTGAAAAATCGGAAAAATTCGAAAATTTTTTAAATATTCAATTATTGCTTTAAAAAATTGAAAAAAATTACACAAATCATACATAATATTAATATTTACAACAATCATACACAATGTTAATACAGTATTTGATGGGGAAGAAAAGAATTTTATTTAACACAGAATTTTTTTCAAAATCAGTAATCCCAAAAATGCATAAAAAATCCAGGTAAATCCTACTGTGCCACTCTCTGCAGACTTTTTTCTTCATCAGATTGAAATTTATTAAAACAGTGCATCTAAGGGGGTTCTGCTAAAAAAAAACAGTTTTAAAATTAGGCTTTAATTAAAATTTCTAGAGAGTGTAGATTGCAGGTTAAAAAAGATTTGTTTCCAGGGACTTTTGCTCACAGCAAAAATTCCATTTCCAGAGAATTTTTGCTGTGAGCATAACTTCCTTAGATGAAATGTGAAAAATATTGTGGATTGATGATTTAAACTTGTGAATTTGTGTTTAAAGGTTTAAAACACAAATTGATGATGTAAACCTGTGAAATTCTGTTTAAAGGTTTCAAACACAAATTCACAGGTTTAATTCATGAATTTGTTTCATTAAACCTGTGAATTTGTGTTTAAAGGTTAAAAACACAAATTCACAGGTTTAGATCATCAATCCACAATTTTGTTGTGGCATGATACAGTGGCATGATTAAAAGGATAAATTGAGGCTTTAATTTAAATGTTAAGGAGGGTAAATTGCAAGTTTCGAAAATGTTTTCAATGGGGTTATGCTAACAGCAAAAATTCTCTGCAACTGGATTTGGCTTTGAGCATAACCCCTGCAATTCTAATTTTAATCTTGAGGTTTGAAGCACAAATCCAAAGGTTGAAATGATCAATGCACACATTTTTTGACATTGCATCTAGGGGGGTTATGCTCAAAGAAGAATTTTTCTGAAAAGTTGTCTGCTTTGAGCATAGCCCTCTTAAAAAAAAAATTTTAAACAACATCTAAGCTCTAAGGGTTCAGGCTCATTTGGAAGCCATTTTGACCCTGCAATGCACACTTTCTGAGAAATTGACTTGAAGCATCATTTTTGCAAATTCTAGGGGGAAATCCAGATGAAACTCAAATTTCAAAGACAATTTTCATTCCATCTTTTTAGGAAATCTGAATTGCAGGCTTTAAAAATTATTCCAAGACAGTTATGATCACAAAAAATCTTTGGAAAATGGGGGTTGCTTTGAGCATAAACTCTCAGATTTTAGGGTTATGCTCAAAGCCCCCTTTTTTAAATTTCTATGTGATCATAACTGTCTTAGAATAATTTTTAAAGCCTGCAATTCAGGTTTCCTAAAAAGATTGAGATGAGAATTGTCTATGAAATTTGAGTTTCATCTGGATTTCCCCCAAAAAATTTGCAAAAATGATGTTTCAATTCAATTTCTCAGAAAGTGTGCATTGCAGGGTCAAAAATGACTTCCAAATGAGCCTAACCCCTTAGATGTTGTTTGAAATTTATTTTTTTTAAGAGGGCTATGCTCAAAGCAGACAACTTATCAGAAAAATTCTTCTTTGAGCATTTTAGCATAACCCCCTAGAAAACATTTTTGAAACTTGCAATTTACTCTCCTTAACATTTAAATTAAAGCCTCAATTTATCCTTTTAATCATGTCACTGTATAAAACTACTGTTTAAGACACAAAACAATTTTTTCCCCTTTTTTTAAAAAAAAAATTGAATTTTTCAAATTTTCTGGAACGGATTAAACGATTTCCCATACAAGTCTATGGGAAATTGTGATTTGCAGTAAGAACGTTTCGTACTAAGAACGTTTCTCCAGAACGGATTACGTTCGTAGTGCGAGGTACCACTGTATGCATGTATACAGTCAACCCCTTCACAACTGACTTAATGCAAGCAGCAGAATAGTCTGAGAAGTCTGTTTTGAAAATTCAATTATTTAAAACATTTAAAATTTTAATTTTTACCATCAATTTCGAACCAACAAAAGTCTGTTTTGTGGATTTAGTCCATTGCGCAGGGGGGAAATCTGCCAACAGAGGGAGTCTGTGGCGCAAAAATCCCTTGTGTGGGAGGTCTGTTGTGCAGGTGTTGAGTTGTTGACTGTAATTCATGTTTTGTGGGACTGCAGTAAGGTTCTGTTTCTATTAAACTTTTGATGCCAAAAGTTTGCCATAGCAAATTTTTTCTTTGTCCTTGATTACTTTCTATAGGGTCAAAGTTATAAATTCTTTTTTGTATCTTTAACATATATCCCCCTTTAATCGCAGTATTATAAATTATTGTATTCTTTTGTGTGCATAAGCCATATTAACTTTTACCAATTGGCGTGATTTTCGAATTTTTAAGTGGCGCATATCTGAAAAACTTCCAAAATATAAATTTTCTTTTTTAAAGAAAATTTACTATTTTCTGGAAATATGAAGCTCAAATCAAAGTTTATTCTGATTTATTTTGGGTGTTAAGAATGGCTAACTTCTTGAAAGAATAGGTATATATTTGGGAGAACCTTATTTTCATGGAATGTTTTTAATGTTCTTGCACAAATATATGTTTGTTTCAGCTCATACTTCAGTAATATTGGCGTATTTTAAAGGTATTCAAGAATGGGAGGGTCTGAAAAAGAGAATTGTATTGAAATTATAATTTTTTGATGATTTTGCATCATAATAAGAAGTTGGGAATTTCGAAAATTTATCTTTTATTTCTTGTGGAAGTACTTCGAAGAATTCATGACCTGTTTTTCACAAAATTTCAGTCCTTCGTGCTGAAATAACTATTGGAGTCTCATTAAAACAATTCATCTTTGTGCAGGTCCCTATAGGAGTTCATTGTAATACGATTTTAATGTACCACTTCTGAATAATTTCTGATTGCAAATAGTCGGAATTCCGGAAAAGAAAATGATTCAGTTCAAACCTGGATTTTTTTTTTCGATGTAAAAAACACTGAGTTACGACCTGAAACTTACTGATGTCATAACTGCTGTCGTCATTCTCAGAATTCCCCCGGATTTTTTCCACTGAGTCACAAGCAGAATCGAAGGCATTTCTTGGGATGGGAAAATATTTTTTTGCTCAAAATTGTTCCTACCATTTCGATTCGTATATAGTTCCTCAATTTTTCAAGAACGTAAATAAGTCGTCTTAGAGTTGGAAAGCGTTGGTATTTTTTTGAATGGTATTTTTTTTCTAAAGAAATGTTAGGACAAGGAAAAGTGCGAAAAGTAAAACGTCTTGGAAATCCAGATGTGGTCGAACTTGTTTTGCGATCGATTTACCTAATTCAGTGTGCGTATTTTTTTTACGATTATTTCAGGTTCACCCTTAACACTTTATAGAGGCTCTTTTGCAAAAATGTGGTCGACCTTTTTGCACTCGTTTTGTCTATTTTCTGCAATTTTCGGGACAACTTTTGGGTACGAAATGTGCGGAAGTCCGGAGCCGAATGTCACCATAAGCGACTCGTGAGTTCTTTATTTACTCTGCAATAAAAAAAATTTAAAGCAGATATTTGTGATAAATAATAATTTTGTAAATTCTTCCATTTTATGCAGACTTATCCGGTTGAAATGATGCTTTTAGAATTTTCACTCCCCGAAAACATACAGTATTTAAATTCATTTACAGATAGAGTCCTGTATTTAACTTTGATATCCTCTCATTTGACTGCTAGTGTGAATATTGTGCTAAAATAAAAATAAAATAAAACGTTTATATTAACTGTCTTCAAGATAAATTGTGAATATATTTTGTTATTTACTCACATCTTATTGGATATTAAAAATTACCTGTTTGATGCGGATATTTCGATTTGTAAAAAATAAACATGACTACGAAATAGTTGCATTTTGAAAGGAAAGATTACTGTAACAATGAAACAGATTTCGAAAGATGAACTGCGTGATGTTCCCATTTTGTTCAAATTCAGAATGTAGGAGCATTAAATTTTGGGCTTTTTGATGAATGGCTGGAATTAAGAATATTAAATCAACTGTTTATGAAATTGAGGTTACATTTTATGGATGGTTGTTTTTGCTGATCATCAGTATTTGGTGATTCTGATTTTCCAGAAGCACTTGGAGATGTGGACTCTATGTCCGAAACAGTCAGGGAAACAAAATGAAACATGTCCACACAATGAGGAAGCTTCCAGGCAGGAACTCAGATGCCACTTGCTCCAATGGGAAGCTAACCAATGATGCTGATTGGCAGAAATTCTCTGAAAAATGCCACAAATTTGTAAGCTTCTCTTCATCTGTATTAATTTCATATCCTAAAGCATGAAATGACCAAGCTTTTTTTCATGGAAACAATCCCACTGACCAGTGTGTCAGAAACACTGCAAACAAAAATATATCCTGTATACTATGAATGAATGAATGAACAGAAAACTTAATTTGCCGCTTTTCAGCGTTCACAAGGCACAACCAAAACTCCCACATACAAACCCCCTCCCCACCCAACCCAATTCCCCAAAAATACATTCAATCACTTCAAAGCATGAAACTGTATACTATGTACAGTATATGCTGAGTGAACCCTCAGTTGACAGACTCTTTGGTTCACAATTATTTTTTTTTTGGTTGACAAAGTTTTCATATTCAGAAGAAAGAATCCCTCCGTCGACTGCTGAATTTATTCTCCATTCATGAAGTATTGTGAAATCAACATTAAACTTTTTGGCAAAATTTATTAACATGTGTTTTTTCATTAATTAGTCTATCCTACTTGCTCACATGGCGATGTTCTATAAAAACAAGTGACTGAAGCAAAGTACAATATAAATGTCTTCCAGAAAGATGGCATCTCATCTGATCAGCGGACTTGAAAAAGAATATACATTCAAATAGACCAACCCCAGGTTCATTACCAGCAAGACTGGCCAGAATACATTTTGGCAACATGTCCTTGACAAAACAAACACATTTTACTGCCATCAAATGTGTGTTATTGTGGAGAGTTTTGAATTTAAGTGTTTTTGGAAAGAAAACATATTACAAATGCTACTTGTTCATCAGAAATGCCATAGTTGAATCAGTGATTAACTTATTTTCTGAAAGCTCTCACTTTTTGTCCTGCCCATCAGCTAGGTTGTAATGTGTATGTACTAGAATATGTACAGTATATATACACTATATACTATATAGACATATATGTACATATTTCCCATTTTCTTGCAGATGAAGCAAGGGCTTGATGGAGATTTCAGGTTGGACAAACCATTGCCTGCACAAGCAGATGGCAGGCAAACTGAACAAAACTCTAACAGGACCATTGGAGATAAGCTTTGCGACTCAGTCATCCAGAAGCACACTTGCAATAACCAGGCAAGGAAAATTTTACTCCCCTGAAAGAAATTTTTACAACAGTTTTTATTATCTTTTTAGTACATCATATGTCTTAGTGCTTGTGGACAGCACTTCATGGAAACTGGGTTCAAAGGACCTGAGCCAATATGCTGCGCACAAACTGGCAAGAGTGAATTCAGGAATGTTCCTTGTGCCGGATGGAGGCCATTTTTACCTGGCAGACCCATTCCTGACCAATGCAAAGGAATTGTCAAGAAGTAAAACATCATTTAGTACTTGAATGACGTGATGCCCTGAACTAAAAAAGATGTTCATGAATAAAACATCACATGAGTAACTGCATTACAATACTGTATTGGTCAATGTTTGAAAGTGTCCCAAACATATCAAGACATTCCAAGCTGGAATATTAGCCTTTCATGCTAGAAGAAAGTTTAGCTTACAGAAAATTGCTCCAACTGTGATGTTGGGTTAACTTAAGACAAATAGTTTGGACCTCATTTGAATGTTTTAGCTTTTGGCAGACCAATTATAGACCATTCTTAGTCCTGCTTGTCATTCTGCTGCTTGGAATACCACCAGCATAGATTTTTACTTTGGTCTAGCAATTCAGAAAAATGTAAATGCTAATAACTGACAATTTCTGCAACACATTTGGTGGAAATAAACTGGGCATATTAACCATTATTCAAAAGAAAAATATCATGTAATTTAAGGCACCATTTTTATCATCGCTGTGAACAAATGAAAAAATTGCACATGATTCAATAAAAACACTTCCAACAGGGAAATATTTGTATTTCTGTTGAACATTTTGGTAAACAATTTGTGAATGGAAAAAATCATGTGCTTAAAACACTCTCATTGACATGCCCTTACTTTGTTGGCATTTCAAAATAAAATGTCTTAGTCCAATAAAAAATGAAAGAAGTGTCCAAATAGTGATGATATATTTTTCCAAATCACATCAATTGCTCTTAGTTGAATATCTTACACATGAGCTGGTAAAAACGGTGCATTTTAAAGTGAAAATAGATGAACAAATGCTAGCCAACAGTTATTCACAATGTACTTTAATATATGTATTAAATTCCAACAGAGCTGGCATAAGGAGAAGAGAGAAGTGTTCCAAAACTTGCTGTCACAGTTAAAATAGAGTAAAGAACCAGAAAAAATCTGTCATAGATCCTTGCCAACTCCAGGTATTCCAGTGTCAAGACATTCTTATAATCAGCATCCTTGTGTTGCTGCTGGCTCACTTCCATCATTGCAAGAGCCTTGTCAGCCCTCTCCAAAAGTTGGTTTGCTGCGTAAAAATGTAAAAAGATTACTGAAAAGAAGGAGGTCAAAATATGGTACTCTTTGCAAGTCCCAGTTTGAATTTTACTGCTCTGATGAACTCAACATATGCTTCTGAAACTGACGAAAGTTTCAGGATTGGCCCAAAAAACCATGAAATATCATGACCGGTGGTGATAGGCATTGTTTGAACAATGTGACTTCATGTAGCATTCCTTCTTGTTTAAAATATGCCTTTTAATTTACCAAGAGAGTTCTAAATAATAACTGGAGACTAATTTTTGGAAGGAAAGAAAGCAAGAAATAATTGTCCATGAACCTTTTGATGGTTTAAGTTGAGAGAGATGGATCATTATTCTTACCAGCAAATTCAAATCCAACTTGATCAGATGCCAATCTGGGCCTATATTCTTTGTAAGAAGGGTGACCAGTGATGCCAAATCTTTTGGAAAAAATCTTGTCTTTGGATGATGACTTGTATGTTGAGAGTAAGTCCAAGTTGGGCTTCCAGAAATCCTCCTCAGCCTGCTTTGCTGCTAAGGAAATGTATGTTTCTCCCAANTCTTTTCAGTAATCTTTTTACATTTTTACGCAGCAAACCAACTTTTGGAGAGGGCTGACAAGGCTCTTGCAATGATGGAAGTGAGCCAGCAGCAACACAAGGATGCTGATTATAAGAATGTCTTGACACTGGAATACCTGGAGTTGGCAAGGATCTATGACAGATTTTTTCTGGTTCTTTACTCTATTTTAACTGTGACAGCAAGTTTTGGAACACTTCTCTCTTCTCCTTATGCCAGCTCTGTTGGAATTTAATACATATATTAAAGTACATTGTGAATAACTGTTGGCTAGCATTTGTTCATCTATTTTCACTTTAAAATGCACCGTTTTTACCAGCTCATGTGTAAGATATTCAACTAAGAGCAATTGATGTGATTTGGAAAAATATATCATCACTATTTGGACACTTCTTTCATTTTTTATTGGACTAAGACATTTTATTTTGAAATGCCAACAAAGTAAGGGCATGTCAATGAGAGTGTTTTAAGCACATGATTTTTTCCATTCACAAATTGTTTACCAAAATGTTCAACAGAAATACAAATATTTCCCTGTTGGAAGTGTTGATGAGTTTTTGAGTATAATGATGCATCAGTTGGGTTGGGTGGGGAGGGGGTTTGGATGTGGGAGTCTTGGTTGTGCCTTGTGAACACTGAAAAGTGGCAAATAAAGTGTTCTGTTCATTCATTCATTCAAAAATTAGAGATATTGAATTTAATACCTTCCAAAATTTTGCCATGTGAATGCAAATCCAGAATAACTTTTAGATTATCGGTTCTCCCTAATAATTCCAGTGAATCTCAGTTCAAATTATTAAATGTGTCTAGATGCAAAACAGGATTCTCCCAGAGCTGTAAACGCCATTTATCATTAGGTTAACCAAGAAAAAGAAAAATACCTTGCATCCACAAAAAATGTTCAGTTTTTTGAGTATTTCAGCTTTCCTGTCAGCAAAGAACCCCTCAGGGTCCTTCATGGTAGTGAATGTAACCTTTGCCATCACAAATGCAATGCCTATTATAGTATCTGTGGCTCTCAGTCCATATTCTCCCCTGTGGTAGATGTTGAGGACTATAATGGAACACAAGACCTCTGAGGTCATCAGAATCAGTGAACACACATAATATGTACCTGGAAGAAAAATGAAATAATACTCATGGGGAAGTTGTATGAATGCATCCAATGACTTACTAAGGAGAGGAATTGTGTCAGCAGGTGGTAATGCATCAGTCATGGCCATCAGAAACACAACCAGGGTCAACATAGCACTGATTCCCAGGCTGATTTTCTCCCCAGATCCACAGGGGACATAGAAAATCATGATACCTAATATACAAATATTCATCATGCAACAAAGATGACATACTTTTTTTTATTCAGAGTGTTTATGATCATGTTATTTCATTGCTTTTGATTTTGTTATGTGCCAAAGAGAAAAGTATCATTTGATTTTCAAACTGCTCTTGAAAAATATTTTAAATTATAAATGACATTGACCTTATCTTTTGTTATGTCCATACATTGCTTTTTTTCGATTACAACAGTTTTTTGAACTTTTGTGAGCCATTTATCAATTTTATCAATTAATTTTTTGAACCAGGTTAAGTCATTCACCAATCATATTGATCAGGACACTTGGAAATATGTAGTTGATGATGTAGTATGTGGGTCTTCTTTGGAATTTCATGTAATAGGTGACATCGTCAAAATTTGTTCCAATGCAACATGGATCTTCAGTGGTACTCTTCTTGGGCTCCAAAGAAATCATTTTGAACTTTCCAACTGCAACATATCTCTTGAGGCCATTTTCAGGCAAGCTAGCGTTCATCCTAACCTGTGAAAATTGAATTTCATTTGAAATGTTATTCAGTCAGAATAATTTATGGTAATTGATGAAAACTCACAGCACTCTTGTCCATAGTCCAAGGAGAGAATTTCAAAGTGCAAATCTGTTCATCAAAGGGGAAATAAGATACATCTAGGTTGCAAACAGACTGAAAAATGCCCTCCACTAAATATTTAACTCTTCCAGTATAAGTGACCATGAGGTAAGTGGAAACAAGTCCAGCCCTGTAATCTGTGGATGCACTAAAAATAGAAAAAAAATTAATAAAATTCATCACTCTTTATTCAGACTGCTGGGAAGACACACCTGTTGTAAAGAATTATGTCTGGGAACCATAATCTAGATGGGTCCAATCTTGTGGACTTTATGTTTGAGAAATTAGCAGGGTCCCATTGCAGAAAATAATCATCCCATTCCAGCACTAATTCTGCATTCGTGGTCAGAATCTGGCTCTTTTCATCCTGCAAAAAATTTCAATTGATATTGAATGTTCTCTTTTTCTATTTTGAAATTACTCACCAGTCCAATCATGGAAAATAAAATATACTGGATAGAGACATTGACAGGTTGAAATGCTTCCTTGACAGGCCTCACAGTTGTTATGTAATCACGATAAAGAAACTTCTGCAATTGTTTTATGGGATGTGTTTCTGTCTCCCAGTCATCACCAATTGAAGCGCCATTTGCAGTATCTCTAGAACTAGATCCAGCTTGTAAAAGTTTGAAAACTCCGAAAAATACCCAAAATCCCCACAGTTTCATTCTTCCAGTTCCTGGTTTCAAAATGGCTGTAGGAAGGGTCTCAAGAGTTCTCCCTGTTCCTTTTGCTTTTGGGTGTGTTTCCTTCAGTCTACTACATGCTAATTAATGAACAAACATCAAATAAGCATGCAGTTATACATGTATTGAATAAAGACTGGGAATTTACAACTCACATGAATGCTTTGTGATGGAACCCAGGAAAATAAATGGCCGGGAAAAGTGATTCTCAAACTGCCATTTGGCTTCTGAATATTTCTGCAGGATTTAAGTTTCCCTCCTAAACTAAGGATATAAGTATAAGGATATAAAACTAAGGATATAAGTTTTTGAAAATGTTTTGTTGACCAGTTGAATTTTGAAGACTTTGGGACATCTTAAAGTTTGCTACTGCTCTAGTGATTACTGTGTGTTGTACTGTGGAAATATGAGAAGTATTTTTCAAAACATTACAGTTATATTTGCTGCAAGAAAAATTATGTTCAGAACAACTGCCGTGATCTGTGCTCTTAATAAATAAACTCTTCAATCCAATTAAGGAATTTTCAAGAACTAACCCAGCTGCAAAAAAAAAATTAAAACTGCCATTAAAATGTCCCAAGCTTATGCATAACCCCAAACCCTAAAAAATGTGTACATCCAGCCAAACTAGCCACACTTTTAAAGATTTGTGTTCCTTGCCCATGTCGCAATTACAAAAAGAATAATAATTGGTAAGTGCCAAAGGAGTTTCACTCTCTATGACTGCATGGGAATAAAGAAAAATTATGGAGCAGGCAATGTTAGCACGCAAGGGCCCCAACAGAACAATGCCAATAATGATTGGCCTTGTGGAATATAGCAAATGCGTGGATCAATCAGGCATTCTTTGGTCAGGAACAAGCATGCCTTTAACGGGACAACTTGTTGATACACCTCTTAATAGTTTTGTAAGATAATTTATTTAAGCTCTTTCAAAAATCTCATTCCATGCATGTATTTCACCATGCAGCAGAAAATTCATGCACAGAAGCACTCGGAGATGTGGACTCTATGTGCTAAACAGTCAGGAAAACAAAAAGAAACATGTCCAGACAACGAGGAAGCTTTCAGGCAGGAACTCAGATGCCACTTGCTCCAATGGGAAGCTTACCAATGATGCTGATTGTCAGAAATTCTCCAAAAAATGCCCCAAATTTGTATGCTTCTTTTCATCTATATTAATTTCAAGTTCTAAACCAAGAAATGATCAAGCTTCATTTATGGAAACAATCCCACTGACCAGTGTAACAGAAACGTTGCCAACAAAAATATGCACTGTATACTGTATACAGTATATGTTGAGTACACCCTCAGTTGACACAACCGTTGGTTCACAAGTTTCTTTTTGGTTGACAAAGTTTGAATATTCAGAAGAAAGAATCCCTTAGTTGACTGCTGAATTTATTTTCCATTCATGAAGTATTGTGAAATCAACATTACACTTTTTGGTAAAATTAATTAGCATGTGTGAGTGTTTCTCTGGAAGTGATGCCTTTTCAGTGTTGTGTTAGGTATTTTTACTTCCATCAAACCCTGCAAAACATTGTTTGGAGCACTCAAAATGCTACAGAAGCTCATTTTGTTTAGATTAATGGTGGGATTTCTTGGTATTGCTGTGTCCACCCTGGCCTGGTTTTCCTGGCTCATCTTCCAATCAAGGTTTGGTGAGCTGATTGCCTGGTTGTCTGGTGGCTTGATTTCCTGAGTCCTTGGGTTGGTGACCATTGGCATGGAAGGTTTTTGTGTTTCCTTCTGGTTTTTGCCCTGGTGGGTTTTTATGGGCTTATTATTTTTCTGTCTGTATTTATCTTGGATTTTGTTTCTGGAGCACTGCTGGTCAGGGTTTTCATGATTTTAAGGAAATTTTTGGGAGGTTTTGGAGAAAACAGCTCAGCATTCAGGAAGAGTTGCATGACAACATTTTTTTGGAAAGTTTTCATTCAAATGGTTTTTGTGACCATTTGATATGACACTTAGGACTATAAAACATAAAACCAGTTGAAGGAATATTGTTTAAGCTCTGGTGTGGCGCTTTTTTCATTGTTTTAGCTTGATGTTCAATGGAGATATCCTAATTCAAATATCAGTCCACTTTTTTGGCCCACCCTGTATATTGCATTCTTTTTGAGTACTAAGTGGATTCTGACAACAGAAACATTTCACTAGGGAAAGTTTGATTTAGAAAACACTTCTGACTGTACATTCCAAAAATTACAATAACATCAATATGTGGGTGTTTTTTCATAAATAAGTCTATTGCATATGCAAACATTGCTATGTTCTATAAAAACAAGTGACTGAAACAAAGTACTGTACAGTATGATTGTTTTCCAGAAAGATGGCATCTCATCTTATCAGAGTGTTGGGCCAGATATGACAAAGGATATCAGATATAAAGAATGACAGAGTACTCAGCCTTTAGGAAGCCAGATCCTCCTTATGGGAGTCCCACTAGCTCTTTTACTCAACAATCCATACAGGCAAACAGGCACAGCTCAGCCAACCTCAGAGATACACATACAGAAACACAAGACAATTCCTAAGCCAGTTCCTAAATTCCACACCCCTCATGAGGCAACACTTAGGTGAGGGTTGGTTTTGGAGCCTTTGGTTTTCCTTCCTTGATTGCTATCTTGCCACCTAGTTTACCACAATGCAGCAAACTGGTTGCACAACAGGATTCTGCTGTGAGTACCTTCCTGTGCCTGGTGACATGGGCATGTCCTGAGCATGGATGCTGCCCTTATTGGGTCACACCACGTCTCGCAACCCCACACAGAGGACTTGAAAAAGAATATATATTCAAGTAGACCAACCCTAGTTTAATCACCAGCAAGAATGGCCAGAAGACATTTTGGTAACATGGCCTTGACAAGACAACAACATTTTACTGCCATCAAATGTGTGTTATTGTGGAGAGTTTTGAGCTTGAGTGTTATTTGAAATAAAACAAATTACAAATGCTACTTGTTCATCAGAAAATCTAAAAAAATGACATAGTTGAATCGGTGATTAACTTTTTTTTTTTAAGCTGTCACTTTTTGACTTGCCCATCAGCTAGGTTGCAATGTTTATGTAATAAAATATATTCATATATACATTTATACTGTATATGTCTATAAGTATATAGACATAGGTAAATTTTTCATTTTCCTGTGGATGAAGCAAGGGCTTGAAGGAGATTTCAGGTTGGACAAATCATTGCCTGCACAAGCAGATGGCAGGCAAACTGAACAAAACTCTGACAGGACGATTGGAGATAAGCTTTGTGACTCAGTCATCCAGAAGCACACTTGCAATAACCAGGCAAGGAATATTTCAATCCCCTGAAAGAAATTTTTACTACAGTTTTTATTATCTTTCTATAGTACATAATATGTCTTAGTACTTGTGGACAGCACTTCATGGAAACTGGGTTCAGAGGACCTGAGCCAATATGCTGCGCACAAACTGGCAAAAGTGAATTCAGGAATGTTCCTTGTGCTGAATGGAGGCCATTTTTACCTGACAGACCCATTCATGACCAATGCAAAGGAATTGTCAAAGAGTAAAACATCATTTAGTACACTTGAATGACGTGATGCCCTGAGCTAAAAAAAATCTTTATGAATAAAACATCACAAGAGTAACTGCAATACAATATGGGTCAATGTTTGGAAGTGTCCCGAGCATATGAAGACCTTTAAAACTGGAAAATTAGTCTTTCATGCTAGAAGAAAGTTTAGCTCACAGAAAATTTCCCCAACTGTGGTTATGGGTTCACCTCTGACAAATAGTTTGGACCTGTTTTGAATGTCTTAGCTTTTGGCAGACAAATTCTAGACAATTCCTAGTCCTGCTTGTCATTCTGCTGATTGTGTGTGGAATTTTTCCACCAACTTTGGCAACCAAGTTGAATTCCCTGAGAAGGGACAAAAGGACAAGTATGAAATTTAATTGGCGTATCTCAGGACGCGCCTAAAGACTGAGAGTAAACTTCTTGGCAGGGCAGCAAGATTAAAGAGATTGCAAAAATTGGCAACCTGGCTGTTTCAATAAAACAAACCCCATCCTTGGGCAAACCAATTGTTTTGTCTCCCAAGCCTGGGGTCGAATGACCCCCTTTCTTTTTCT
Source organism: Notodromas monacha (assembly GCA_905338405.1). Taxonomy (NCBI): domain Eukaryota; kingdom Metazoa; phylum Arthropoda; class Ostracoda; order Podocopida; family Cyprididae; genus Notodromas; species Notodromas monacha. The sequence continues at coordinate 68,652 of CAJPEX010000015.1, read as the reverse complement.
CCAAAATTGGAATAACAAAGGAAGACCAGATTTTACCAGCTGCTGGCCGTATTTGTTGCCTTTTGGCGTGCTAAAACCATTTGTTGTCCCTGAAATTCAGAACATCCGCTGTCATCAAACGACAACGAACAGGCTCCTCCAGAAACCTAACACTCGACGAGGCAATTTATCTCCCTCTGCATAAAAATTTCTGCAGCCTTTTAAAATCTGCAAATGTACAATACATATGGTCTTTGGGAAAAACAAGACCTTCAGAAATATCTAGTCTTGCATTGAAAACACCAGCACCTGGTGTTTTCAAACTCTCAAAACCCAGCACCTGGGACTCTTTGACTCAAAACACAACTCCATCAAAATGTTTTGAGCATAAAAACCCTCCATTTTTTGAGTGACGATACCGTCTGGTATTTTTGCCCAAAGCGTCCAGTTTGTCTGAGAAATTTGTACCTTACCAACATTTTTCTGTCTATTGAAAATTAGTTTGCAAAATTCTGTTTAGGAAATTACTGTTGTGAATATTGCCTGTTGTACAAGTGTCTGAAATGTTAATAAGTTTGAACAAAGGTTTGTGCTTTTTGGGAGAGAATCCTGGTTGGTTTGTGCACTGGCCAATTGTTGTTCTTTATTCATCTTACTGTTTTCAGGGCTCTGTAACATTTATCATCTCTTTCCACCTTCATTCAGTACCCTAGTTGTAGACTTACCTCTGAAGGTGTATGGCTTGATAATTTCTTTCTCTCAATAAAACTGTGCAGCTTGGAATACCACCAGCACTGGTTTTCCCAATGATCAAGTGATTTAAAATAGTACAAATAATAATAACTGAAAATTTCTATAACACCTGTTGCATGAATTAAATGCAACATATAATCCGCCTCTGAGCAAGTATAAAAATAATTATAGTAGATTAAAAAATTAATCTAAAAAACCACGTTTTCAAAAAGCAAAAAATAACCTTAAATGTGGTGCGCATCTATTTCATTTGTATTTCACTTCTTCCCAACAATCTCCATGCGCACCACGTTTAAGGTTATTTTTTGCTTTTTGAAAACGTGGTTTTTTAGATTAATTTTTTAATCTACTATAATTATTTTATTCTTTTTAAAAAATATTCTTAAAATTTATTTTTTCACAAAAGATTGCATTGTCATCAGTTTCTAGGCTATCCTGAAAGTTTCAGCTTGATAGCTAGTCGGGAAGTGAGTGAAATTTGAGTTTCAAAATTTGATCCGGACAAACAAACAGACAAGAAAGTGAGTTAATAAAAACGTGTTAATTAATTAGAAAAAAAAATGTTCCAGGGGGTGGGATTGAACTCGGACCTCTGCGACCAATTCAGTTCACCATGGGTTTTTTTCTTGGGGCCAAGGAAAACCTGCTCAAAGTTTTATTATAGAAATCTACTATAATTATTTTATTCTTTTTAAAAAATATTCTTAAAATTAATTTTTTCACATAAGATTGCATTGTCATCAGTTTCTAGGCTATCCTGAAAGTTTCAGCTTGATAGCTAGTCGTGAATTGAGTGAAATTTGAGTTTCAAAATTTGATCCGGACAAACAGACAGACAAGAAAGTGAGTTCATAAAAACGTGGTAAAAAATACGATTGAGTCACCTGGCCAAGAATGAATATTCATTAACGGATTTGATTTTATTGAAGAAAATAAACCTTTTTACATGCGCAGACTGAACTTTTTGCTGAAATCTAGCAGATGAATGTGTGCTGATTTCATCAGCAAAGTGTTTCTGTGAAAAAGTGATTTAGTGGGAACTGAGATATCTCTAAAACTATGGTTTGTAGCAATATTTGTGTTGACACCAAGTTTGTAGGAAACTTTGCGGTCTAGGAATTGAACTGTTTTGGAATCCAATATCTTCAAAATTGAGCAAGACATTTGCTTTGGAAGTTCATGTTGCAAATTACGCAATTGTACAAATTTTACCTTGGAAAATTTCCTGCTTTCCAGGACTTGTTTTCTTGTTGAAATTGCCTGTATGTTTTCATGCCTGTTATTCTGAGGATATAAGGTGTGTTGAATTGTGAACAAATCATCAGTCTCACTAAAACTGGCACAGTTGCTTGTTGTCCCATTTTTTCCCCTTGGCTAAATTGTAAATATGCTTGGGAGCTGCTTAAATGCCGTTGCACTTTAATTTACCTTAAATTTGGAAAGGTTGCGGTATTTGCAATTAAAAACCAACCACAAACACCTTTGGTGGAAATAAATGAGAGATATTAACCATTCTTCAAAAGAAAAATATTATTTAATTGAAGGCCCCACTGTTATTGTCCCAATAAATGATTGATTAAAAATTGGCTATTGATTCGATAAAAACACCTCCAAAAGGGAAATATTTGTTTTTCTGTTGAACATTTTTGTAAACCATTCTTGAAAGAAAAAATAATATGCTTGAAAGACTCTCATTGTCATGCCCTAACTTTGTTGGAATTTCAAAATAAAATGTCTTAGTCCAATGAAAAATGAAAGAAGTGTCCAAATAGTGATGATATATTTTTCCAAATCACATCAATTGCTCTTAGTTGAATATCTTACACATGAGCTGGTAAACACGGTGCATTTAAAAGTGAAAATAGATGAACAAATGCTAGCCAACAGATGATTACAATGTACTACAATATATGCATTAAATTCCAACAGAGCTGGCATAAGGAGAAGAGAGAAGTGTTCCAAAACTTGCTGTCACAGTTAAAATAGAGTAAAGAACCAGAAAAAATCTGTCATAGATCCTTGCCAACTCCAGGTATTCCAGTGTCAAGACATTCTTATAATCAGCATCCTTGTGTTGCTGCTGGCTCACTTCCATCATTGCAAGAGCCTTGTCAGCCCTCTCCAAAAGTTGGTTTGCTGCGTAAAAATGTAAAAAGATTACTGAAAAGAAGGAGGTCAAAATATGGTACTCTTTGCAAGTCCCAGTTTGAATTTTACTGCTCTGATGAACTCAACATATGCTTCTGAAACTGACGAAAGTTTCAGGATTGGCCCAAAAAACCATGAAATATCATGACCGGTGGTGATAGGCATTGTTTGAACAATGTGACTTCATGTAGCATTCCTTCTTGTTTAAAATATGCCTTTTAATTTACCAAGAGAGTTCTAAATAATAACTGGAGACTAATTTTTGGAAGGAAAGAAAGCAAGAAATAATTGTCCATGAACCTTTTGATGGTTTAAGGTGAGAGAGATGGATCATTATTCTTACCGGCAAATTCAAATCCAACTTGATCAGATGCCAATCTGGGTCTATATTCTTTGTAAGAAGGGTGACCAGTGATGCCAAATCTTTTGGAAAAGATCTTGTCTTTGGTTGATGACTTGTATGTTGAGAGTAAGTCCAAGTTGGACTTCCAGAAATCCTCCTCAGCCTGCTTTGCTGCTAAGGAAATGTATGTTTCTCCCAAAGAATCCTTCTTTTCCTAGGAAAGAAAATCCCTCATTGAAGAAATATTTTTCTCTTTTTGCAAAACAAGATATTCTGAAAGCATGAGATAGAGTTATTAAACCATTTATTCATAGCATTTTAGTTATGAGAAGAACACATACTGTTTTTGGAAAAATTAGAGATATTGAATTTCATACAGTCCAAAATTTTGCCATGTGAATGAAAATCCAGTATAACTTTTAGATGACGCATTCTCCCTTATAATTCCAGTGAATCTCAGTTCAAATGATTAATTGTGCCTTAATGGAAAAGAATGATTCTCCCATAGCTGTAAACGCCATTCATCATAAGGTTATTCAAGAAAAAGAAGAATACCTTGCATCCACAAAAAATGTTCAGTTTTTTGAGTATTTCAGCTTTCCTGTCAGCAAAGAATCCCTCAGGGTCTTTCATGGTAGTGAATGTAACCTTTGCCATCACAAATGCAATGCCTATTATAGTATCTGTGGCTCTTAGTCCATATTCTCCCCTGTGGTAGATGTTGAGGACTATAATGGAACACAAGACCTCTGAGGTCATCAGGATCAGGGAACACACATAATATGTACCTGGAATAAAAATTGAAATAATTCTCATTAGGAAGTTTTATGAATGTATCCAATGACTTACTGAGGAGAGGAATGGTGTCAGCAGGTGGTAATGCATCAGTCATGGCCATCAGAAACACAACCAGGGCCAACATAGCACTGATTCCCAGGCTGATTTTCTCCCCAGATCCACAGGGGACATAGAAAATCATGATACCTAATATACAAATATTCATCATGCAAGAAAGATCACATACTTTTTTTATTCAGAGTGTTTATGATCATGTTATTTCATCACTTGTCATTTTGTTATGTGCTAAATAGAAAAGTATCAGTTGAATCCATAATGCTCTTTAAAAAAGTTTAAAATTAGAAATTACATAGAATTTATCTCTTGATATGTTCATGCATTGATTTTTTCCATTCCAACAGTTTTTTGAACTTGTGCTGCGAGCCCTTAATCAATTACTTTCTTGAACCACTTTAAGTCATTCACCAATCACATTGATCAGGATGCTTGGAAATATGTAGTTGATGATGTAGTACATTGGTCTTCTTTGGAATTTCATGTAATAGGTGACATCGTCAAAACTTAGTCCAATGCAACATGGATCTTCAGTGGTACTCTTCTTGGGCTCCAAAGAGATCATTTTGAATTTTCCAACTGCAACGTACGCCTTGAGGCCATTTTCAGGCGAGCTAGCATTCATCCTGACCTGTGAAAATTGAACATCATTTGAAATGTTATTCAGTCAGAATGATTCATGGCAATTGATGAAAACTCACAGCACTCTTGTCCATAGTCCAAGGAGAGAATTTCAAAGTGCAAATCTGTTCATCAAAGGGGAAATAAGATACATCCAGGTTGCAAATGGACTGAAAAATGCCCGCAACTAAATATTTAACTCTTCCAGTATAAGTGACCATGAGGTAAGTGGAAACAAGTCCAGCCCTGTAATCTATGGATGCACTAAAAATAGAAAAGTGAGAAAAATTGATCAAATTCATCCCTCTATATTCAGACTGCCGTGGAGACACACCTGTTGTAAAGAATTATGTCTGGGAACCATAATCTAGATGGGTCCAATCTTGTGGACTTTATGTTTGAGAAATTAGCTGGATCCCATTGCAGAAAATAATCATCCCATTCCAGCACTAATTCTGCATTTGTGGTCAGAATCTGGCTCTTTTCATCCTGCAAAAAAATTGTAATTGAAACTGAATGGTCTCTTTTTCTATGTGGAAATTACTCACCAGTCCAATCAGGGAAAATAAAATATACTGGATAGAGACATTGACAGGTTGAAATGCTTCCTTGACAGGCCTCACAGTTGTTATATAATCGCTATAAAGAAACTTTTGCAATTGTTTTATGGGATGTGTTTCTGTCTCCCAGTCATCACTAACTGAAGCGCCATTTGCAGCATCTCTAGAACTAGATCCAGCTTGTAAAAGTTTGAAAACTCCCAAAAGCACCCAAAATCCCCACAGTTTCATTTTGCCAGTTCCTGTTTTTGAAATGGCTGTAGGAAGGGTCTCGAGAGTTCTCCATGTTTCTTCTGCTTTTGGGTGTGTTTCCTACCGTCTAATACATGCTAATTATTAAACAAACATCAAATAAGCATGCAGGTATAAATGTGTTGAATAAGACTGGGAATTAAGAACTCCAATGAATGCTTTCTGATGGAACCCAGGAAAATAAATGGCCAGGCAAAGTGAATCTCTAACTGCCATTTGGCTTCTGAATAGTTTGGCAGAATATAGGTTTTCTTCCTAAGTTGTTGAAAATGTTATGTTAAGCAGTTGAATTTTAAGGACTTTGCAAGAAATGACCCAGCTGGAAGAGAAAAAAATCAAAATTGCACTGAAAATATCGCAAGCTAATGCATAACCCAAAAATGGTGTACTTCCAGCCCAACTAGCCACATTTTAAAGATTTGAGTTCCTTGCCCATGTCGCAATTAAAAAAGTATAATGATTGGTAAGTGCCGAAGGAGTTTCACTCTCTATGACTGCATGGGAATAATGAAAAATTTTGGAGCAGGCAATGTTAGCACGCAAGGGTCCCAACAGAACAAAGCCAATGATTGGCACTGTAGATTAGAACAAATGGGTGGAGCAATCAGGCATTCTTTGGTCAAGAACAGGCATGCATTTAAAGGGACACCTTGTTGATACTCCTCTTAGTTTTGTAAGATAATTTATTTAAGCTCTTTCAAAAATCTCATTCCATGCCTGTATATTTCATGTACACAAACTAGTACAAAAGGCGCGGAATTCAAAATTAAAAACTGTAATCAGGTGTGGGGTTCACCTTGGGATCTTGTTTGCAAGATCCCAAAGAACAAGATAAAAATGTATTTTGTGTTAAACCCCAAAGATAAATTTCACACAGCAAAAAATATAATCACACACAATTCACTGAACAAACTCAATGAACACTGAACTGGAACTTCCCATGACATGGTGGTGGTTGAAGCTGTGGAAAACCTGAGAAAGGTCTCAAATATTTGAGATTAATTGACAATTATTGAGCATAGATTTACGGTACTTTAATGTACCGAATTATTCCGCCACAAAATCCCCCCTTGGTCTGCCACCAGAGCCAAGCTCTGTGACAGAGCTGGCTGGGAATAATTGGGGAACAAAGATGGATGTCCCTGTACAGCAGTCCTGAGAGTCAATTTGGTGAGAGTGGTAATGGAGAAGAAAAAAAAAGCCTCCAAACGGCAAGATTGATTTGGTCATGTCAGTAAACGGATTGATACAGGTTCAGTAGTTGAAATTTGCCTCCATACGGCAGTCCCAAAAAGTGGGAGAGTTGGTTTGGTAATGGAAATTTGCCACCATACAGCAGTTCCAAAAAGCGGGAAAGTTGGTTTGGTAAATTGATAGTGGGAATTCCTCCAAAGCCTCAAACAATGGAAGGCAAAAAAGAACCCAAGAGAAAGAGAGATCAAAGTGGCCAACTTCAATCTTTCTTTGAAAATAGAGTATCAACAAGGTGTTGGGTAATAAGATTAAGCTGAGTGCCAGTATCAAGGAGGGCATAAACATAACATTTAAGAGGGGTATACAAAAGTTCAGCAGTTTCAAGAAAAGAAGGAGATGGCTCTGGCAGGGCAGGAAATGTACAAACAGAAACCATGGATAGTCATGTAGTGGACGTGGTAGAAGTTGACAAGGCAGTTTTTGCTTCCAAATCCTTGGCTAAAGCCTGAAATTTCTTGAGCTTAGCATCCATTTCTTGGAGATGTTTTGAAGCAACAGTCAGAACGGGAAGAGTGGTCAACAGGTTTTTCATAAGGATGAGAACAATCATTATTAAAATTAGAAGAAACACAATCTTTGGGAAGACCGGGAAGTGAACAATTTTTGCGCATTACGACACAGGGAAGTATGATGCTTGCCATTACAATTCTTGCAAGTTCCACAATTATAACAATCAGCTGTTTTATGCGTGGAATTGAGACAATTGCAACAAAGGCTTTTATGATATGCAATCTCACTACGTTCACAGAGAAGTTTATCACAAGAATTTGGATAACGCGTACCATTACAATAAATGCAAGGGCAAGGAGTCTGGGGTGCAGAAGACATAGAAGCGGAGGCTGTAGAAGGAGCAACAGCAGCGACCACCAAGGGCTCCTCAGGAGAAGGGGTGGGCAAAGAAACCTCAGAGGCAGCAGGTGGAGATGGCTCAGATGGAATGGCAGCCACAGATTGAGCAGCAGCAGAGAAAGTTAACACTTTATCAATATACAAATCATCTTGATGAGTAGAACAAGTAGTATAAAAGTGGACCATTCAACAATAATGGTTTTCAGGATTACGTTCCCACTAATCAAGAATGTATCATTCATAGAACCATGAAAATGTGCAGTATAGATAGCATTGTGAGCCCAAAAAGACACTGCCTTAGAGCAGTGTTGGGATAAGCAGCAGTAGAAGATGATTGTGGTTGAGAGGACTTGGATGCAGGTGGATGAAAAGTATCCATCTGAACAGAAGCTGGAGCAGATTGGGTAGACAGAAAAGGAAGACAAGAGACCGGAAGGAGAGGCACATGGATGTGACGGTTCAAAGCACAATGATTTGGTTGTGATGGTTGGTGAGATAAAAATAAAAAATCATGAAGAAGAAGATATGGGTCTTAGAAAGACAGTATGCAGTACCATTTAGGAGCACTGAAGAAAAAGAAAAAAAGAAATAAAAAGTTGCGGAATATTGAACAGAAAAATAAATGTAAACAGCAGCACCCCCTGGAGGAAAGCAGTGCCCCCCTGAAAAAGACAGTGCCCCCAGATAATGAAATGATGCATTATTTGCAGATGTAGTTATGGATTATAATTGATTTAGAAAAGTTATGTTTATGGTTAGGTATTATGAACAAGTGTCATACAGATCATAAGTTTGAACAGGTGGTATGGCACTGTTAAAAGTGCAACATACTTCAGGATATGGAGGAAATGAAAGTATGGCAAAAAAAATTTTTTCTAAAGCTTCACAACTTGAAAAAGTTTTGTGAAGCAATGGAATTTGGTGGAAACCCAGTCACAGATTTGAAATAATTATAGCAGATCAATAAAATTGACTCCCCACACATGAAGATAATATGGGAGAATGTTTAAAGAATCCATCTCAGAAAATTCAGAGGGAACTTCCACAAAAAAGTCATCAAGTCCCCAAAATCAGATATAAAAATATAGGTAGATATCACAGGAATGGATGTGGCCTTTCCTAATCTCGGGTACCACATGTGTCATTGCTGTGCTCACATTGGTAACTAGCACATGCCAGTAGGGCAAAAGCACAGCAAGTTCGGATTGCGAAAATATGCGGTGAAGAGTTTTCACTGCAAGGCGCCTAACTTTGTCCTCCCTGTCACAACACACTGGTCCCAGCTTTGTCAACACAGACACAAGAGAATTAAATGTGCAGGACAGATAATAGATGAAATGAGAGAGAAATTCAATGGGAATGGAAGAGGAACAGAAATGGGAAGATCCACAGGGGAAGAAATTGAAAGAGCAGTGGAAGGGTCAGGATCAGGGGTAGAATGAGGAGGAGACTCATGGAATTCAGACGCACAATGAGGAATAACCTCTGAAGACAATGATTCTGTAGCCATGGGCAAGGGATGAATAGGAGGAACGGAGAAAGAGAACAAAAAGTGTTTAAGAACAAATTGCACACACCCCTCTGCAACCAATATTTGTGCATGAACTAGTACAAAAGGCGCGGAATTCCAAATAAAACACTGTAATCAGGCATGGAGTTCACCTGGGGATCTTGTTTTCAAGATCCTGAAGAACAAGATAAAAATGTATTTTCTGCTGAACCCCAAAGATAAAATTCACACAGCAAAAATATAATCACACACAATTGACTGAACAAACTCCATGAACACTGAACTGGAACTTCCCATGACATGGCGGTGGTTGAAGCTGTGGAAAACCTGAGAAAGGTCTCAAATGTTCAAGATTAATTGGCATTTATCAAGCATAGATTTACAGTACTTTAACATACCAAATTATTCTGCCACATTTCACCATGCAGCAGAAAATCCATGCACAGTGCAATCAAAAGAAAAATGAGTGTACACAGATGAAATGATGCATACATATCTCAATCATCTGATCACTTGATTCAAAGGAAAGCAATAATGGTTCTCTTATTTATGTCTGCAGTGGGAGGAACAACCAGTAGGATCCTACAGGGGTCTGGGGGGCAATAATAAGGACATCCTGTAATGTGTGTCTGTGGCCTGTTTGTTTACTGTTTGTTTCTTACATGAAAAAAATGCATCCAATACATTAAGTTGTCAGGATGGCCTAGCGGTCTAAGGCGCTGCATTCAGGTCACAGTCTGGTTCTGCAGGCTTGGGTTTGAATCCCACTTCTGCAATCGTTTTTTCATTTTTTTCCATTTTTTTGTCTGCACTGAGGACGCTCTACTACTTGTAGTACATATGGTATAGGAGTTCTAAGATTGTGTTGCTGGATAAAAATGAAGAGTGACACTTTAAAAGTTTTCATAACCCAGAATCTTAGAACTTCTATATACCATATGGTAAACTACCAATGTAACCTACTCATTAGTTGAATTACTTATCAGTTGAATTATTCATTAGCTTTACATCTGTTAGAAACAAAAATTTGGAATTCAGAATAAAGCTTTGATTCATCAAGTTGAAAACCTTATAAATGAAGAAAAAGACAATCAGCTGGGCTGCAGCCTGGGTGCTTTAAACCTTAGTCAGCCTAGTCTAAGGTTGGTACAGTATATTTGAAATTGAAGGCACAGCAATATGATGATGATTGCATTACAATCACTCAACAAAATGCAATAGTCTTTTGCATGACCCAGAGCAACTTGTCAGGCCGATTGATGACAAATAATTAGAGAAAGGAATAAACGCAGTCACTCAGCCTTTAACGGCCGGATCCTCTTTAGCAGAGTCCCTTTAGAATTCAGCAGTTTTATCCAGACACACACAACACCACAGAAGGATCAGAAGTACCCAGAGGTACAGACAATCGCGCTAGGACATAATTAGGCTTAACCGCAGTCAGGCACACACAAGCTCTCAGGAGTGAGTCTATTCTCATAATGACATTCCCCAAAGTCCCGAAGACTTCGGTGCCGGCTTCCACTGCTGGAGATTGCTATCTTTCTGTTCTTGACCCGGTTTACCACAATGAGGTAAACCGGGTGCCCTATCCGCTTCTGGGTTTTGCGTGCTGGTGTTGCTGCGCAGTGTACCCGAGCGAGGATGCTACGCTCGGGTTGCCGCGTGGACGCGACCCCACACAACTGATGATAATATACATGAACCCTTTGGAATTTTAACTCTTTGCAAAATTTTGTCCCTGAAGGATTTTACCCCTTTTTCTAGGAAATCTCCAAGAATCCAAACTAAAGTGGTGTGAGAAACTAAAGAGAGAGTAATAACCGTTTCTGACAAAGAGCGCCACTTCTACCCGGGCACTAGAATTTGCATCACTACCAAGAACAGCAACAGCAATACATTTGCTGTTGCCAGGGCCATAAAAACCACATTGGAACCAGGTCATAAAAACCCAACTCCAAAACTGTGCTTTGGCAGGGAAAATCTAAAAAATTGCTCTTCTCACAGGAAAAGGTAGAAACCAAGCCCCAGGTGGCTGGAAACGCAGAAATTGGGTTTTCTATGACCAGATTCCAAGAAAGAGGGGATCTATTTCCCTCCTTCTCTCTTCCCATATCCACTTGGCAAAAAATGCGCTATTTCCCACTTTGTGGGAACCGCGCATAACCAGGACCAGATGTTGCCTAACAAATGGGGAAAAAACCCCATTTGAAACACAGGAGAACAATGATCTACTGATCATCTTGTTAACCCTACCTGCAACCATCCTTCTGGACAATCTTAACACACCCTTCCAATCATTTTTCAAACAGGCATAAAAGGGAGCTGAAGCCACAAAAAAATCATCAGACTGTTTCAAGAAGGATCGAAACCCCGTTGGACAAACGTTTTCCACTGCCAAAAAACTCTTTGCAAATTTACCTAAGTTTTCTCTTACAAGAAGCATTTACCCAAAGTGCTTGTCAAAGTTTTGAACCAAACTGTATATTCTGCCTATTTTGCTGAAGAAAGTACAAGTTGCGCTTATTTTGGGATTTTGAATCCCTTAGGTCGGTTGCGCACCGACCAATTGCTGAGTTCCAATTTTTTCTTGTCAAATTCCTTGGTCCTCTCACCTGCACCAAATTGGGGTGCAACCCTCGATTTCGCACAAGTGGGAACTTGAAGTCAAACTCAGTCCCACAGAATTCCAAATGGATTTAGACATTCCTATAAGTGGCGCCCTTCTCTTCTAATCTGTCTAGAATTCTATTACTGTTTTCTAATTTACAACAACATCATGATTTAAATTACTCATTAGTTCTACCTGAGTCACCTGATGTGCAAAACAAAAACTGGCAAGAGAATCAAATGAAATTGGCACATGACAGACAGAAATTAAAAAAAACATTTCTGATGTTATTCTGTTATGAGTTGGGATCATTTAAATCATGCAAAGGCTGATGGCTGAAAATTCACATCATCCCTTTGGCTTGATAATTACTAGCAAAAGGGGCATATCATGATCACGTAAGCACATGCCAGCCATTATTCTTAGACTTTTTACACAAGAAAAAATTTGGAATTGATCGACAAATATCTGCGTACAAAACAAAAATTTAAAATAAAAGTCTGTTCTTGGAATCAAATAATTGTTACAGTTTCAGATATCATGAATGAAAGGACACATCAATACCAGAATACCGTTTTTATTTGCATTGCGAAATATTCCTGGAAAAATATTGAGGAATGGAAAATCACGTGCATTAGAACATTTGGAAATGTTATTAGAACATGTGAGAAATTTTTAGTATGGGATTCCCATTTCAAATTTGAGTCACAGCAGCCAAGAAAATGTCTGGATTTTAGGGTGGGTGCTTATTTTTCTGCAGAAGCATTCTTCCTGCAAGTTGATCACACAAAAATACCTCAAAACATTGAAATATATGAATATTATGAAGTTCAAAAGTGCAAAAAAATTATAAACATTATAAGATATGTAGGTAATAAATGTAGTACCGTATTGTATACATGTACGTTAAATTCCAGTAGCACTGGCATAAGGAGAAGAGAAAAGTGTTCCACAACTTGCTGCCATGGTGAGAAGCAGGTAAAGGACTAGGAAAAATCTGTCATAAATCCTTGCCAACTCCAGGTATTCCAGTGTCAACACATTCTTGTAATCATCTTCTTTGTGTTGCTGCTGGCTCACTTCCATCATTGAGAGAGCCTTGTCAGCCTTCTTCAGCAGCTGGTTCACTATAAATAAAGTAAAAATACTTTATTATGCAAAAGAGAGTCATGAAAGAAATTCCTGGAATTTTTCCAATTCTTACAATATAACATGATTAAATTTGGAGGCAATTCAGCATCAAGAGGTGAAAGAGGATTTGGAATTGACCACAAAAAGACAAAAACCTCATAAAAATATTCTTTGCTTATTTTGTTATCCTTGCAATGCTTTTTTCAGGGAGGGGGAATAATGTGCATCCATTATTTACATCAGTTGTTCAATTGTATACTTTGGGATGTGTATCTTTTCTTTCAATGCCAGATTACAGCTTATTTCTGTATTTTCCATTCTGATGCAATGGAATGTGTTTGAGGGAATGTGGGTGGGGAGGGGAAGGTGTTTGAATGTGGGAACATTGTACGGTTTTATTCAAGAAGATGGATAATTCGAAGCAAGCCATATGCCTTGCAAGTACTTTTTTTTAGGATAATTAAGAATTGAGGATACTGTAATTTAAAATGTTCTTTTGATATCAAAACTGAAAAGCAGTCTTATGACAGAAGAGTGAAAAAATGAGAGCAACACAGCAATTGGCCGGTGCAGAAACCGGTCAGGGATTCTTTCTCAAACAAGTGCAAGCCTTTGCTAAACAGTTCAGTAAGAAACACAATCACAAGTACAAGAAATATTCACAACAGTGGGAACAACAAAAATGCACAACACGTTTTCCGCAGATTTAGGTTTTTCCATAAAGTACGAGATTCATGAAGCAACAAAATGCTTTGGCTGTAGAATTTGGAGTGTGTGTTGCTCAAGAAATCAGGGGGTCTTTATGCTAAAAATTGGGGGAGAGGGGGAATAGTAACTGCAGAATGTCCCAGAAGTTGGGCAACAAAAGGTTGAAAACACCAGGTGCTGGTGTTTTTCAAGTCAGAATATTTAGTAGTTTGAGAGATATAATTTGGTGTACGTGTTTTCTGGAGAGCCGGGTGTTTCGTTTAGCTTGTAAATTTTACAAGGCTGTGCAAATTTCAAGGACAAGGATAAATTACTTTAGAGTTACTTCTTGAAAACACTTGATGTAGGACAGGTCATGTTTGTGAGAAAAAGAGATGTCGAATAGACAAACTCACAAAGCTGAAAATGTGATATAGAATGGATGGAAAGTTAGAAAAAGGAAGTGATTGAATTGAAGATAAGAATTGAAGTTCTTTTTCGCGAGAGCGAAGTATTAGATTTATAAATATGAGCTAAGTGAATCAGCTGGGACAAAGTCCGAGTTTGAACGAGTTGTATTTCGTTTGATGACAAACACTTGGTCAGAATTTCGGGATTCGGAGTTTTTGCGAGACGAAAAGCTTCTCTGCTCGGAGATCTGCTCAGGTTCACAATTCGAATGCGAGTGATGAAAATCATGCTGAATTTGGAGAACAGGAAAAGAGTTGCTGAAGGACGCGGATTAAGAAATCCATTCAGAAGATGTCCTTGCTGGGCCTGGGAATCAAACTCGGGTTCGGTTCCCAGGCTCCAGCAGAAGCTGTTTAGAGTTGCTGAAGGACGCAGATTAAGAAATCCATTCAGAAGATGTCCTTGCTGGGCCTGGGAATCGAACTCGGGTTCGGTTCCCAGGCTCCAGCAGAAGCTGTTAGAAATTTTCGGGAAAGACTGTCGTTTAAAATTAATCTGGCGCCAAATTGTTGGCATGCCAAAGTTTTTTCCAACAGCTTTGATATTATATCGTTTGTTTCTAATTTGTCAAATCCAATGTTCTGAACTGATATAAGTCTTCCTGAAAGCCAGTGGACTACACATTTCTTTTACATTGCCCAGAATAGGTTGTGAAGAAGATTTTTTTCACAGTGCTGCATTTTTATCTCACCTGTGAAGTGATGAGAACTGAATTCAATAATCGTAGAGTTCAAAGTTGGGTCCTCTTGGAATGACCAGAACTTGATGATGTCACTCAGGATCTTTAAAAAAGTTTATCCATCAGCAAAAACTCTATGAATAAACAAAATCATGAAAAGACCCAAAATTCGATATAACAACTGAACTGCATTATTTTTGGTTCCAGGTGGTGTTGTTTCACACAAATCTGCATAGATTTTGTATCTGACAAGGTTCCCGGATTTCAAAGCAGTCCATACTTGGTCCAGAGTGTCCAACTGTATTTTTCTAGCTCCTTTTTTTTTGAAAGAATGCGTCAGATGTAACAAAGGAAGGTACTGAATATTAATTTGACATCATTAAATAATTTCGTGTATTCTTTTACCGTCTGAGAAGAAAGCCATTCCAGGGTTTCCAAGATCACACATGTAACCCTCCGGTTGGAAATAATCGTTATCCCATTCTACCGTGTCCCAAATGGCGGGTTTCACCTGGAAAAATCCAGAAAAATATTTTTCAGAAAGGATAGAATCAAATCCTGGATATTAAAGTCACATCATTGCATAGTGTTACAAATTGTGTCCATACTTCAATTATTGATTTTCAGGATAATTTTGGACGTTCTATTCTCGAATTCATATGCTGAAGACTATTTTTGTTGTTGCATGACACATACACCTTTCTTGACACCTTTCTTATTGTAAAATTTATAAATTGGAATTTTTTAAAGTAAGCATTGTTGATATGTTGACAATGGCACCTGATATAAAGATCAGATGCAAACAATATCTCAATGAGCAGCTCTTTTCATTTTTACTATAAACAATGTGACTAACAATTGTATATATTCTGTCTTTGAAAATATTTTTATATGGAACATAAAAAACACTACACATGTTTTCTTTTTCATTTCTCTCTTTTTGAACAGGGTCAAAGGTCTTACAATTCGGTATACAGGCCTAATTTGCCTATGATAGAAACCCTCAAGTAAACCTTCCTTTCCTATATTAACCTGGATTTAGTGTCCACCTTGCTTAGATCCACAAAATGTAGCACTGAATACAGGTGTGGTTGTACCATGACCATCTGAAATATGAAACAGTATATTTGGATTCAACTTTAGAAATTATTTTCATTTCCCCACAGCAAGAAACCTGTCCAAGTCCTTCAAATACAGTTTTTTCATTATCATTCGTTAGCAGGGTGTTTGTTTTCAGAGCATGCACAAAAATTTCAACAGTGGTTTAGACAAGTTCTTCTCAAAGTTTTCAGCTGACTAGTTCAAAATCACATTGGAAAATTTTTACTTAATATCCTGTTTTCACAAGATTTCTGCAAATCAGCTGGAAAAGCTTATAATCCTTGTGTGTATATAGTATACTGTGGAAGAATAATTTACGTGGGTCAACTTCAATTTTATCCTATTTTTCGCCACCAAACATTTATAACATCTTTTCAACTGGTCTTTTCATGAAGTTGGACTCTGCTGTATACAGTATATGTAATGATTTTCACACTGCAGCAGTAATTAATTTTACCCATGAATAGATTATTTTAAATGTCCAATATTTGTAAAGTGTAATTTTTAGAATTCTTTCTCATAGCTGTTGGTGGATATTTCCAATTTAAAAAAAAACATACTCTGACAGTCCCGTTTGTGAAGACATCCAAGTGGTTGCTGTTGAAGGCAAACTGTGACCCTTCAGCCATGTTCCTCACAATCACAGTATCAATGACTTTGATGAACTCTTCAGCCTTATCTGGAAGCACAAAATCATGTCTGGGGAGAAAAGAAGCATATTTCCCCATAGGAATACGCAATCCAAGGTCAACGTACTGTCATCCAAGGCGTAGAATAGTCCAATGGACCCGCCACTCATGGCAGCAAATGGCGGAGCTTTCTGACAATTGCTGTAATTTGCAAGGTAAGTTGCCCAGCCTCCAGTCACCAGGGAGGATTTCACTTCATTGAAATCACTCAAACGAGATCTTCACCCAAAGGAAAAAGAAAGTAGTCGATCAGCTACTGCAGATACAATGGGACCCCGACATACAGACACTGGAACATTTTTCTTTTCTTTTTTATCCATATGCAGCTATTTTCTCTGTTTCCCATTCTGAAGTGACTGAATGCCTTTGAATGGATTTTGGTTGGGTGCAGGGGATGGGGTTTGGATGCAGGAATGTTCATTGAACCACGTGAACACCAAAAAGTGGAAAAGAAAGCTTTCTGTTCATTCATTGAATAACATAACAATTCACTGGCATTTATCCTGCTCATCTTGCATATTCCACTCACAGTTAACCAGCAAGGATAATCCCAAAAGAATTTTGGTAAAAGTTGCTGCACAAGTTTGTACTTGAAAATTTGCGTGGTGCATATATCCTGCTGTTTTTTTCCTCTCAATTTGTTTTGGGGAAAAGTGCACCTAATTTCTGCTATACATTTTGTACCCTTTGCGGGGTTGCAGCATGGGTCAACGCGGCATGACCCAAGCATGGCATCCTTGCTCAGGCATGCCAGCATTGCAACAAAGTTATGCCCAGATCAACAGATCTGGATCATGCACCTGGTTTGCCTCAATGCAGTAAACTGGGTGATGTGATAGCAATCAAACACCACCAAAGGATTTGGTGAGCACGCAAAGCATCATTTCAATGTGAGCTGTGTTGGGAGACGTTGCTGGGGAACAATTGTCTTGTGTGGTGGATTGCTTGTATCTTGATTGAATCTGGTATACAGTGGCCCCCCGCCTAACAGACCTTCCGTGTAAGGGATTTTTGCCAAACAGACCAGCTCTGCAAGCAGTTTTTCCTCCCGCCCAACAGACAAAATCCGCCAAACAGACTTCTTTTGGTTTAAAATTAGTGTTGAAAATTGAAATTTTTAATTTTTTATGTAATTGAATTCATGTAAAGGACTTTTCGTCTAACAGACTTGTCCCTTGCACAAATCAAGTCCGTTAGACGGGGGTTGACTGTATTCTCTCACTCAGAATTGTAGGCTCCTTGTTCTGTTCTTTTGGTTGGTGCGTGAAGTATATTGCTAAGGGACTCCAATACAGAGGATCTGGCCTCCTAAAGGCTGAGTGGCTGGTTCCCGTTTATTTCGAATTCTTAATTGTTGTTTTCAGGCCCAAGACCCTTTTCCTTCTTTCAAAATGGCAAAAATGATACAAAAGTCAAGTGCATTTCTTTCCTTGGCTCAATATGCAGCAAAGATACATCAAAAATATCTTCGTCAGTGTACTAATACGTGATTTGAAATGATGTGAATTCTATCATGCTTTTTAGAACCCGAAAGCTGCCCTGTGTCAAAATTTTTCTGACATTTTGAGCATGATTTTCTTCCTTCTCCATAAAGAAATGCAAAAGTTGCTTGAGTCATGATGAATCAATCTATCTGATGGATTTACATTCAGGGACCTGAGGACACATGAAAATCTAGATACTCAACTAAAAAAATTATTTTAGGATTCATGTTGTTTCGTAATTCACCTAATGCGCCGTAAAAGTGTTAAAGCAAGGGATACTATTCATCACATAGATCATCATGGAAGAGTGAAGACATTACCGTACTTGTTTCTGTTCCCTCGAAGGTAAATCAGGGCTCCAGAGTTGATTGTACATGTGTACTGGTATGTTTCGAAGGGTTCCCAAGACCTGGGTTCTATTATATCTATCGTGAGAGTCACGAGATTTTCAGGAGTGATTCCCACGGAAAGTTTGACGAAGTTTGAGAATCCTGCAGGAATGGAAATAAATTGAATTTGGACATGCCCATATTGAGTTTTCTTTTGATCATCCGCCAATTTTCTCACCAAGTGTCCCAACCGTCAGAGTCGTAGACGAAAATGCGATCCGTGTCATTTCAGGCACACTGAACCATTGCCAAGTGTCAGGATTGATGCTGATTGTCTGAAATATAGTAAACATGGCAATTTTTGAATTGAAATATCAAGTCTTGGAAGAAAATGACATGGCTATTGATGCTGCAGGGAGAAAATTTGATTTACAAAAATTTACTGGATGAACACCTGAACCTTCTTTGTTCCAGAAATTGATGCAGGAAAGTATTGGGTACAATAGGGGATAAATTTGTGAACAAAAAACACCCAAAGTAGTGACCCTTATGCAGGGTGTGAGTGAAAAAAAAAGAGTAAATGTGTGGTGCCAATTCTCCTTGCTCATGGGAAATGATGGTCCAGGTACCCGAACAAAAGCCCCCCTAGGTCAAAAGCCCCCCCCTGCCTAAAGCCCCCCTAGGTCAAAAGCCCCCCCCCCCTGCCAAAAGCCCCCCCCCCCCACTTTTTTATAATTGGATGCAAATTTCATAATAGTGCTCGGTGGCCATGAAAAGGGCTATTTGGTTTCATTATTAGTCCTCAAAAGGACTGTTTGATAATCATCTTCTAAATTGCCTTCTGCTGCCTCTTCCTCACTGTCACTGATGCTCTCCATGTCATTTTCTTCTAAATAGCCATTGTATTATGCAATTTGACTGCCCTTCTGATTACTGATGATCTGAAGTGCACCAGCCATTGGACCAACAAGGTGAACTGTAGATTATGCAGAAGTCAGCAAATGATGATGCTTTGAAATTCAAAAAATAAATGATGACCATTGCAGGTGAAGAATGCCTTCATATACTCAACTTACACATAATGGTACTTGGCCTTGTGCTGGGCCTGCTGGTGAAAGGTGCAGCTTACCATCAAGAGTTACAAGAATACCTGTAATACCCAATTTTTGCACCTAGGGGGGGCTTTTGGCAGGGGGGGCTTTTGACCTAGGGGGGTTTAGTCAGGGGGGCTTTCCGGGGGGGCTTTTGACCTAGGGGGGCTTTTGGCAGGGGGGGCTTTTGGACTACACCCGATGGTCCAAGCCACCTCATGTGCAATCTTTTTGGGCTTGCAAATGGGCAAATTTTGGAAAATTATTTTGCAGAACTGTAACATTTTCAAGAAGTTCCCAGAACAGGCAAAGCACACAGGCTTTGCACACTTGCAAAAATTTTACCTGAAATACTTTATGGCAGGTATTGAGAAGTTTTCTGCTTCTCTGCAAAAAATTTTCAAGAAACAATTAAGCAAACAGCTCTGGAAAACAACAGCTTAGTGGAAAAAGTTGCCTGACAATTCTTTTTTGTTGAAAGTTTTCATTCAAATGCTTCTTGTGTCCATTCTGTGGCACTTGGGACCATAAAACTTAACTATAATGCCATTTTAAATACAATTTAAAAAACTTTCATTTGGTGTTTTTGTCACCGCCACAGCTCAACTTGCTATACTGAGCTATTTCAAATCAATCAGCGGTTCACTAATTTTTGCCAACCCTGTATGTACACTTCCATAAACAGCGTCCTGTAAAGTAATTTTCACTCACCACCACTAGGTCATCTCCGGAAATATTCACGCCACAATTTTGAATATCAAATAAAATTTGAACTAAATTCCCTTCTGTGAGACCAAGAAGAACCTCTTCATAAGAACTGAGAACATCCGCTTCCCTGCTACTAGTCAATCCTAGTTCTTCTTGCGAAACTCTGAAAACTTTTCAACGCCTAACTCAAAAAAATTATTCCGAAAACTTGAGTTTTAAAAAGTAAGACTCACGGAGTACGAAGATTGATATCCCCCAAAACCCTCTCATTTTATCACTGCATTTATGCTCACAATCCGGGAGTGAAGGTGAATTATGCGAAGATCCGGTGACAAGTTGTAAAAGCCAGCCAAGAGTTAATTCCCCGGTTTACTTCCGTTTTTTCCCTCACAATCTCTTATTGTCACGCCATCAATGTCGAACACACGAACAAAAGACGAGCAATAGATTGCATCGTAAAATTTAAATGCCCCACTCAAATATTTAGTTCATCGACTTCATGTAGATAAGGGTTATCGGAACTTTCCCCAAGCCTACTTTCACAGGATGTAGTTTAAAATAATGTCATACTACCTCACAAGACGTTACTTTCTTCGGTCGTTTCAATATTAGAAATGAAACGGGGAATTATGTTTTCAGCTTCAAGGTAATCCCCATATCGACTGGAAACGAGGGATTATTTTCGGAGTGTTTGTTTGATACTGTCAAAATAATATAAAACCAATTTTTCCAGATTTTTATTTTTATTTCCATTTCTTGTGTTTTCATCGAACAGAATACAAAATAATTACGCTCATGGGATTTCCGCTGCAAACAGCGATTTAAAAAAAATCAATAAAATATCAGAAGCAGCGTAATTTCACCTTCGTGAAAATAATGGAATTAACAAGCTTGATTACTTTTCTGTTATTTACTAAGTTATGAAGATTTTATTGGTATCAATACCCACACCGTAAAAATAAAATTCGAAGAAAACGTCTGTGAGCATGTTTTCTCGTTTTCAAATTCTTGTGGGATCATTTCACGAATTTTTGAAGCTCAAGCAACTTGTTCTGAATCATTTTTGTTTGCAACGCTTTAAGGTTACTCCTTACTCCTTTCCCTTTTAAACTAACGATTTTATTTCAACTTGATGTCAAAGTGACACATGAAACAGCGGGCTGTAACACTCCATGACCGGAAATCACAGATTCGGATTGTAATTTTTGGCACATTGTTTTCTTTTTTCATTTTTGAACAATGTGTGACATGGCAGATTAATTTTGATGAAGATGTATGACAATTTTTAAATCTCACCACTGCTGCTGGCAGAATAAATGCAGGAACGCAAAAAATCGTTAAATAATTTTTCCTGAGAGATAATTATTTCATGGATCAATGCTGCAATTCCAGCACTCCATAAAAGTCATGATATACAAGGGTTCTAAGAAAAGTTCTCAGAGTCGACCACAAGCCATCACCGGAGGTGGATGAACATTTTTTAATTGGATTCCTCATCCTTTTTTAACCTAGAACCAATTTTTTTTGTCATCCCTAGACAAAAATGGAAACTGGGAAAAAAAAGTTGAATGAGTTTTTTCTGGTGATGTGCCGCACCCATTCTAACAGAAGTTCTTGGAATCAACCACAAACCGTCACTGGAGATGGACGTGGATATTTTTATAGGATTCCTCATCCTTTTCTGGCCTAGAATTGTTTTTTTTTCCATCCCCAGACAAAAATGGAAACATAAAATAAAAACTTGAATGAGTCGTATCCAATGAAGTGCCCACCCCTGACCAAAGAGCAGTTGCGCACATGCATGCTCCTGCACGCACTGCTTTGAAAACTCTTGATTTAATTTCAAATTTGGGAATTCAGCTTTTTACTCTTCCTTCTTACTCCCCTGATCTTGCTCCCTGAGATTTTTGGTTGTTTCCAACTGTGAAAGAAGGGCTTCTAGGGAAAGTGTTTTTTGTCAATTAGAAAATTTTTTTGACCCAAAAGTTTTTTTCATTTTCATTGCGAAAACTTCTGTTAGAATGGGTGGGCACAGCACCAGTGAAAGTGTTTTTTGTCAATTAGAAATTTTTTTTTTCATTTTCATTTCAAGAACTTCTGTTGGAATGGGTGGGCACAGCACCAGAAAAAACTCATTCAATTTTTTTTCCCAGTTTCCATTTTTTGTCTAGGGATGAAAAAAAAAATTGGTTGTAGGTTAAAAAAGGATGAGGAATCCAATAAAAAAAGTTCATCCATCTCCGGTGATGGCTTGTGGTCGACTCCAAGAACTTTTGTTAGAACCCTCATATAGAAGATAATTCAATCAAATTCAATTTGCCATTTATTTTTTCAATGTGTTGAAACTGAAACATTTGAAGATGAGAAAATGTGTACAGTTGAGGCCTTGACAGCCTGAATAACCTCAAGTATAAAATACCTTCCAATGTCAAATATATTTCAGATCCCTGTCTGAATTGCTTGAGAGATATCACATTAGAAATAATGCTAGCTTCATTCTTCATAAAATCTCTATGGCTTGAATTCTCTGGAAGCCTTGACTATTGTGTAAGTTCCACAGAAAAATGTACTGTAATATAAAAATGAATTGATTCACTTTGAAAGGGAGTGAAAGAATAAGCTGGACAAATGAACCTTTGCCTTCAAGTTCAGCATCTTCGTAAAACCCTTTGAAAAGTACTTCAGGCACAGAATATCACCAGCTGTCAATCCCTGCGAAACATATCTTCTGCACAAGAGATTTTTGCAGAACAGACGCTGCCTCTGGAGGCAGCTTTTCCCCTTGCATTACAGACTCCAGTCTGTATAAAAGCATGCCCCCAGTGAACACCAGTCCCTCACTTCCCAACTGAATTTGCATAACAGACTTTTTACAAAACAGACTATAGTCTGTTGCACATATTGTCTCCATTGTGTGAAGTTGTCTATATTTCAATTTTTGGGAATTCTTCCCTCTTTATCCCAACAAAAATGCTTAATTAACTAAAACAAAATGTCATCTATTACATAATTTTCTGCTGGTTCCTCAATTTGAAACTTAATCAGTTTTCTCTTTTTCAAGAAAATTCACTTTTCACACTTCCTCCATGTGATTGGATTCGAAAACAAATTCCAATTTCGGACTCCTGCATCAACAGTGAAGTATATTGCTTTTGTGAATCAATTTTCATTTTACGTGTCGTAAAAAGTGATGAAAATAACGGGATAATTGATAAATGAGCCATGACGACCAATTAACGAATGTCTTCGCTAGCTGAAGAGGTGCCTTATGATGATTGCTTCGTTCCGGTGCCATTAATTTGCTCACGCCGAGTCGGAAACACGCTTCATGAATTCTCCCGCTGTTGCTGGTGACGGCTTTTTTGACAAATGTTCGAATATAATTACAAAACAGAAAACAGTTAATTGCGACTTCATCTCAAAATTTAGAGTGGAAAACTTCTCGGATTCACTCAAATGATCGTGGTGATCAGTGACCGTGAAACACTGACATTCGGATGACGACACCCAATTTTTTTTTTTTTTTTTTTTTTAGAAAAAAATATAACTCTCATGGAAGCGAATCACTACCAACTTGGAAAAACTTGAGTCATTACACCTCTGCAAATTTTGGCAAACAGGAAACCTGAAACTATTTTTTTTTCTTGGAAAAGTACATTACTGAGGTTTAATAGTGGGATTGTTTGTACTGTGAGAGGTGATCTTTCATGGATGATTGCATGAGAAAGAGGAAGTTTCTCCCTGTTGTGTTCTGAGGAGGAAGTGATTGGGACATGAAAAGTGCTGAACCATGCAGGGATTATTTCTTGGAAAATTGGGCCCCCATATGTGGACATAAAATTGCTGTTTGGACCCTGTCCGTATGATGGAACGTCTGCATGATGTTGGATCATATTTTCCCTGATACTTCAGTGGGAAGAAATTGAACAGGTTTTTCTGTTAATCGAAAGTATTAAAGTATTTCATCAAATATGGCATAAGATAATTGATCTCAACTTCTAAATAAGGTTCACAGAATAACACTTTATGCCCAAGAAAATCACACCTGAGCCACACACGTATTTTGGCATGAAAATAATTTTTATAAATATCTAAGAACATGCACAAGTCTGCCTATTTACTGTGGTATATATGTTGAAAAAACCTTTGAAAAAAATTTCTAAATTTAGCCTGTTTCCAATCATGAATTAGAGTTCATTTCAAATAAAATGTATTTTCAATTTCTGCAGGGTTTAAAAGCTCAATTTTTGAAGAGATATCAGAATTTTGAAAATATACAAATTTTCTTCAATTGCTCAGAAATGTTGGTAAACTGTCCATGTCTTGAGACATTTTCTGGATGTTACGGCAGATTCTCAGAGTTATCAATTGTCTTCAAGTTGAATCGTTTGCATGTCGGGGCAAATTTTGGATGACATTTTCATTGATATTAAAAATCTTTTGTGCCAGCTTGTTTCCGACTTCCCGGTGATTGAAAATTCCTCTGGAAAACTTGAATTTCATAGCGAACAATAAGAGCATTGAAGTAATGGGCTATTTTTGGAAGCAACAAATTTTCGATGGACAAAATCAATCAAAACAAAAATACAGTGATTGAAAAAATGCGTGCAATTCATTTATTTTCGGAGTCAGTGACATAGTCAAAATTGTGAATTGATAGTGGAAAAAATGCCCACTTACAATCCTGTAAATTAAAATAAAAATTCCTTGTATTTTCGGAACTTCTTGAATCAAGTCAATCTTTTATGATGTGCAGGGGATGTTCTTAGTCCATGTGAATGCAGCTATTTTTCCTTCATGTGCTTGTTTAGGAGACCTTTAAAATTAAGAGAAAAGTCATCTATATGAATTCTGTAAAACATTTTCAATCAGAGTCTGCGTTTGACCTTTAGAGTTTTACCAGGATTTTCAGAAGATTTCAAATATGTTGAACGTATTTTTGAAGGTTATCTTTTCAAGAATTGACTGTATGTTACATAGGAATTAAATATTGTTTGGAACTTATTCAGCGATTTCTACATTTTTGCACACCTCGAGCTTCGCGCTAAAAGTTCAAAAATGTGGACAAATTCGCTAGAAAATTGTAAAGGAATCAAGTTGAAATTAGCACACTTGGACTGTTTTTAGAAATTACGTTTCGAGGTCTTGAATCTTCCAAAGTTGTATTTCTTCCATGCAATATGTCATTCATAATTCTCCCTGTTTTTTTGCATTATTCGCCCCAGCAGTACTTATTGTTTTGCTCGTTATTGCGTGGAATTTCCCACTAGTGCACCACAACAGTGAAGAAATAACATCTGGTTAACCAGTGATTACGTCACCATAAAGAGGTGAAATTTTCTTTCAGTCTTCTGAAAGTACAAGCAAACAACTTTTTTGGACTCCATGACTTCACTTTCTTTCTCCTCTGCAGAGAGAATCCCAAAATTATCTGCCTGCTAAGCTGCAGATTTTGAACAACAGCCAAATCGAATTTTTAGTGGATTCAAAAAGTTTTTTTTGCGTCAAATACGAGGGTGAGAACGTTTTTGAAAGATTCTTCAAGGTGTTCGCTTTTTTTTAAATCGATTGATGTCTCAAACCGTGGTTTTCTCAAGCAAGAAATTGATTGAATGCCACCTTACTGTTTTTCTGGGCTCATAATCCATGGAATGGCCATGACCAACTGAAAAAATCACTAACGGTTTACAGATTTTCATTTATTATTATTATTATTCGCGAATGTGTTTTCAAAATACGCATCGATATCGTATATATGTTTACAGGTAACAGGTAAACATTTTACGTTTCGAATAATTATTTATCGATGACGAGAGGGATTTATAATAATAATTTTTTAAATTCTAACATGGAAATGAGCCTGAATTTCTTCAAAATCAGTTCGAATACTGTTTACTTCTTTTTAACGCATCAAAATCGCAAGGTCTTGTAAGCGAGATATGTTTTCAGTAACGATTCCAAAAAGGGCGAAGATTTCGAGCATTTTTAAAATTTATGTAAAATATAATGGACCTTGCTTCAATAATGCGATAATAATGGTATCATCCACTATAAATTCGTGACAACTTTCTCCAAGCTTTGAAGACAAGCAGATCTCAACTCATGTTTTTAATTGCTCTGAATCCCACCTTTTTATTGTTATTTATTCATAGCAACTGCCAATTATATCGAGCATTCCTCTCATAGCAACTACTTGTTGATGTCACAAGAGAAAATAAACTGGTTTCTTTAGTTCACACCTTCTCCAGAAACTTACCCAAGTATCACCATCACCAATTGTTTCTTCATTATAATAAATGTCACCTGCTGACCTTGAAGATTTGTTCTACTTGATTAAAAATTGCAATTCAGTAAAGATCCTGTTACAAAAAAACTCCCACAGGGACTAGGTTCATGGAAAACATTTGTGATATTGATATTCTTGAGTTCATCACATCTAATATTGGAATTAGGTGGGGAATGGCAAATGGGCAATAAAATTCCATTCAAAAATTCCTAATGGGAACCTCTCCCCTAAATGTGATGTTCATCTGAAGGAAATGCACTTATATTCTGAAGTGAAGATGAAAAATTTCCAAAATACAATCCATGTTGTGTTTTTGTACCACTGAATTCTGTCTAAAAAGAGTTTTGCTTCCTTGATGAACTTTTGGAATGCTGAACCAATTTAAGGTTTCCATTTCTCCGCCATTTATTAAAGAATACTTCCCATTTGGAAGTACATACAGTAATATATACCTGGACAAATCAAATGCATATGGACAGACCACAATTTCGTTTTACTGAGATTTCAGCCTGGAATGAATTTGTTGAAGTTGTCAATATGAAGAAAATGTTGGAACCAAGGAAAAATAAAAAATAATGAAATTTTGTTATAATGAGAACTGTAACAGAATATTACTAAATTAAATTTACCTACCCTTGGAAAAAATCTTCTAGGATTCAACATAACAGTTCCACTTTCAGGATTCCAATGGAAAAATGTGAACATTGGTTTCACAAAACTTCTGACTGTTTCAAACAGAATTCTCTTCATCTAGCAAATTTTACTCCATTTTCATTTAAATGCTCAAGCATACAAATGCCGCACAATCATTTCATATAAATATTATAACATTGGGAATATAATATTTGAAATATAATAATATTTGAAATATAGTTTCCAGGTCTTCTCCAAGAAATTATAACTTTCTTTTATATATACAGTATCAATTAGATATAGTCGCTGAATCAAAGCAGAAACAGAACAGTTGTACAAATTTGCAATTATCTATTGATAATCCGTGGCTGAATTTTTTTAAATAAGCCTCCTTTATTCAGTATCAACGAAGCGAAAGCAAGAAATAGCAAGAAAACGACGTGGACCGGAAGCAGAAAAGCAGTGCAGATAATTTTAATATGATGCAGCATAACTTAGCACACGCATTCTTTGTGAGTCTAATTGCGGTTCAACGACATTCACAATGATTGATCATGAACAAAGTTCATACACAGCTGGTGTTTATCACCTTGCTTCAGTGCACTTTTTGCTTCCAAGCAAATCATTCTCATCCTGCAAGGCCCTATTATTCTACCTCAGCAGCTTCGCGAATCATCATAGTTCACAGCCTGAATTCAATGGCATATACAGTATTACCCAACGATTATTACTTGAAGAAAAATTTCCTTTTTGAATTTCTCTGTTCCAATGTGCTTGATGCTAATCACATTCTCCCTTGAGATCAATAGGACCCCCAAATCATGAGTGTTGCAGATACTGGATGAACCCAATTTCTATAGTGACTCAGGAGTAGAGCCTTAGATTATCATCTCATAATCTGACATAAAAATCTGGTCGAGCATGCGCCCAGAATTTTGAGAATATATGCTCATTCACTCAAAGATGCATTATCTCTTGCAATAATTGAAACTAATGTACCATATTTACTTGAGTACCACGCCCCCTCGAGTAAGGCGGGCACAGGGGTTTTTCAGTTGAAAATTTTGCAAAAATATTATCCCAGAGTAAGACACACACCGCAATTTTTAGTGAATCTAAAACCATAACATTTCAAAAATAAAAACAAAATATTTGACTTTAGGCATGATTTGCGTGAATTTAACAAAAATCTGATCAATTTTCAACTTTTTCACTACAAAAATGTTTTCTTGTTATATTTGTTCAAAATTTCTCCATTATAATCAAGTATAATGCACACATAACTTCCTAAAACTTATTGAAAATTTTTTATTGGCTTATGACTTGCACCCCTTTTTTTCTTCTGAAATTTGGGGAAAAAGGTGCGCCTGGTACTGGAGTAAATGCATCTTGTGCTCCTGATTTTTGAGTATTAAATTCATATGTGGGGGGAAATGTGATGCACAGAACTGCTTCACAGAACAACTTTTTTTAGTCCCAAGAAGAGTCAATTTTAAAGATGTTTTGAAATTTTTTCAGAAATGAAGGAAAAAAACAAATGTTATGGACCTCTTCTTATTGAAAAATACAAAACTCATGGAGGTCAGAGCAAATTGTCCTGGAACACTTTGCTTTCATACTAATAAGGGCTAAATTTCACTATTTTATGCTATAAAAGAGGAAATACAATACTGTGTATCAGCATTGGATTGGTTCATTGGGGTATTTTGGGAAGTGCCAGGAACAAATGAGATCATTTTCGTACAGATGAAACCTTGCAATTTGACATCCTGCAATTCAATGGTTAAATTTTTTGGGACATACACTTGCCATTCCACCTTCCCCATTTGACCAGCAGAAAGACCCAAAATGTCAAACCCAATGTAGAAAACATTGAAATTTACATTGTCTTGCAAATTGACTGCTTTGCGATTTGAATGTTGTCCATGCAGCAACAGAAATTCAAATTTGTCTTCTCTTTCTGAACAAAATTGTGCATCACTGAATATATCCAGGAATGGTTCAGGTTTGTTATGCAGTGGGTGTATAGTTCTAAAATGAAGTCACAAATGCATCCTGACCTGGATGAAAAACACCAAAACAGTTGAGCTTTGATGGTAAAAGGACAAGTATATGAAGAGTGACCAAAACAAACGTCTGCCCTGACATTATGTGGATAATTTGACCAACAAACAATAAAACAAAAAAAGATGTCCCAACATCTGGACAATGTCTAAAAATATGGACATTTTCCAACATTCCTGGAAAAAGAAAACAAACTTCAAATTTGAGGAGCTCTTCAACCAACTGAGCTATTTTCGTCCACAAATATTGAAAATCCATTGCCTTACATATTTATTCCAAATCATCTTCGAAAGCAGGCGCAGTTTGTTCTTCTTTGTTCAAAGTTTTTTTCTATGAACTGAGCACCGGCTTTTTCTTTACTTGTTGAGCTCTTTTTTCCACTTCAAATGATCAGGTTCTGTTTTTTTTCTTCACAGTTATTTCCTGCTGATAAGAATGTGTAATTTAATTTTTTGGACGAACACACTTGTATTCATATAATTTTTCATAAGTTAGAGAATCAGTTGATTCAGTTCTTATTCAAGTTTATTAGGAAACATGATCTGACATGTGAACTTTCCATCATACGGAAACGGCTCAAGCACTAATTATACGTCCGCATGTCGGAGCCCCGCTATATATAATGACAAGATGGGGATTCCGTTTCGGTCCAAGGCCCAAATGAGTTCACTCTATACATAAGACATGGCACCACCAGATTCATGCTATTTGAAATAGTGTATGAATACGATGACTGGTTTTTAAAGGCATATCAAACCGATGTAACGACCGAATCGCGGCAGGGGAAAATGTTCATGCACGAGTTCAAAATATAACAAACGAGCTTTGGGATGATGAAAAATCGGTTCCAGGGACTGCGTTTTCCAGTTCATGGCAATTTGTTCCTCTTATTATTGTAGGCTGTCTGCATCACAGGTCTAGCTTCTTATTTTCTTGCATGCACTTCTTTCATTTGCTTTTCTCTTATTTTTTGGGCATCTTTACGCTTTTTTCCTTGCTTATGACTGAAAGGTATTTGGAGGAAAAGAGAAGCTTTTCAAGGCTGCTTGAGCATCAAGGGCGATGACGTCGACAAAGGGAAGCTCCTGTCTTGTTAATTTTCGCCAGCATTGTTTGCTGATGTACAGTATTTCTAGACTTGTTGGAAACAAAGAGAGGGAAGTGTATTTTGCTGCAAGACTATCCCTTCAAGTTTTGACGAAATAAACGCAGATTCATTTGGCGAAGATTGGCCTGAATATTCGAACTCGGTGCGCTGTATCAGGACCATCAAAGGCCTCTGAGATTTTCTTGCCTTTGATTGAGGAAACTAGATCACGAACAAGACAGGAAATTAATAAAAAAAAGAACTCTTTAACCACAAAGAGCATCAGTCTGTCTTGAGATGTCTTTGGTGCAGTGCATTTTGGCTGAGGTTATCTGAGAGGTTTCGTCTTATACTTCAAAATATCTTGTGATCTTTGTCTTGATAAAAAAAACTTGAATTTCTCGAATGTGCAATTGGGATTAT
Organism: Notodromas monacha; assembly: GCA_905338405.1. Classification (NCBI taxonomy): domain Eukaryota; kingdom Metazoa; phylum Arthropoda; class Ostracoda; order Podocopida; family Cyprididae; genus Notodromas; species Notodromas monacha. The sequence continues at coordinate 38,057 of CAJPEX010000015.1, read as the reverse complement.
CAAAATACAGTTTATCTCAAAACTTGGGATTCTATGAAGAATCCCTGGCTTCAGTCCCAGGCTGACTCTGAGTTTTCATTTTTATTTCTAATGATCCACAGCCTTTCTTATGTTTTTGTGTTGAGGTGGTTTTTGCTCCCAACAGAAGCTGCAGGAAGGTTCTCCTCAACCACATGACATTATTTTGAGTTACAGGTTTTCGAAACAAAGAAAAAACTACCATCATTAGAGCAGAATTTTAGGATAATGCGATTTTCTTGGTCTTCGGTAGAATTGATGATGATGTTCTTTTCCACGAACGTCTCCTTCCATGTTTCCTTTTTTTTTAGCAAAAATTCCCAGAATTGCTGAACGCGTTGGTGGACAAGCAAGGCTACGGTTTTTTTTTTCCTCAAGACGTCTGTTATTTCCTGTCCAGCGCAGCAGCCAGCACCATGGGGAGTTTCCTCCTCCCAGCAGAAATGCAAAGGGAACCAGACGATTCGGGCACATTGCCGAGGTGAAGACCAGGGAGAACGAATCAGGGTAATTTATGAACCCCGGGAAATAATTATCCCAGCACGCCTCTTTTGCATTCCCACGTCGCCGCGTTGGACCGTGGCGACACACGCAGCAGCAACAGCATACGCAGTTTCATACATTGTTTTCTCTTTTGTCTTTCATTTTCTGTTTTAATGTGGAAAAAGAAAGGAAAAGAGATGCTTATTGGCTGAGGAGGGATCCAGAAGTTTGAAAAACTCAGGAATTGGTGAAGTGATTGAAGTAAAACAGTTTAGATTTTGAAGGATATTGTCATGGGTCCATTGGATCCCAGATGACAAAGGAATTGAATTTTGCAGCAATCAGAATGCAAGTTTTCAATAAGGACTGTAACCCAGAAACTGATTTCCTTATTTATTCTTTTCCCCTCTCTTATTTGGGTTGAGATCTTTTCTACAAGGTTTTCGGTTCCTTGCAGCTGTTCCCTCTTGTTTTGGGGTTCCCCTCTTTTCGCGTCGGCCCGCATTAATGCGTGACGCCCGTTTATGTTCTCCTCTTCAATAGAATCGGGTATTTGTCGACAGTGATATACGACGCCCCTCTTTCTGACGAACTTGCCAATTTAGAAGGAACCTTCCTTCCTGGTATACGGACAAACAAACGGACAAGAAAGCGAGTTAATAAAAATGTGTTATTGTTAAAATACAACCGCATAACTCGTGAAAAATTTTTCTGTTTTTCAAGAGATAAGGGTTGTCTCTTTGAGCTGGCTTTGACGGATTTTTTAATTGTATTGACATAAAATAATTTCTAGAAATGATTTTCAAGAGTTGAAATATACTTATTCGAATGGGTTTCGGTTTTCAGTCCGCAAATCTGTGTGCTTCTTGAAAAGTCCCTCGCACTTTCAACCTGGTAATGAAACAATTCAGCTAATCAATCATTCTTGTTGTACAAATCTATGACTCAGTTCGGATTTAAGCTTCTGAAGAGAGACAATGAGGCGAAATTTAAATGAAATGACTGCACTGTATTAAATAGGGAATTTAGAGAAGAAGAAAAAATAGAAGGGAAATTTTTAAAAAATACCTCACTTTTTCAATACGATCTATGCTGTAAAATTTCGGCTGCGGTGCATTTAAACTCCTGCCTTCCCTCGTAATTGAAGTACAGTACAAGTATAATTGAGGATTGAAAAAAAATTATAATTGGGAAGGAACCGAGAGCAGCCAGACATGGTTTTGACCTTTGCGCCGGAAGCTTCTCTCTTGCCGTGTCCTTCCTCATCGTGGTCGGATTCACCCGGAAAGAAAAGAATGAANATAATTGGGAAGGAACCGAGAGCAGCCAGACATGGTTTTGACCTTTGCGCCGGAAGCTTCTCTCTTGCCGTGTCCTTCCTCATCGTGGTCGGATTCACCCGGAAAGAAAAGAATGAACGAGATTGGAATCACAGAGCTTACAAGCTCTGTGATTCCGGAACCCGTAAATGCTAATTTTAGAATGCCACCGACTGGAAGAAGAGATGTTCTCATGGCGATAAAATGGTGGGAACTTGTTGCCCGGACAAAGGGGGGACTGTCTTGATACGAACGACCATAAGCCCAAGTTTTATCAAACGTTGCGTCAACATTTTTGCGACTAATGATGCGGCTTTAGTAAGTTCCGAGGATGATCACTGACTTGATATTACTGTATTACAGTACTGTACCTTGTACCAACTGAATTACTGTGATCGACGAAGAGTACACCAGCTTTTCAGCACAATATTGCATGACGACGTTTGAGCCTGACGATGATCTTGAGTAGAAACTTTTTTTTCTTGCCGCTGTGGAAAAGTATCTCTACCCGGAAATGCCCAAGATTTCCGTCTCGCATTCTTAAAATGCTGATTTTAGTATCAAGTACTTGTTTCTATGATAGTGTCACTGGGCTTGACGGTTTTCTCGCGGAATTTATTGCAAGAATGCCAATCCTCGCGTGGATCATGGAAATTCAGAACGTAAACCGACGAATAGAATTGTCTTTTCCTGGTATGAATGAATCAAGCATATACTTGACACTCACACGGTACCGCATCTCACACAGTACCGAATTTGCAGGAAAAATAGTGTGGTTCAGTTGATTGGAATTTCCCAACATCCTTGGATATTTCATATTTTTTCACCGGATTTTGCTGCATACATATTTGGAAAAAAGACAATGTTATTCACCAGTGTGTAACTCAATTCTGTACGTTTTACATCCTTGTATAATTTAAAAGAGTACGACCAGTTATAATTTTCGAAGGATTAAACCTTCTGAAGATGTTGTTCTTCGTCATTCGTGTTTTGAGATTGATATACCCGGTCTTGGCATTTCAGAAAATATACAGTTTCAAGTTTGGAAAAAGGGAAAGGAATATAAAAAGTTGCAAAATCGACGTGTTCAATGCCTCAATTCCTGCATAAATTAAGCTGGACAAACCCGTTTGAATCGGCGGAAAGTAATTCTAAAATATTGAAAAGAAAAACGGGATTCTGGAAAATGAATTTGTTGCTCATTCATGCTCATTTTCTTGTTTTTGGGGAGAAAAATCAAGCTAACGCACGTTAAATAAAAATTAATTTAAAGGTAACTTTCAATTCTAAATTCGAAAATATAAGATCGTTGAAAAAAAGAGTTTTAACTCGTGTATCCCGCTTAGAATTGTTGGAGAAATAAATGTTGACTGCTCTTGCCTTGGTTTTTTTTTAATTCTGTATTTTTCTGTCTTTTTGCGGCACACAAGTCGCGTGTTGCAGGGAAATCAATCAGTATCCCGTAACAGCAAACGCACCACACAGGCACGGGTTGTTTTCCCCCGCCGCAGTCATTAATGAACCCGAGTCACACACATGGTTCAGTTTAAATCGCAGGCTTCTTTTTTTTCCCCTACAGTACAGTCATTTCATTTACATATTGCCGCATTGCCTTTTTCCTCAGAAGCAGACGAGCAGCAAGTGGGCAGATGGTGGAAAACAACGCGTCTTTACAGCCTCGACATCCGCGGACACGAGAACCTGCGTCAAGACACAGAGGAGTTCTTTGCCAATTCCAGGACCCGAATGCGACGCAGGGACACCCTGGATGTTGTAGTGCCCAAGGATTCCGTGTTTGGGCCACAGTTGGGCAATGCTCACTGCAGTTGCTGTCCGCACAACAGGGCCACTGATGATGGCTTCTGGCGATGTCCGGAAGACCGGGACTACTGGGACAGGAGTTGGCCACCGAAGGCTGCCAAACGTGGACCTGAGCATTGGGTATGCAAAAAAAAATTTCATTAGAATATTTTGGAAAGTCTTAGTCTGTAAAAAAATTTATTTTTCTCAAGTGAACCCCTTGTGTAAGAACGCGTAGTCTTCCAAATTTTTAATTTTATATGTTCCCAGATAGTCTGTAAAAGAAAATCGATGGTTAAGAAGAGAAGATAATCAAGATTTTTTAATCTTTCAACTCAATAGTTTTGCACATTCGTACAAGTTTTATGATCGTTGATTCGATTCAATCACTTCGTTAAATTAGCTAAAAATGTTGTTTCTGACTTCAAATGTCAAGTTAAAACCAGGGTACTATTGAGGTAGAAAGTTTAAATTTAAAATTAAATATACTTCGTTCTACTCGTCTTTTATTTGCAATTCTTTTTTGAATTAGGGCTCTTGTAAAAAAAACTAGCTTTGAAAAAAGTTTAAATTGCTGCACCCCAAAATATACTAATGAGAACATTGCAACCGGGTTAAAGTTTCCCATTAAAATATTTCTTGAAATTTGTCGAATAAAGGTGTGCGTGGTTCTTCAATGAATACGTTTTTTTTCACTTGAATCAGTGCCAGTGAGATGTATTGTAACCCAGAAACTGATTTCCTTATTTATTCTTTTCCCCTCTCTTATTTGGGTTGAGATCTCTTCTACAAGGTTTTCGGTTCCTTGCAGCTGTTCCCTCTTGTTTTGGGGTTCCCCTCTTTTCGCGTCAGCCCGCATTAATGCGTGACGCCCGTTTATGTTCTCCTCCTCAATAGAATCGGGTATTTGTCGACAGTGATATACGACGCCCCTCTTTCTGACGAACTTGCCAATTTAGAAAGAACCTTCCTTCCTGGGAACAAGCGTGTTTATTAAATGTATTTTATATTCATATATATACCCGGATGTATATATATTCATCAGTGTTCAAGGAACCCGCAGTTCCTCAATTTAGGCGAATATCTCGCCCATATATTTTGTATTTACCAGAAGGCATATATATACCTTCTGTGTTGTATATTTCCTCAGAATTAATCTAGATCTGTTCGCGGTTATTTCTCAGAGAGACTTGCAAATCGGTTTAGCAAGACTCTCTTTACATCTTTTCCTGGGAACAAGCGTGTTTATTAAATGTATTTTATATTCATATATATACCCGGATGTATATATATTCATCAGTGTTCAAGGAACCCGCAGTTCCTCAATTTAGGCGAATATCTCGCCCATATATTCTTGTATTTACCAGAAGGCATATATATACCTTCTGTGTTCATATAAAGGAGTCTTAATTAGATCTAGACAAGCGCCAATAAAGAGTCTCTCTGAACGTTTAGCCAAATCGTTCTGAGAGAAATGTAGATGCTTAGAACATATAAAAACACACAAACATGTTGACTTATATTTGTGACTTGCGAATATATTGAATATATTTTTAACCGGATATTTTTATTTACCTCGGTCTACGGACAACAAATTGGCGCAGTCGGTAGTCTTTAACTTTTTGTTAATTTGACCCGACCTTTCTTTTTAAATTTCTTTTTGTGTGGGGTGAGTTCCCCTTACAATAGTATACAAGTGCAAATTTAAAAAGTTAATTTACGAACAAAATTGTACAAAAAGTGTGTATTTTGAAGTGTGTATTTTTGACTAAGTGAATTGAATCGTATCCCCGAGAGCAAGTGCGCCGCGACGTCTCCTCTCCGCGTATACCACTCACAACGTTAGATTAGGATCCAACCAAGGATCCCTACCAACAATCCACGGCAACAACCCCTCCACCAAACAAAGCAAGTATCACAATTGAGTGATACAAAAATCGTGAGTTGAACGGATCCAAACGATCCTCGCGTACCCCAACCCAAGAAGGATCCCAGACACTTTCCCCGTGTCCACCGATTTTAATCGATAGAGGTCGCTGAATTAAAAGCTAAAAATAACAGCAGCTCGAGTATTCAGACTAGAATATAGTTCTAAGCAAGTGAAACTCGTCAAGAAAGAACAATATCAGCAGGACCTGAAAATACCCAACCCAAGAAGACTTTGTGCTTAAGGTCTGGAAGTGTATCTCCTTTAGGTTTTAAGTTAGAAGAAACTTAACCTCTAAGTCGAGATCCGGACGGTTGTGTGCCAAGGATAACCCCTGAAAAAGTGCTAGAATCAATTGAATTACTGATTCCGCACACAGGAAGGGTGAATAGAAACCCAGGAGTGTATTGAATTTATTGTACTCTATTTTTGTGAAGAAAACGAAGGAATTGGTTATTTGAAAAACTTTGTGATTGGTGTTGAGAAGAAGCCAGGAAAAGGCTAAGAAATATTGAACAGCCCTGAGAGACGTCTCAGTGAGCTTAGGAAAAGACTATAGCAACGGGTGGAGTGATTTAAAAATCTCCGCATCTCTAGGAAAGATTTCTTAGGAGAAAGGAAAAACTCGAGTGAAGAGAGAAAAAGAGATATCGAATTGAATTTATTTCTATACTATTTCTCGAAGGAAAAGGACCCAACAAAAGATCCCATTCGAGAAACAGTCACTAAATTACTGACTGCGCATACTACTTAAATCACTCAAACGAGCGGACGGTCAATTAGTTGTCCACGTCTTTCGGCTTACCTTTTAATTAGTTATGTCGGTTGTTAACCTTCGACATGTTTTACTCGAACGAACGCCAGAAACAACAGAAGCTAGAAAAATTACCTTAACCAATCTACAAAAAGCTCATGAAACATCCAAACAATTCTGGACCGAAATATTTAAGGACCTCAAACCTAGCGTCCAGGCCATGCAAGAATCAGCAGCCTTAGTAGAAGGCGTGCAAGCAAGGATATTGGCTCAACTAAACAACAATGAAGCCGAAAAGAAAAGGAGAGAACTCAATGAGATGATAGGCATCAAGGAAGCCTACTTAAAGAACGATTTATCCATTGATCAACTACAAAGACCAAGTGCTGCCGATTGGCTCAACTAAACAACAATGAAGCCGAAAAGAAAAGGAGAGAACTCAATGAGATGATAGGCATCAAGGAAGCCTACCTAAAGAACGATTTATCCATTGATCAACTACAAAGACCAAGTGCTGCCGAGGCACTTTTCTTCCAAATGAAAACAAGAAGAGAAGAAGGACCAAGTGTGAATTTACAAGCCACCAATACAATATTGAACAATATCCCTCCATTTTATGGAGACGAAAAACAGAGCTGGTTTGAATGGTGGACCCTTTTTAAACTAGCATTAGCTGATTGCAATTTGTCTGACAGTAATTTAAAAACCTTCCTACTTCAAAAAATCCAAGGACCAGCCAAAATCCATCTCTTAGGCATATCCGGAATTTTTGAAAAGGACTACAGATATATCCTACAAGAACTGCAGAATACATATCAAAAAGCAGCCATCAGCAATGGAACAAAAGAATTGAAACATATCACACAAGGAGCAAATGAGAGAGTACGAGATTACGCATCTCGCATCAAAAGAATTGGAAACCAAATGCTTGGAGAACTACCAAGTGAATTGAAGGTGATCAGGAGAGAAGGAGATGAACCTGCTATCACCACCAATCCTCTGTATTGAGAAGAACTTATTGAACTACAAGGAGTCAAGAAAATGCTGAACAACCAAATGCTTGAAGCCTTTATGCAAGGACTATGAAAATCTATTTATGCAAGATTCCCTCTATTTCCTGCCACCCTGGAACATGCAATAGAAGTTGCTATCAATGTGGAAGAATTAATCCGCAAGGCCAGAGGATCAGATGACTACAAAATGCATCATCTGAAGAAAGGGATCCAATGAATTAATTTTTCTACCAGCAACCACAATCAAGAAAATGAAACCAGGACTTGTTACACCTGCGGAAAAATTTGTCATTTACAAAAGGACTGTTATCACAGCACCAGGAGATACATCCAACATGAAAGAAAACATGTGGGATTCAATGACAAACCAACCTATGAGAAGGATTGTACCAGAGGAAGATCCCCTGCTGGAAGACCAAGAAGACCCTCTACTCCCGTACAAAGAAGAAGTCAAAATAACATCAGATCTTCTTCCAGAAGCCCACACAGATGATTCAGAAGCAAAAGTCCTCAAGGAAGAAATTCCTACAAAAAATCAAACAAAAATCATCCACAAGGACAATATATGCCTTATGGTTTCATGCAAGAAAAACAAATCAATCATGTTACGGAAAAGAATATTGTGTCTGATGAAGAAGAAGAAGAAGAAGAAGAAGAAGAAGAAATAGTATTTGCAGGAGAAGATGTGTCGGACTCGGGAAACGAGTACTGACTGGTATTTCTAAACCTTGGCTCAACTAAACAACAATGAAGCCGAAAAGAAAAGGAGAGAACTCAATGAGATGATAGGCATCAAGGAAGCCTACCTAAAGAACGATTTATCCATTGATCAACTACAAAGACCAAGTGCTGCCGAAGCACTTTTCTTCCAAATGAAAACAAGAAGAGAAGAAGGACCAAGTGTGAATTTACAAGCCACCAATACAATATTGAACAATATCCCTCCATTTTATGGAGACGAAAAACAGAGCTGGTTTGAATGGTGGACCCTTTTTAAACTAGCATTAGCTGATTGCAATTTGTCTGACAGTAATTTAAAAACCTTCCTACTTCTATATTGAACAATATCCCTCCATTTTATGGAGACGAAAAACAGAGCTGGTTTGAATGGTGGACCCTTTTTAAACTAGCATTAGCTGATTGCAATTTGTCTGACAGTAATTTAAAAACCTTCCTACTTCAAAAAATCCAAGGACCAGCCAAAATCCATCTCTTAGGCATATCCGGAATTTTTGAAAAGGACTACAGATATATCCTACAAGAACTGCAGAATACATATCAAAAAGCAGCCATCAGCAATGGAACAAAAGAACTGAAACGCATCACACAAGGAGCAAATGAAAGAGTACGAGATTACGCATCTCGCATCAAAAGAATTGGAAACCAAATGCTTGGAGAACTTCCAAGTGAATTGAAGGTGATCAGGAGAGAAGGAGATGAGCCTGCTATATCACACAAGGAGCAAATGAGAGAGTACGAGATTACGCATCTCGCATCAAAAGAATTGGAAACCAAATGCTTGGAGAACTTCCAAGTGAATTGAAGGTGATCAGGAGAGAAGGAGATGAGCCTGCTATCACCACAAATCCCTTATATCGAGAAGAACTTATTGAACTACAAGGAGTCAAGAAAATGCTGAACAACCAAATGCTTGAAGCCTTTATGCAAGGACTACGAAAATCTATTTATGCAAGATTCCCTTTATTTCCTGCCACTTTGGAACATGCAATAGAAGTTGCTATCAATGTGGAAGAATTAATCCTCAAGGCCAGAGGATCCGATGACTACGAAATGCATCATCTAAAAAAGGGGATCCAACGAATCAATTTTTCTACCAGCAACCACAATCAAGAAAAGGAAACCAGGACTTGTTATACCTGCGGAAAAATTGGTCATTTACAAAAAGACTGTTATCACAACACCAGGAGACACGATCAAAATGAAAGAAAACATGTGGGTTTCAATGACAAACCAACCTATGGGAAGGATCGTACCAGAGGAAGATCCCCTGCTGGAAGATCAAGAAGACCCTCTACTCCCGTACAAAGAAGAAGTCAAAACAACATCAGATCTTCTTCCAGGAGCCCACATCGAAGATTCAGAAGCAAAAGCCCTCAAGGAAGAAGTTCCTACAAAAAGTCAAACGAAAATCGTCCACAAGGACAATATCAGCCTTACGGTTTTATGCAAGAGAAACAAATTAATCACGTTACGGAAAAGAATATTGTGTCTGATGAAGAAGAAGAAGAAGAAATAGTATTTGCAGGAGAAGATGTGTCGGACTCGGGAAACGAGTACTGACCGGTATTTCTAAACCATTGCCCCAGGAATTACCGGTCATCTTCCTGAATACATCCGTCACTGATCTACCAGTGAAGTTTCTGGTAGATACTGGAGCAGAAGTATCTATACTATCCTCAACCATCCTCAACTCTTCTATTTTTCCTGTTTCAACCTCTACAACTATATCAACTCTGGAAGGAAACAAAGTCAATATTCAAGGAGAATTGACTGCTGAAATATATCTGGCAAATCCTGTCCTTCTCAACTTTATCATCATTGACCTACAACAACCTGGATTTGAAGGGATCATTGGAAGTGATGCTCTAAGAAGACTACATGCTATCATCGACTATCCAATGAGACAAATTCAACTCAACAACACTCAAATTCCATTCTTTTCCAAGACGATCTCCAAGTACAAAATCAAGCGACTATCTACTATCAATACTGATCCTATTCCTGACTACAAATCAGAACATCGTTTTCGACTATACCCTGTGATGACTACAATAGTACCAAAACTCTCTCAACTACTGGTACTTACAAAACCGGCTACACAAAATCAAATTGCCGGACATGAAGCTGACATATACGTTCACAATCAACAACAGGACGATTTAATTACTGGACGAAGTTTATCTCTAATGAAGGATGGCCAAGTACATGTACTTTGCCTAAATCCTACTGAAGAAGATGTCATCTTAAGGCCTAAAAGAACATTGGCCTTTGCTTCGTACTTCAAATACGACCCACCTAGCCAGGTGAATACTCTCAAGAAAAACGAGACCAAGGAAAGGATCCATGGAAAATCAGAAAATCAGAGTATTGAAGCTCTGATAGAAGAAAATCTCAGACAATCTGAATGTCCTCCCTCATTGATCCAAAAAATGCGTCAACTACTAACCAAACATAGAAACGTGTTGGCCCTCAAATCAGATGTTTTGGGACTCTGCAATATATATGAGGCCGACATACCATTGGACACCACAATTCCCATCTACACCCGTCAATATCCAATACCCTTTGGAATGCGACCATTACTGGCTGAATACGTCCAGGAATTATTAGATCAGGAAATTATACAACCATCAAAAAGCCCATACAACAGTCCAACGTTGATGGTAAAGAAAAAGGACGGCGGATGGAGAATGGTGGTCGATTTTCGACGTCTAAATGATCACGTCATCACGGATCCTCACCCGTTACCAAGGATCAACCAAATTTTCGAAGAACTAGGTACTGCTCAGTACTTCACCGCATTGGACCTGTTACATGGATTCTACAACCTGAAAATACGAGAGGAAGAACGCTGGAAAACCGCCTTTTCAACACCATTAGGACATTATGAGTTCATACGACTACCAATGGGCCTCAAGAACAGCCCTTCCATATTTCAAAGACTCATGAATTTAGTCCTAGATGGATGTTTGGGAGCATACGCATATATATATATTGACGACATCGTTGTATATTCAAGGAATGCTGATCTACATCTGTCTCATTTGAAGGATATTTTCCAAAGACTGGAAAAAGCTGGACTAAAAGTCAAATTCAGCAAATGCCAACTTTTTCGCACTCAAATTGAATACCTTGGTTTCCTCATCAGCCAAGAAGGGATAAAAGTTAATCCTGAAAAAGTGAAGGCAATCAAACATTTTCCAGTTCCAAAAGACGTCAAGGGGATCCAAGCTTTTCTAGGGCTTGTGGGATATTTCCGATCATACATCAAGGATTTTGCAATCCGTGCGCGACCCCTTTATGACCTCCTAAAAAAGGACACATCCTTCAAGTGGACTCAAGAACAACAAGCATCCATGAATGATCTCCAGAAATGTATGCTGTCTGCACCCATCTTATCCTTTCCGGATTTTTCACAAGAATTCATCCTCACTACTGATGCATCTGCATTAGCTATTGGAGCAGTGCTCACCCAGAAAATTGGACGAAAAGAAGTACTTATTGGATGTGCCTCTAGAACACTCAATCCAGCAGAGAAAAATTACCCAAACACCGATCGAGAGATTTTGGCAGTGTTCTATGGAGTGAATCAATTTCGCTCTTACCTATGGGGACATCCTTTTACCATCAAAACAGATCATATTGCGATACCATATCTGAGTCGCCAAAGGCAAAACGACAGTCGCAGGGCAATCACGTGGTTTACAACCTTAAATGAATATTCCTACAAGGTGGAATACAAAAAGGGGTTACAAATACCCCATGCTGATGCGCTCAGCAGATACCCTCCTGCTGTCAACACCATCTGCGCATACTTATCACCAACATTCCAAGAAACCAACCTGCTGCCTTATATCCCTAAGATGATCATACTGGGTTACAAATACCCCATGCTGATGCGCTCAGCAGATACCCTCCTGCTGTCAACACCATCTGCGCATACTTATCACCAACATTCCAAGAAACCAACCTGCTGCCTTATATCCCTAAAATGATCATACAAGAAGAGACGAAGAAAATCTCCTCTAAACCAACTGGAGAAAATTATCAACACAAGGACGACCTGGTCTTAAAAGATGTTGAAGGCGAATGGAAAATTTGGATCCCGCCAAATCTAAGGACTCAAATTATCCAGCTTCATCATGATCCTCCATCTATGGGACATTCAGGCATGGATCGAACAATGTATGCAATCAAGCAACATTTCTTTTGGACCAATATGGATCAAGACATTTCCAACTACATCAGATCTTGTGAAATTTGCCAAACAGCAAAACATTTCTCACACAAGACTCCATTTCGGTCCACTGGAATTCCTGCCCATTGCTTTGAAGATGTTAGCATTGATGTGGTGGGGCCTGTTCCCACTAGCAATAGAGGCTACAGATATATTCTGGTGACACAGGATCGACTTTCCAGATGGATTGTCTTTTCTCCCATGAAAGAGGCATCCGCAGCTACCACAGCACGACTTTTCATCAGTGACTGGGTTTGTTTGTTTGGTGCCCCAAAGAGGATCCTCACCGATCGTGGAACCAATTTCATCAGTTCCATTTTTCGAGATATGGCAAAATTTTTGGGTGCAAAAACCCATACGACAACTGCCTACCGCCCACAAGGAAATGGCCAAAACGAAAGGGCTCATCGTGAATTACACGAATATCTCGCTATTTATTTGGATCCAGACAACAGGGCTTCTTGGGACGAACTCCTTAAATTCGCTGCTTGGGTTCATAATTCTGCCAAGCACGAAGCCCTCCAAATGTCTCCATTCGAACTTGTCACTGGAACCAAACCTCGCCTCAACTGGATTCCTCAATTTTTAAACAATGAAGAGGATCCCCAGAAACATCTCAAGCATCTAGACAACCTCAGGAGAAAAGCCCAATATGCTATACGAAAAGCACAAGCAGCATACCTCAGACGTTTAAACAAAACAAGGCCAGGAAAATTATATGATGTGGGAGACAAAGTCCTCATCAGAAGACATGAGCAAGCATCTTACGTGGGAAGAAAATGGTCTCCAAAATACAAAGGACCATACACTGTGATCCAAGTCATCAATCCTGTCGTCATTCGCGTTCAAGATGACTCTAGCCCAACCTGGACAGATGTCATTCACACCAGCTATGTACGTCCTTACATCCAACGTACACCGCCAGGGGAAGATCCTGATTTTGACATCCAACCTATTACATCTGGGGATCCCGCTCACGCCGCCGATCCCGTGGAATCACCTTTCCCTCCCTCGCAAACAATCAAGGAGGACCCTGATTTCTCTTTTGGCACCGGTGATCCTACTATCAATCCTGCTGCTCACTCTACAGCTGGCCCAGACGACATTTTTAAATCCGCTGACACCACCTTCTATGCTGATGCTGACTATGCTGACTATGCTGACCCCATCAATTCTCCTCTTCCTGCTACTGTTATTCAACATCATCCCTCAAGATGAGGTTTTGGACCTAAGGACTTTTGAGAGTTCCTGCATCGAGTTCCGCAATGGGTACTCAAACCGGCAAATAAAGTAGGTTGGGCTCCTAGGAAACTGGAGGGGGCGGATTGACTACGAAGGATTGGACCTGACCTGCCAATTGAACTCAATACCTCAGCTGGACCTGACATCTCAGCTGGACCTGACTTGCCGTTTGCAGCCTCGGATACAGAACGCCGTTCCAGACCACTCACCAGGAGCACAGACCACAAAAAACGCAGTCATCATGCCCCTGAACGAGAATACCAACGGTTGGCACGCAGCGCCCCACAAGAGCGCTCCACTACAGCATACCAACAAAAAACATCCGAGTTCCAAACCCCTATTCGGATCAAATCCAATTTAACACGACTGGAACGCGACCCGGCAGCCGTGGATCCATCAAGGATCCTCCCACAAAGGACAAGAAGCCAGGCACAAACAGCAGCAATGGAAGCCGCAGCGCCCGTATCCTCACGCACAAGGAGTCGACACAAAGATCCTCAAGAGGAAAAGACTGAATGAACTATACAGTCATTTCAAACAACTCCCGTCAGTTCACAGTCAACCTTTCAAGAGTGCACAGCTAAAAAATGTTTCTCATTTCACTTCTGTGCATCTCCCCTCAATTTCTCTTAGCCCTAGAAATTTCTGAAGTGATTCCCACAGATAAAGGAACTGTATCAAACAGTGCAAGAACTAACAAACATTCCCCCATACGAAACTTCCCAGGGAATGTTGGGATCACACTAGAAAATCTTTTTCCTATTATGTTTCTCATTACTCTTCTGTGCATCTCCCCTCAATTTCTCTTAGCTTTAGAAATTTCTGAAGTGATTCCCACAGATAAAGGAACTGTATCAAACAGTGCAAGAACTAACAAACATTCCCCCATACGAAACTTCCCAGGGAATGTTGGGATCACACTAGAAAATCTTTTTCCTATTTGTTCCCCAACAAAATTTTGGACAATTGATACAACAATCGATCTTGGATCTCTATACCAAAAATCCAAGAATATAGCGGATCTTGCTCAAACTCTAATCCAAAACCAATTTCAAAATAGCAGCAATGCAACAATGACGACAACCCATTCATTTGAAATCCTTTCTACAGCCAGAGATCACCTATCCCAAAATTTAGAAAATCTTGCTTTGAGGAACAAAAAAGACGAATTCCNCCCATTCATTTGAAATCCTTTCCACAGCCAGAGATCACCTATCCCAAAATTTAGAATATCTTGCTTTGAGGAACAAAAAAGACGAATTCCTTTCTCAACAAAAATCCATCTACCTCAATTTGGTTCCTACAGATACTCTTATATCCAAAAGAAAAACTGTGGATATTTCCTACTTCTATCAAGCAGACAATAGTCACATTTCCACCCTTGAAAAAATTCTGAACCAAATCCAAATACCTTTTCGAGAAAAAGCAGATAACTGGATAAATCTACTCAGTCTCAGCACTGAAATATCCAATCTAGCTCTGACCTTCCAGAATCTATTAGAAGACCTTCAATCTATTTCAAATTTTCAATATCCTTTCAGGATCTTTGCAGATTCCGAAATTTCCAGCGCTCTAAATACTATTCTTTCCGCTGAAAATAGTTTACAGTCAACCCTGATAGACAAAAAGTATTTATTGGCATTATTACAAGCCAATCCACTGACTTTTGGTCATTTGGAACAATGTTCCTCAGGCTTGACTACCAATAGCTCTTGTTTTCTAAAAATCTCTCTCGTTGTCCCTATTCTCAGACAACAAGACAAGTACATGCTTTTCAAGGTTCATTCCTTGCCTATAGCTCTAGATACCTACTTGGGATCTCCCAAATGGGAAAAAGTGGAAATAAAATGTCCTTATTTGTTGTCCCAAAAAGACAACCATTTTGGGATTAAAGAAGAGGAATTTCCCATTTGTTTAACCCCTCCAAATTTTGTTAGTTGTCGCCTCTGCCGCTTCAACTACCCCTTGACCAGAGAAACAGATCCCTGTGTACAGACAATTCAACAAGGAAAGCATGAGCAAGAAATCAAACGGAAATGTCCCTTACAACCCTCTTCAAATCCTGAAAATGCTGTAGTTCAATTAGACTCGGATGAATTTGCTTTTATTGACTCCAATAAAGGGCGAATTACCCAATATTGTGCAGCCTCTGAAGCAGAAAAAACTGCTGCCACCAAAAGCACATACAAACTACCCTATTCCGGTATCCTGTATTTCAGACCCAACTGCAGGTACACAGTTGTAAATGGTCCATTCAAATCTACAATACCCCAGCTCAGCAATGTTGAAATAAACATTGTAGAGGAAATTCCCTCTGATCTGACGCAACAAAAACGTTTGTCAGATGACCTGACCTCACTTTAAATTCATTTTCAAAGTCAGGGATACATTTACATGATTACCTCCTCAATTTTATCTTGTATGATTCTTGTCTGTATTTCCTATTTTTGCTATGCGAAAATTTGTTTTGTACTACAAAGGAGAAGAGAAAATACCCCTGAGCCTCAAGTGACTACCATTTTACCCAGTCGAAGGAAAGCCATCTATCCAAAATTGGAAATGGTGATGAACCCTACAACAGGCGTTCTCTCTATAGTTTAATTTTCCTAGTCACTAGAACCCTTTCTCTTATCCCCACCTTTCTCATGTGCCACAAAAATATTCCCATCTTTATCCCTGTGCAAAACAAAAGAAATTTTGATGGTTATTTTGCGATGCAATTCCTATTCCCTGTACTTGTTTATTTTGTTTCCAAAAAACAATGCAATTCAAGAAGCAAAACAAAAAAGTAAAGTATACAACTGAAATTCTGATTTCATACCCGTTTATTTTCAATTTCGTACCAACAAAGTATCAATGAACAAGGCGCTTTCCAAAAAAGATTTCAAAAACCGGTAATGAGAAAAATCAAGGGCGCCGCATCAATGCAAAAAACACAACCGATTCACCACGCAATTTTGATTATCTCCGATTTCCGCATATTTACAAAGCTGATTCAAAACTGAGACCCAAATCGTATAAAATAAGTAACCACCGAACAAAATTGAGCACAATCACTTCATGCCCAGAAAGCTGAGCATTGAGGATCTTCCGTCTCCAGCACTCCAGCTGACATGTCTGAAAGATCCCCTGCTGCAACTTCCTCCCTTTCTTCCTCAGAAGGCGTGACTGTTGAAGGATTCGCAGCTGTTTGGAGGCCCAGCCATCTCACAGCTTGTTGAATGAAAATCCACTGCAAATAGATCAGAAACCCAAAAGATTGCATCAGTTCTCAATTCCTCTAAGATTTTTCTTCCAAAAAATAGTTACTGCAGCTGTTTGGAGGCCCAGCCAACTCACAGCTTGTTGAATGAAAATCCACTGCAAATAGATCAGAAACCCAAAAGATTGCATCAGTTCTCAATTCCTCTAAGATTTTTCTTCCAAAAAATAGTTACCCTCTCCAAATGAGGTACTGCTCATACTCTCAAAATTGCGAATGAACGCATCTACGTCCTCGTCAACTTCATCAAAATTAATTGGAGGCAACTCTGCCTCAGCATGCCCATTGCTTTGAAGATGTTAGCATTGATGTTGTGGGGCCCGTTCCCACTAGCAATAGAGGCTACAGATATATTCTGGTGACACAGGATTGACTTTCCCGATGGATTGTCTTTTCTCCCATGAAAGAGGCATCCGCAGCCACCACAGCACGACTTTTTATCAGTGACTGGGTTTGTTTGTTTGGTGCCCCAAAAAGGATCCTCACCGATCGTGGAACCAATTTCATCATTTCCATTTTTCGAGATATGGCAAAGTTTTTGGGTGCAAAAACCATTCCACAACTGCCTACCGCCCACAAGGAAAGTGCCAAAACAAAAGGGCTCATCGTGAATTACACAAATACCTCGCCATTTATTTGGATCCAGACAACAGGGCTTCTTGGGACGAACTCCTTAAAATTTGCTGCTTGGGTTCATAATTCTGCCAAGCATGAAGCCCTCCAAATGTCTCCATTCGAACTTGTCACTGGAACCAAACCTCGCCTCAACTGGATTCCTCAATTTTTAAACAATGAAGAGGATCCCCAGAAAACATCTCAAGCATCTAGACAACCTCAGGAGAAAAGCCCAATATGCTATACAAAAGCACAAGCAGCATACCTCAGACGTTTAAACAAAACAAGGCCAGGAAAATCATATGATGTGGGAGACAAAGTCCTCATCAGAAGACATGAGCAGGCATCTTACGTGGGAAGAAAATGGTCTCCAAAATACAAAGGACCATACACCGTGATCCAAGTCATCAATCCTGTCGTCATTCGCGTTCAAGATGACTCTAGCCCAACCTGGACAGACGTCATTCACACCAGCTATGTACGTCCCTACATCCAACGTACACCGCCAGTGGAAGATCCCGATTTTGACATCCAACCTATTACATCTGAGGATCCCGCTCACGCCGCAGATCCCCTGGAATCACCTTTCCCTCCCTCGCAAACAATCAAGGAGGACCCTGATTTCTCTTTTGGCGCCGGTGATCCTACTATCAATCCCACTGCTCACTCTACAGCTGGCCCAGACGACATTTTTAAATCCGCTGACACCACTTTCTATGCTGATGCTGACTATGCTGACTATGATGACCCCATCAGTTCTCCTCTTCCTGCTACTGTTATTCAACATCATCCCTCTTTTCTTGTGGGTCTTGCGAAAATAGTTTATTTTTCTTTTTACTCCCAAGAGATGTTTCAGAACAACTTACCTTCAGATAGATCTGACGAGCAATCCAGACAAGAAAGACCAGGATCGAAACAACCCCAGATCCTCCACAGGCAATTATCAAGAACATCATGGCCGTCTCGCCATTAATGTTCGCTTCCAACTGCCCATCCTTGACCCTGATTGTCACCTCGGGCATCAAGGAAGGCACAGCAGCAACAATGTCCTTCTCCTTGATTCCAGAAGAATGCCTGATGACCGCCTCTGTAGTAATTGTAGTCACCTGCGTCACCCGAGACACTGAAGTCATTGTCGTACTTGCTGAAAAATATTCAGAAAAAGAACCAAAGACAAATTCAAAAATCTTTTCTTTCAAAAAATTATTCTTGGTTGACCTGTGAACAAGATACAAAACAAAAAAGAAACATGGAATCCTTACGTGGTGGAGTCGTCGTTTTAACATTCTCCTGACAAAAGGACCAAGGACTGACGATCCCCTCCAGACCATTACGACGCCCGAAGCATGCCACTGGCTTCAACAACTGGACCACCTGAGGAGGTCACGGACACAAGTGAAAAAACAATACCTTTTCCACCTGTGAGCTGTAACCTCACCTTTAGACGTCGCAAAC
>CAJPEX010000015.1:0-15210 GCA_905338405.1 Notodromas monacha | reverse complement strand
AAGGCGTGACTGTTGAAGGATTCACAGCTGTTTGGAGGCCCAGCCATCTCACAGCTCGTTGAATGAAAATCCACTGAAAATAGATCAGAAACCCAAAGGATCGCATCAGTTCTCAATTTCTCTCAGATTTTTCTTCCAAAAAATAGTTACCCTCTCCAAATGAGGTACTGCTCATACTCTCAAAGTTGCGAACAAACGCATCTATGTCCTCGTCAACTTCATCAAAATTAATTGGAGGCAATTCTGCCTCAGCAACTTTTCCAATTTCCTCTTGTTTCTAGAACAAAATAGGAAAAGCAAGACAACAACTTTTAATTTAATTTTCCTTTTCTTGTGAGTCTTGCAAAGATAGTTTATCCTTTTTATTTTTAAGAGATGTTTCAGAACAACTCACCTTCAGATAAATCTGACGAGCAAACCAGACGAGAAAGACCAGGATCGAGACAACCCCAGATCCTCCACAGGCAATTATCAAGAACATCATGGCCGTCTCGCCATTAATGTTTGCCTCCAACTGACCATCCTTGACCCTGATTGTCACCTCGGGCATCAAGGAAGGCACAGCAGCTACAATGTCCTTCTCCTCGATCCCAGAAGAATGCCTGATGACCGCCTCCGTAGTAATTGTAGTCACCTGCGTCACCCGAGACACCGAAGTCATTGTTGTGCTTGCTGAAAAATATTTAGAAAAGAACCAAAAACAAAAATTGAAAAACCTTTCTTCTCTAAAAATTATTCTTGGTTGACCTGTGAACAAGATACAAAAAGAACCATGGAATACTTACGTGGTGGAGTCGTCGTTTTAACATTCTCCTGACAAAAGGACCAAGGACTGATGATCCCCTCCAGGCCATTACGACGCCCGAAGCATGCCACTGGCTTTGACAACTGGACCACCTGAGGAGGTCACGGACACAAGTGAAAAAACAATACCTTTTCCACCTGTGAGCTGTAACCTCACCTTTAGACGTCGCAAACGAATGCAGTCAAGAAACAACTCGGACGGTAATTTTTAATGGGCTGCAGGCACTAGGTCTCGGTAATACTGCAGTAGAGGTGTGTACAGGTCACACACCACATCACGCCCTTCAAGGACACAAGTACCGGAAGTACTTGCCACCAACACCGACAGCAAAGCAACCACCTGCAACATCTGTTAAACAGACCAATAATCAGTTGATCAACAACTCATTATTCGTCTGCTTACCTTCATTTTTGTTTGTTTGTGAAATTGCCAAATATCTTGTCGTCAATTATTATTATTTTTATGATTCGCGTTTTGTATATATATCTATTCCAATACGCGCAACCACCTGTATTCACCGAAAAAACTATTGGGAATCTAACCAAGGAACTCTGTAGAAAAATAACAAAGTCAATGGGTCAGAAGGGAAATCATCGAAAGTTACAGGCTCACCAAAGAAAATCCGTGTCGACAGCTCCAACTGTCGATTGGCACTGCAGGCCTCAGGTTCGATTTTCTGTCCTGAAGAAGGCTTGCTCAGGATCGGAAGTACTTGCCACCAACACCGACAGCAAAGCAACCACCTGCAACATCTGTTAAACAGACCAATAATCAGTTGATCAACAACTCATTATTCGTCTGCTTACCTTCATTTTTGTTTGTTTTGCGAAATTGCCAAATATTTTGTCGTCAGTTACTATTATTTTTATGATTTGCGTTTTGTATATATATGTATTCCAATACGCGCAACCACCTGTATTCACCAAAAAAACTATTGGGAATCTAACCAAGGAACCCTGTAGAAAAATAACGAAGTCAATGGGTCAAAAGGGAAATCATCTAAAGTTACAGGCTCACCAAAGAAAATCCGTGTCGACAGCTCCAACTGTCGATTGGCACTGCAGGCCTCAGGTTCAATTTTCTGTCCTGAAGAAGGCTTGCTCAGGAAAATGGTCGTCAAGACCTTGAAGCAATTGAGTACCAATAATCAGTTGATCAACAACTCATTATTCGTCTGCTTACCTTCATTTTTGCTTGTTTGTGAAATAGCCAAATATTTTTGTCGTCAGTTACTATTATTTTTATGATTCGCGTTTTGTATATATATGTATTCCAATATGCGCAACCACCTATATTCGCCGAAAAAACTATTGGGAATCTAACCAAGGAACTCTGTAGAAAAATAACAAAGTCAATGGGTCAGAAGGGAA
This sequence comes from Notodromas monacha, assembly GCA_905338405.1. Lineage (NCBI taxonomy): Eukaryota > Metazoa > Arthropoda > Ostracoda > Podocopida > Cyprididae > Notodromas > Notodromas monacha. Next base: position 13,035 of record CAJPEX010000015.1, on the reverse strand, counting down.
ATCACCGAAATTTACAGGCTCACCAAAGAAAATCCGTTTCGACAGCTCCGACTGTCGATTGGCACTGCAGGCCTCAGGTTCGATTTTCTGTCCTGAAGAAGGCTTGCTCAGGAAAATGGTCGTCAAGACCTTGAAGCGATTGAGTTCTTTTTCTCACTCGCACTTGTACAAAAATCAGGCACTTCAACCGTTTGACAATAACAACATGTCCCGGCCGCAGCCCGGCTGATTATCTGGTTTTATTTACAATCCCTTTTTTTTTTATTCTTATTTGTTGAAAATTCCTCGATCCTTCTTTTCATCAATCGGAAGGAAAATTCTATTTTTCTTTCCTTGTCTGAAAGCAGTTTAAAAAATCTCTTTCTGACAAAAATGGTAGCAGAGCGTGGTTAATCTAAAAAAGTTTTAGTTTTCTCAGCGCTGAGTGTTAAAACTTCCATTTTTCATTCTTCAAAGGTGGAGAACTTATCCCTTCAAACAAAGTGTATTATATTTGAATTTTGTGTATATCAAATTTTCTGGTGTAACAAAGTGTATTATATTCGAATTTTGTGTATATCAAATTTTCTGGTGTAACAAAGTGTATTATATTCAAATTTCGTGTGCATCAAATTTTCTGGTGTAACTAAGTGTATTCCATTTGAATTCCGGGTGAATTAAATTTTTTGGCTTATCTAAGTTTTTAACATCGTGTGGATGAAACTCTCCGGTGTATCTAAGTGTATTTGCATTTTGTGTGAATCAAATTCTTTGGTGTTTCTACGTATATCATATTTAAATTCCGTGTAATTTTGAAATACTCGGGTTTGTGTATCTATAGCAAGAAGGTTGTCTAAAAAGGTTTTTTGTATATTTATTGGCGTACTTGATTCAAAAAACTTGTTCTAAAAACATTTTTGTTGATCTAACTTCTCACTGAAAACCATCAAGTAAATAGAAAACTTTTTTAAGGACTATGCGTAGAGGTCGAGGCCGTCCTTCTCTCAGAGAAAAGGGAGAACGCGGCAGAAATCCTGCCAAAAAACCATTATCCGTTTCAAATAATATTCTTCCTACCACTCCAATCCAAAGATCCGTCTCGAGATCTCAGTCAGGTAGAGCTTCAACTAGAATGACTCCTCTTTTATCCCCTCTTACCTCTCTAACCTCAAAACTATATCTTATAGTTAGAGCAGTAAGAAAAGGAGATTGTGCTTATAAGGAACTTGATAAGGAAAATCGGAAACTCATGTTTGAAGATATCCTTTCAAAATTTTTAGAGTTCTCTGAATTTTATGACTCTTTATTGTTAGAGCCCATTGATGATCAAACTATGATCGAGCTAACTCTTCTCAGGAAAGAAATTGGTATTCTGGCGACCCACACTCCTGATAGTCTTAGTTTAGAATGGATGTCTTTAAGACCTTCCAAAAAATCTGTCAAGAATGTAGAATTTCCTCCTCCTCCGATTTTTCTAAATACAAACAATGCCGAAATTGAGGAGAATGCTGTAAACCAGACAGAATCAAGATTTGCCAAAAACGAAAACAATCTGCCGCAACCTATCTCTGAAAGTGGGGATAGCTCCACAACTGTTCCTCAAGGAATGGAAGTGATGGAAAACATCATTCCTCAAAATACGACTTTAAGAGTACCAAGAAAAGAGGTCGATCTGATAGAGGTGACCTTTCCTAAAGAAGCAAAGAAAATACCAAACTTGCTGGCATCGGACAAACCCTACATTGAGAGTGAAATCAAAATGTACGGAAAAGGAAAATCTATAACTCACGATGCCACCACCTTCATTCAAACCTACAAACAAAAGGAAATGAAAACTTTTCGAAAATTTAAAATTGAATCAACTTTGGATAATGATTTTGACAGAGTCTGGGCCGCCTTTTGACCTATTCATCAGGCTCCAAAAATTGATTTCACCCCAAACCAAAGAATCTCACTTCTATTACTTCACTTTGAGGAAGACGTTCTCTCTGAAGTTAAAGGTTTAGAAAGAAAAGAAATGGAAGAAGATTATCTCTTCCTGGTCCGAGTCTTGTTTTCAAAATTTGGGGATGTCAATCAAATAGCTCTTGAGATTTTTAACACCATCAAAACCCTTACTCCAGTTAATGAAACCAAAGCTGCAGCAGCAGAATATATTTGCAAAATTTTGAAACTAGTAGCCAAACTCACGGTCTTGAAACAAGACATTTTTTATGTACATAAGCGTATTTGGCCCAATGTCAAGGAAAACCTTAACATAAGCTCTCTCTATGACATCCTGCAGACTTCCATAACTCCCGAGTTACAGGAACATTGGAGAGAAAATCCTGAAAGGATTTATCGATGGTTCTGGGAGAAACTCAACAGTGGAACAAAAAAGTTAAAAGAACAAAAATTTAGTATTTATAAATCAAGTGTGAATGCTTCCACAAAGGAAAACACCACTGCCTCGCTTGCTCCTCCTTCTGAGACCGCTCTAACTAAGATCAACGTTAAAACAGAAAACTCTTCTTCAAATTCCTCAGCGGTACCTATCACCAACCCTCAGATAAAAAAGGAAAACGCAACTGAAATCGTTGCTGATTCAAACATATTTCAAAATCAAAACTCAGGAGGATTCCAAACTCAAAATACGGGAGGTTTTCAAAATCAAACTAATGGAGGGTATCGAAATCAATTTAATAATGGATACCAAAATCAACAGCGAGGTTCTCAAAATCAAAACTATCAAGGGCAACCACAATTTCAAAATTTCCAACAAAGAACTGGTTGCCCATTTTGCACTGGACCCCATCCTCCAACACAATGTAACAAAACTTTGAGTGAAAGAGAAAAGGCAGTCACTACCCATTCTCTTTGTTGGAATTGCCTTAGAACTGGGCATGGTACTAAAACTTGCAGGAGTAAGCATACTTGCTATACCTGCGGAAAACATCACCATACAGCTGTTTGCAGAAAAAACTCTTCAAGACCTCAAGGTCAAAGAAATTTTGTAGAACCAGTAAAAGAACCAGTATCTTCCCAGATTAGTCCAGAAATCTTAGAAATGTTTAACAAATTAGAGAATAAAATTGAATCTAATCAACCTTCTAATCAAAATCTTCCTGTGGCACCTCCTCAAGCTGTCTCTAAGACAGAAAACACAGCATGACTAGGACAACGAAATATTCAAGTTAACTTCTTAAAGGAAGGTTGTTTTCCGAGTTCCTTCCTTGAAACTGTTAAATTGTTTGATGTTAATACCCAACAAGCTCTCTATGGTCTATTGGACTCAGGAGCTCAAACTTCATTAATAACAGAGGAGGCTGCTAAAAGACTCAACGTGCCCGTTAAAAAGCATGAGATCGAGTTCAAAATTTCTGGAGTTAATAAAAATAATCAGGCCCTATCTACAAGATCATATGCAATTCTCAATTTGATGAGTCAGAACTACCCCAAAGAAAAATTAAAAATTGAAGCTCTCGTGATCCCATCACCAAAACCGTGAGGGGGAACGAACCCCCAGAAACTGCCTTGGATGGACAAATACAAAAACTTATTGGGAGATCCAAGAATCGTGGACTCAACCAAAGTACCCTTTGACATGGTCATAGGGGGGAGAGATTTAATACCCATCTTTAATAGTGGAAACAAACCCTTCCTAACAACCAACGAGTTTCAACTGATGAGTTCTAAAGTCGGTTTGATTCCTAGAGGAATTTTTACAGGAGATAAAAGTTTGATACTGCCTCAAAGAAAATTGTTAACCTTTTCAGTTAGAGTTAATGAAAACAACGAGCTTGATTACGAACTTAATGATGAAATTACTCAGTCTTTGCGATTGGATAGAATTAACATCTTAGGAGAAAACAAAGAAGAAAAGAAAACAGATGAAGAAGAACTCTTAGATTATTTTTCAAAACTTAGCAGGGCTCCCGATGGAAGAGTAGTTGCACCTCTTCTAAAAACAAATACCTTCTATGACAAATGGTGTCCCAATACTATCATGGGAGAACAACAAATTGGCTCCGTCATAAGAATTTTAGAAAAGGGAGGAATTCTTGCTGACGAATATCGAAAGTTTATTAAAGAATGGGAAGACTCAGGGGTCATAACTCCTACTTCATTAGATGAACTTATTAAAAGAAGCACTCCTTATACCGAATTACCCCATCATGGGGTTGAACGTCCCTCAAGCGCTAGCACGCCACTACGAGTGGTTATTGCAGGAAACGCAGCCGACAGGGGTAGATGTTCTCTCAATGATATTTTAGATCAAGGCCCTAACATTTTACCCAAATTGACTCATATTCTAATGAACTTAAGATTTTCTGAGTCTTTCTCTGTGTCTGATATATCAAAAGCTTTCGTTTAAGTTCAACTAACTCCAGAAGATCAGTGGTTACTTATATTTAGATGGCCTGTCAAACAACCTGATGGATCATATAGACCTCAGTTTTTTGGATTTCTTAGGCTTCCTTGGGGTATTAATTGCGCACCCTTCATGTTAAATGCAGCCATACGGTATCTTTATCGATTGGCCGAAAAGGAAGGAGCTCTTACTGAGAAGGAAAGAATAGATCTAGAAAACAACACATACGTTGACGATATCCTAATTACTGGAGATACCCTAGAAGAAGTTCTGAAAAAACAAGAGGTAACTACTAAACTATTAAAAGAAGGAAGTTTCAACCTCACGAAAGTTAGAACCTTTCCTTCCCAGAAGGGAGAACAGGAGCAATACAAAATCCTGGGAATTCTATATAACTCCTCTGACGATTCTATCTCAGCCTGTGCAGATAAAATATATCTTCTGGCAGAAGCTGGAATAATTTCAAAACGAATGGCTGCTGGTATCATAGCCAGACTATACGATCCTATGGGATACATGACCCCCTTTAACACCAAAGTCAAACTCTGTTTTCAAAACTTTAATTTGCAAAATCCTAAAGCTCCATGGGATACCAAACTGAGTGAAGAAAACAGTAAAGAATGGAAATCTTTGGCTCTAGAAACGTCTACCTTGTCCAAATTCAGGATTCCTGGAAAGGTTAAAATCGAAAAAGAAACAGAGGGGGAATTTCATGTTTTTTCAGATGCTAGTGGTTCTGCATTAGGAGTAGCAATCTATTATCTGTCTAGAAATTCTACATCTCAAAAGGTTTCTCTCATTTTTGGAAAATCTAAACTGGTTCCCATAAAAGCAAAATCGTTAAAAAAGAACAATGCAAAACAACTTGACCAAAAAATCAAGATCAATAGACTTGAGCTATCAGCAGCCTGTCTGGGAGTCACCTTGTTAAAAGAAATCCTGAAAATGATGAATTCTAAATTGTTTAAAGTCTTCTTTTGGGTTGACTCAGAGGTAACTCTCAATTGGATTAGGAACTTGAAACTAGATTCTATCAAATATATCGAAGATAGAGTATTTTTAATAAACAACAATACAGAAAAGAAAGACTGGAGACATGTTCCTGGAAAGCAGAACCCAGCAGACTTAGCTACAAGAGGTTGTGATGCACAATTTTTGATGAATTGTAAGCTCTGGTGGGAAGGACCAGAATGGTTGGTTCATCAGAAAAACTGGCCAATCCAAAACATCTGTATGTTTCCTTGTCGGGTACTCAAAGAAGATCTGTCCTCCTGGGACGTTTCAAAAGAAAGCATTCTGAAAGTCTTTTCTGGAGCATCCACGTGGGAATCTATTGTGACTAGAATGATTGGGTGGAAGTAAATAACAAAATTCTTTAAAGAGAGAGCCAAACTAAGAACTAGAGGCGCTAAACAGAACTTCAAGGGTGAAATAATCATGAAAAAACTATTCAATGGACAAAATTCTCCCTCATTAATTAAATCAGCTCAAATTGAAATCTTTCAGATATTACAGAGAGCCTTTGTACCTGAAATATGGACTGATCTTCAGAATGACATCCATGCCCCGGAACATCCAGATTTAAAATGGAACAAAGAATTTAAGTTGATAGAATCAATAAGTAGACAAGGAAACCTTGCGGAATCTTCTGTTTCACCATCCCATATCCTTCGAAAATCTTTTATCTTTCTGCCAGTTCCTAAAGCTCACAAAAATTCAGACATTTTAAAAGCTCTTTTCAGATCTTACCATCTAGAACTAGGACATGCTTCATCTTCCGCTGTCCTTAGCGCTCTTAACAAAACATTCTGGATCCCAAGGGGAAGAAAAATAGCTCAAGAGATTAGACAAACATGCAATTGGTGCAAAAGATTCGATGCTAAAGCTTATACTGTGCCCCCTGCACCGCTACCAGAATATCAATATTTTGGCTCAATTCCATTTAGAGCAGTTGGAATAGATTTTGTAGGCCCATTCACCTCCATCGAAATTGTACGAACTATAGATAAAAAACGAGTCATCGTGTCACCATCTCAAAAAATATCAATCTGTGTCTTTTCATGCCCTCTTGTGCGAGCAATTCATTTGGAACCGGTTCAGGACTTAACGATCAAATCATATGTAGGCGCATATGAAACCTTCTGTTTCAAGAGAAATGTCAATCCAGAAGTACTAGTTACGGATAATGCAGCAACATTCAGGGTAGCATGGCCTATGTTACTTAAAGCCCAAAAACAACAGCTTAGAGTAAAATTTAAAAACATTGAGTGGCATTTCAACGCCAGTAGGGCACCATGGTGGATTCTATGAAAGTCACATGAGCATGATTAAAGATAAAATGGCAAGAACTTTTGGAGGGTTATCATTTGATAATTGGAATGCTCTTTTGTCAGTAGTAGCCAGAATAGAAAATATGATCAATAGTCATCCTTATTGAATAGAGATGAGGCTATCTTACAGAGGATACGGATAATGAGGGAGTTACAAATAATTAGGAGTAGTTCCCCTGACCCTTAAATTAGGGAAAGACATACCAGGACTGGGGAACTTTAAACTGGGTGTCACTGAAAAAGATAGATTTACAGACAATGCTGCTCACAAAATTAAAATAGCAGAAGGAATCATATTATGTATCCTCATATCATATTATGTATCCTCATATCCTCATATCATATCCTCATATTATGAAGGATATATTAGGAACTTACAAAAATTTCAAACAAAAACTGGAAAGGGAAACCCCTTGGAACCTAAGGAAGGTCAAATTGTTCTGCTTAAACCAAATATGCTTAAAGAAAACTCTCCACTACACAGAATTAAATGGAAATTGGCAAAAATTATCAATGTATATCAAAGTAGAAGAGACAGAAATATCAGAGTCGTAGATATTATAACTACCTCCAAAACTGGGGGGGATACATTGCCTAAGCCTAAAATCCTCAAAAATCAATCTGTACAAAACCTTATTCCACTAGAAGCAGAAGTTCAACAGATAGAAGACAAATTCCTAAAAGAATTTACTATTAAAAAATTAGAATCAGCAAAAAAAGTATTTTTGTGTTTAGAAAAAATTGCTTGAAGAAAAGAAATAAGGGTAAAAATTTGAATTCAAGTGTGTCCTCAAGGACAGGATTTGCAAAAAAAAAACAAAAAATTTTTTAATCTGCTTAAAAACCAAAAAAAAAAAGTAAAATGTGGAAACGATCTTCAAATGGAAAAATTTTTTATTTTTCAGAAAAAAGTTTGTGACATCAAAATCTATATAAAAAATCATTCAAAAACGTATTTTCAGCGTCAAAAGAAACAACAAAACAGAAAACCGAAAAAACGCAAAATTAAAATGCTCATCTGATCAAATAAACCTCATCAAACAAAACAAACATTTGACCCTTATCTCCAACAAGCCAGAAACCCTTGTGAGTCTTTGTTATTACGATCAAATTTTGGCGAGTATTTTTTAGTCGCACTAAAGAACCGACAACAATCTTTCCAATATGACGATCTTGCAATTTGAAGTCGGACAAATTTTCTCCAGTCAGATCGATTTCGTAGCTTCCACGGATGAACTCCAGCGAGAAACACTCATCAATAATGCCTTGACAGAAAACCTTTGGAAATCTGGAAAGGAAAAACAATAACTCTAATCATTGGAATTAAGATTTAATTTTGGTTAAAAAACATACACATCAAATGGATTGGGAGGTATTAGCTGTTCTCCAATTTGTTTCAAGGTTCCATGGGGCTTTCCGAAACAGTAGGCTTCACCATTAGCCCCGCAATGATTATGAACTCGACGAGGAGATTTTCCACACGTAGCAGTCCCATCCGGAAGCCAAGCAGGGGGGGGGGTTCCATAACAAGAACTGAAAAAATTAAAATAATAGATTTTACATTCAGAATTTACCAACTAGAAACACTTTTTACCTTATATCTTTCCATTTCTGGACACCAAACTCTATGGCCAAACCAAATTGAATTGCTAGCGCATGATCTCTGGCAAAGACCAAGTAGGCTTGCATGAAAAGATGTCCAAAAGCGCCTCGGATGTTGCACGTCTTGGCAAAGGGCAATAAATGCAATATTGGAGTAGGAAGCGGAGTCCAGGCAGGGCCTTCAATCTTTAAATTTCCTTGCCGTATCCCCACAATAGATACTAAGTAATTATGGAAGGCATCTTGAAGGGCATGTGCGGCGTTTGTTTGTATAGAATCAGCTATTTGACGAGATCCATCCGAGAATCGTAAGGGAAAAATGGGCAAACCCTGGTAATCCTTGACCAAGCCGGAGTGGACAAACAATGAATACTGGCAGATCGGAGGTGGAGAAGCCCCAAGAGCAAAAGCTGTGACTCCGAATTCCAGAGCGATATTACTCATGAAAGTATTAAACTCTTCCATCAGCTGGTCGAATGTAGTATCTTGCAGATCCCAAGTTCTTGTAGCCAGATTCTTAAAATCGTTGGAGCCCATTCGAACGTAAACCTGAGGTTTAAGTTTTAGGAGCGAATCTACGTCTAGGAGCATTTGGAAGAAGAAGGTGAGGCGGCCACACATCGAACAAGGCACTCGTTTGTTTTAGGGTGACTGTCTTATGACTTTTTATGTTTTAACAATAGTTTCTATAAATACAAAGGCTTATCATAATATTTACCTGGAAAACCTCAAAAGGAAGATCCGATGTCATATGGGAAAAGTCAAATACAGGTTTTTGGGAAAACCCGTTGGGGTCAATATGGGACACAAACGTATCTTGTCCCTTTCCGATCCTGATGTAAGCTGCCATCGATGACGAAATTATTAAAACAGCCACCTTCTTTGAATCGTTCACCCTTCTTGGACCCTTTAACTTAAAATCCGGAGTTCCGTGATTCCAATCCTGAACTAAAACCCCAGGAATCGGCAATTGAATTTGACCGAGTTTCTTAACATGTTCAGGGGTAAGGCCGAGTTGTTTTGCCACATTGCGTCGATACTTAATTGGGTCCTTTGGAAAGTACTGCTTAGTCCCCATCATTTTTCTTAAATCCTCTGAAAAATTTGAGAAAACAATAAATTTGTGGGATACGTTAAGAATTTTTTAACTAAACATGGTAGTCATTATGGTCCCAGGTTATATCTGAGGCGAAGGCATCATTGGCACTTTTAACTGCTTCAGCAGAGTCGGTTTAAACCGAGTAAAGATCCTGATCTCTCTCCTGGCGTCTGAAGCAACGGAACTGAGAGCGGCTTGGAGGAAGAGCCAGTTGACTTCATTTGGGATGATGTCGAAGGCTTCGATACTTGGTTTTGCATCCCCGTCGTAGATCCAGTTGAAGAAGCACATGGTCAAGCTGGAGTTTGTGAAGTGGAAACCTGATGTGTTGAAATCCCAGGTGGAATCGGAACGACTGGGAGCCCCTGTCGAGCAGCATAACCCTTCAGTAACTGGTCCCTTTTTCCAATACGTAAGGTCACTGTTTAGTCACCGTGTCCTACTCGGACTGAAAGCATCCCATTCTCTGTAATAATAAAAAGAAAATTTTTTCATCAATTAAGAATCATTTCTCCATTGAACTCGAAAGGTTTTCTATACGTACCATCGTGAGAAATATGGCATCCTTGGTCCAACTCAAACCAAAAGGACTTGTGTCCTCGTAGCTTTAAAAGGAAAGTCCCAAGATCCGTAGCCGACCTATCCTTCATAGCCAAAGAGTACTCCCGTTTGCTGGCTCGGGCTTCTTGATCGGCGAGTTGGAACAACTCCTGACTGAAAGCTGCTTGTTGTTGTCTGTCAACCAAATCTGAACTGCGTTCTTCTATGTCCGCAACTTCCTGCTCCAGTTCCTCCAAACATGCTCTCTTCTTCAAAGAGCTGTCCTTGCATCTTTTCAGTTCAGCTGAGATTCCTTTCTTTGCCATCTGGGCGATCCCATGGTTCTTCACGATGTCAGCATAATCTAACAGCTTGGTCCATTCCGTCGAGTCCAATCCACGAAGATCCTTTGCTCGTCTTTTCAATTCTTCAGGTAATTGAATGAGTCCCGACTCGTCCTCTGGGACGTCTTCAGCATCATCAAAAGGTTCTGTAAGCATGTAAAAATTTTTGTATATCAGTCACAGTATTAATCTTAAAAGGATTCCCCTGCTGTGAAATTAAAAAGAATTACCCAGCAACAATAATTATTCTTCATCCATCTGATCGTCCTCATGGACTGTTGAAGCCGCACCTGACCCGGATGCTTCCCCTTCAGCAAGATCTGTAAAATTAAAAGCATCTTTTAAAAACTGAAAAGAAAAAATTATTTTCATAAGAAAGTTGTTTTTACCTATGACCAGGGGATTTACGTCGTCCATTCTGCCTTTCGTTGATCGAATCAATAAAATCTTGTCAGAAATTAAGAGTTATCTCTCGTTCCTTGAGGAAAAATTACACACGAATGTTTGTTCGCCCGTCTGAAAATAAAAAAAAACACAATCCTTAATCATAACTTTCACATTTTTTAGTTCTCTCGTCCTTAAGGACATCATTTTTATTCATAACTTAAAAAACTGTAACAGAGACAAGGATCTGAAAGGATTAAGGAGCTCCCTCTTGGAATCGATAAAAGGGAAGAAGAAGCCTATCATTTCAATTTTCACACTTCTTGAAAACCTCATTCTTTCCTACAAGGTCTTCCTCACACAATCTCAAACTATGAGCTTTGAATGATATCTCTTTATCATCGGAGAATTATTGCGGAGAATTATTGCGGAGAACTATTGCGGAGAACTATTGCAGAGAATTATTGCGGAGAATTATTGCGGAGAATTATTACGGAGAATTATTGCGGAAAATTAATGCCATGAATCAAAGCTGAAGAGGGAATCAAAGCTGAAGAAGGAATCAAAGCTGAAGAAGGAATCAAAGCTTATGAAGGAATCAAAGTCAAAAAATGAATCAAAACCGAAGATTGGATCAAAAAGCAGGGAATTGAAAGTTTAAAAGGGAAAAATTTAGTTTAAGGAGCGCTCCTAAAACATCTCTGACCTAAATTAAGAATGAAAATCCAATTTGAGGAAAATCAATTTCTACTTCGCGAGTATGGACCTCATTCACAACGACAGCACTGAAACGACAAAATGCACACGACAAACAGGAAGTTGACTCTTTTTTATTCTGCATTTTTCTTGAGTGTTTTCTTCCTATCTAAGTAGGGCCTGGCCAGCCCGAAAAGAGAACTCTTTTCAATTTTGCACCTCTTTTACTAATTTTGAGACAAGAAGTCGAACTTTTTTCACTCAGGGATAAACAGCTCTACCTAGATCACCAAAAAATCCGAACTGAACCTGAAAGCTCCGGAACTGCTGGTTTTTTATACTCTGCGGACCCCCGCGAGGCCTATTCACGGGAACAGGAGTCAAGCCTTATCCGGTTTTTTGTCAAAAAACAGTTGACCGGGGGGGGAAAAAACAAGTTTTACTCTTATGTTGTTCCGAGAAAACCGGTCGTAAAAACTGAAAGGAATTGGCGTCGCGTCACGTTTTTGGTTCGCAAGAACTTACTTGCTGAGATTTATGAGCGCGCATGTGTTCACTTTTCTTGCTGAACTGACTCACTTCTAGTTAGTTTCACCTCTTGAATTGATGCACTTTCTCTCGTTTTCGACGCACTTTTGTTTTTTCTGAACCATAAGTCCGTAATGATCAAAAACAAAGGGGGGGTTTTGTCAAAAATTTAGTTGAGGGGTGTTTAGAAATACGAGATTTGCTGGAATCGGCAAAAGACCGATAATCCTTAAGGAATCTCGTGGGACGAAGAATGACCTCGAGTTCCCACGATCTTTCTCCCAAAAACGTGTCCTCTAAATTCGCTACGCTAAAAAGACCTTGCAATCCAAGGATATTCCCCGAATAAATTCAAAGGATTACTTTCCGGAAAAACAGTATATAAGCGAAGAGATTTTCCATACAAAAGACAGTCCAGTTCAGACCTCGCAATAGTCCTACAAATTTGCGTTTGGGTTCTCTTTGCATTTGCGTTTTCATTGCGTTTGCATTTTTGTTGCGTTTGCATTTGCATTTGCGGTTGTCTTATCATCTCCTTTACCACCTTAAAGAAATCAGACAATATTTTTGCTTTCTCTGAAAAATATGGTTAAATTTGATCCTGCGACCAGGGCCGGCGTCGGGCCCTGATTATCTGGTTTTATTTACAATCCTTTTTTTTCGATTCTTATTTGTTGAAAATTCCTCAATCCTTCTTTTCATCAATCGGAAGGAAAATTCTATTTTTCTTTGCTTGTCTGAAAGCAGTTTAAAAAATCTCTTTCTGACAGGACTGCTGAACCCTCTGATTGTAATTGGCTGTGATTCCCTGGTTTTTGCGCTGTTCGGGAAGTTTGAAGCTTTTTTGTGGAGCTCGTGGGCAAATAAAGAGTTAGTCTACAAATATCCGCAGAAGTTTTGATTTGAATATAAAATGCAACCAAAATATTGAGGACCATTTCAAAGTGATTTCCAGCTGATATTGGTATTTGTTATTGGATAACTATACTGTGAAGGAAGAAATGACCATATGGTGCATGAAGCTTGTAACCCAGAAACGGAATAGCGATTATTTTCTTTTCTCCATATATGGGGAGAGATCCTTCTCTCCAAGGTATTTGTTTCCTTGCAGCTGTTCCCCTTTTGTTTTGGTTCCCCCTCTCTCACGTTGGCCCGCATTAATGCGTGACGGTCGTTATTGCG
>CAJPEX010000014.1:286926-359370 GCA_905338405.1 Notodromas monacha | reverse complement strand
GGGGGGGGGGGGGGGGGGGGGGGGGGGGCGGAGGAATCCAGTGAAGGATTTGAAATACAGCCCCGATATTCCTCGCGGCAGGGAGCCGACATCGCCACGGATTGAGTTGAAAAAGATGCACTGCCAGAGCATGGGGGCCATGAACCTCGGGTTCAGCGAGTTAACTCGCTTGATCTTTTCCTCAGAGGGGGGAAGACACAGGAATTCTTATTTTTCTTTCCATTTTGGTTTTTCTCCTCGAGTGCGCGATTGTTTGTTGAAGGAAAAGTAAAGGTCCATCAGACAGGTTTTCCACCACTGCAAAGAGGCCAACAGTGCAACTCGATGTTTTCAAACGTGAAGAGTCGAAACTTCCGAAAAAGCGGCAGCGAAGCAAATCCCTGCGACTCAAATTGGTTAATGTTGAATTTGAAACGCGAGACTTGACATTTTTAAAATCGTGGAATATCATCAGAAAAACGACGAAACCAAAACTGAACTTGATTCGCATATGCTAATGGAATTTTTAAAGTGGAATGAAAAAGAACCGCAGATTTAGATTTCGGGAAGTGAGCATTAAAAATGCACGCCTCCGATTAGAGGAAACTACAGTACTGTATCAATTTTTCTCGTTTTTCCCATTTGATTATTTCTTTCCAAATTTGTCCGTGTAAACAATTTTTTCTGCGATCCCAGGAAAGATGAAAACGTCTTTAAACTGATGAATAGTTCCGTTTCCAAGTGAAATCTGAATTTCAATCCATCATAAACGTTCACGAAATTTTGAAGGAATTCTTGAAAACTTACGATGTAGCACAACTTCGGCAAAATTATGGCGAAAACTCCATCAAAATCAACCGACGTTCTTAATTCGTGAGAATAGAAAAGAACTCCTGACATTTCCGCTGGCACTGACAGGAAGCGGAAGAGACTTCCACACACGCAATTCCATGATACAAGAAGAAAACTAATGTTTAAATCGCAAAAATCCCTTTAAATGTCTACGGACACCTTTCAGCATCGCTCAAAGTACGAAGGAAAACTCACGTTTCCGCTTCAGGTCCAGCTTTGCCTTCGCGACAAGCTTCCTTTATCTTCCCTGCCGCTGCTCCCATTTCTATAAATTTGTCTCGTTTCAAACACACACTTCAAAGTATCAGACGATTAAAACGAACTGCGCAATCCCTTGAAACAAGAGTGGAAGAAATGAATGTACCTTTTCAAAAGTTAAATCAGGAGTGAATTATTCACGAGATAATCCACCATGAAACTCCGTCCGAAGCACGCGATCAATGTAACCAAGCAATCACACGTGACATCATGAAAGTTTGAAAATGAAGTAACCAGTCGTAATTCGCCATCAAATTTCAAAACGGGGAACTACGGAAAAGTGCGGAGCTTGAACAAGCTCGACCAAAATGTAACACGAATGAACTAGGATTTAATCATATTCCATAATAAAAAATTGAACAGTCTTTTGAAAAAAACCGTAAAAAAGTGCACGTGCCCAGGTGCACTAGAGCCACCACTAGAAAGCTAGGTTTCTCGAGAACACTTGGGAATTAAATTTAAACATGTTCCACTCTTTTCATAAAAGTCGACCATTTTCGACCGCTAGTTCCTAGCATAATCATTCAACTTTTCCACAACTAAGAACGAAATATTTCGAGCAAAAATCATCAACGACGTAAATTCAGAACGGGTGCTTCAACGAAGTCACTCGAAAACTGGATCCCGATCCCTCTTCACGTCCAAGAATAATACTCGCTTTACAAATAGTCACTGAATAACCTTCCTGAAATTTACTTATTATAATAGTATTAATAAAAGGGTCGAGTTTCACATTAAACCAGCTTCGACGAGAACCACCGAGGTATTATTCTGGTTACGAACAGCGTCACGTCACCCCCTCGAATATAATTTGAAGCGGGACTCGAACAAAAAATTATCCAGGATCTAGGGAAGTAATCGAATACACTTCTTCACTACTTCATTCAAAATAAGCTACTGAAGCTCAGAATCATATCGGATAACCTACAAGCCCAGCGAATAAAATGCCCAGTAAAACGCAGAAAATTGAACTCAGCAGGAAACGATTCCAGGATGGCCTGAAAATAATAAAACCCAGAATGAAATAACATCCGATAAGTCATTACACGGGCTATGATTTCTATTTGACGTTGAAGAAAATTACTCAAGTCCCGAGTTGAAAATTGATTTTAAATTAATCGGGTCAAACAGACTAATTTGGATAATGCACAGTTACTCAAAGCCTGGAACATCTTCGTTCTACCGCATCACTCCCGTTACACATAATCCTGTATCGTCTTTCCGTGTTATAAATGCAACACCTCCCGAATAATTCAGCGTAACCCACACGGGGCATAATAAACCTCAACATTCCATCGTTACATTCCCGTCGATAAATCCCAAAGGAGCTACAGTAAACCATCACCACACGTTGTATACAGTACAATACTGCATAAAGATTAACCCGAACTTATCACCGAGTACAAACACAAGGATCAAAGAAGCAACTCCCATGAACAAACTAGGATAACTGCACTCGCCACGCGTCTGCGACTTTTATCAAGCCACTGGAGCAACAGCAGCAGCAGCAGAAACGGCAAATGAGACACCACGGTCCAGAACCGGAATCAAACTGGTTCCGAAAACAAGTCGCGAGCGCAGCGCCAACCCCGAACTCAAAAAAGTATGCGTGCTCAGCAACACACATACCGTACATACACACACATACATGTATTGTACAGTATTGTATATGACAGGAACCACACGCGGGAAACCCGACTGGGGACTTTGGTGCCGGTCACGCGAAGGACTGCCTATGGGAGGAACGCGTCTGACTACTTCCCGGACTCCTCTCTCTCTCTCTCGCTTTTTCGGTCACTTTTTTATTTTTTGCACACGCGGAAAATTTTCGCCACGACGTGATGGCGTGGCGAGCGAAAAAAGGTTAAGTTGGAATAGTTCGATAACGACACCAAGAGGCGAGGAGGAGGAAGTAAGGACCCGGTTCGCAGAAAAACCGGGTATCGAAACCTCTAGAGAAGTTGTGAAAAGAATAGGAATGACGAGAAACGCAGAAAAACGAAGAGTTGGTGATACCGTATTGTATTGTATTGTACTGTACTGTGAAGCATTTTCCGAACAATAACCCCGGTTTTCCGTGAATTACTGTGCGTCGGAGAAAACGTTGACCGAAGCTGATAAAAGACCACCAAAACCGATAATTTCGCAATAAATAAAAAATCCCTCGAAATTAAAAAATTAATTCGAAGAAAAATATGCCGGTTCTACGATTTTGGATTGCCTTACTGAAGGAACTTGAATGGGCGGAAAAGAGGCATGGCAAATTCTCGAAATTCAGTTCCGGAAACATTTCATTTTTTATCGAAATTTCATGCGTGATTCTTATCCTGTACTGAACTATAATAAAGCACAACCACAATAACTCGACGTTGCCACGCTGCGAGTTTCATCGCTCGTTCAGCGGAAATCGTTTGTACAACACAAACGAGGATTATTTTCTTCTTTTATCCCCCGAACTGCCATTAAGTCAATCTCGCTCAGCAAGTTGTTCAAATTGCAAAAACGTGATCGACGCAGCCTACGCATCACGAAAATTTGCGTTCGCGCTCATCCGAGGGAACCGTGACCGCCGAAGGCCAAAGTTCATGTTCATTCTTTCTTCCTTCCTCCAGCTTCAACTTCCCAGGTCATATCTGAACATACCAATTTTTTTCAGATCGCATTGACGGGACTAAAGTTTATACTTGGCTCTAAGCCTCTTGCCGACGAAGATTCAAATTATTATTACGTTAGTTTTGGGATTCAATGCCTACCAAATTTACCATACTTTTCTGCTCACAATACAGTAGTATACGTCGATAAGTAAGTTTTCTTCATCATACTCCCAGAATAACGCTATTTGTGGTCCGAAGGATTTCTCTACATTTTTTAAAACTAGGAATAGAATCACCCACTACTGTCGAATTACGAGCAAATCAACGTGACTTCATCACAACTAAGGAGCCGAAATACAACTCTTGGTTAAGAGAATTTGTAAGTTTTGAGCTGCATTCGTTTTAGATGGATGGAAATGGGCAAAATAAAAAAAAAGATTGGACCATCCTTCCAATTGTATCTCGTACAGATTCGTGCGTAGAGAAAGCCTAGAGTTAAAAGGGGTCCCATTAATCACTTGTGCGGAAAATTTTCTCAACTAGTTATTTGCATCACAAAATTTTGCAAGTCCTGTACCACATTTAATCGAACATCAGCCGAACATACTTTCGAAAAAATCTTTGGTGCGGCCTCTGTTCGATATATCTGAAAACAATAAAAATGTGTGTTCGTACGTTTTCAACGAAAAAATATTTGCTCAATCGCGGTGAAATTTCTACGATGACGCGACCATATTCGAGGAGATACGATAGATTATTCAAGATAATAAAAATATTCACTGATGTCCGACGCTCGAAAACTGTACTATGAAATACTTTTTCTCATTTTTGAAATTTTAGTCTCGAAGAGGTACTTAATCTGAGAGTTGAGCTCGCATGTTAACGAGATAAGCAAGGCATTGCTCAAGACGTTGCCCTCGATGAAAATTCTCGACGAATGAATTGAGGATTTCTATTCGTCTTGATCGTGAAACCTGTTCAGAAGGAATTTCTGTAAATTTTAAGATATCGAAAAATAAAAACATTAAAACAATCCCTCTTGCTTTCCTTTTTAAAACTCTATTCTCAAGGATAATCCGAACATAAAATCCGTATAGACGAGCATAAATTTCTTCCCCATAAAACATTGCAATAATCATCTGTTCGCCGATTCGTCCGACAATTCCATCGAAGCAAGTCGCTACAGTCATGAAAATAATAATTCCTTCCACAACGCAAAAAAAAAGAAGAATCGCTCCAGCAAGTTCCAAGCGTTTCAGACAGGATGTCAGACCTGATCTTTCAAGAAACACGCGGAACTAAACGAGGGTGCAGACTGGTTTATGTTGACGAGTACGTCGCAAATTGGTCATAATTACGGCATTTACCAAGTGCGGCAAAAAAAAGTAAACGTGGCCATCAGCTCTGGCAAATTGACCGTCAAGGGCTATATTTTCAAAGCTGCCTCGGACCCGAACTGGCAGCTTAATTACCAACCAAGCGAATCACATACGCTTTTTCCTCCGGCTAATTCGCTTGACAGAAAAACGAGCCTCCGACTGTCAGTAAGTCGTTCATGAAGAAGATGATGAAGGAAAAAAAGGACGCAACCTTCGCTAAAGGCGATAAGGGGGGCAGTTCGTTACATATCCAAAAATACAAATAAAATACCGAGTAAAAAATATACATAAGCTAGAAAGAAATTCAGAAAAAAAATTCGGATCGTGATCACGACTGCGTCATTAATGAACTGTTCGCAAGGTACTGACAGGCTTGCCATGCTTTGATCAAGGCCATAAAGGGGATTTTATTGGCTCCCCAACTGGTGTACAGAGCCTTTTATCTTCCATCGATTCTTTTTTTTAAATATGTATAATTTGCTACCGAGTACGTGCATCGATCGACCCACTACACGCGAGCGTCACGTACAATTCATTCGATGCCTTTTTCTTGGACCACACTGGCGAGAGAAAGCTCTAGATTAGGGGGAACCGACAAGTGATGTGAACTTCTGGATATCGATCTTTCATGGGAACCCGGTGATTGCAATGACGTGGGGGATAATGATGATGATAAGCAGCTTTAAATCCGTACTGCATTCTCGAACAATTTCAATTCACGCGAGCATAACGTGCCAGAAAGCGTAAGTAAAAGTTCGGAGCCGAATACCTTTCGGATTTGGGCAACGACCCGGTACCGTGGAACCTTGATTATTCGGGTGAATGACGATTTTACTTCTTTCTGATACAGTACAGTGCTTAAAAATCTACAAAATTAGTGACCCAGGCGAACTTGGAATTTAAGAACAATTACTGGGAGTCATGAGAAGACAGTTAGTGACGGAGTTCAGGATTTGACTGACGGATAATTAGTTACATGCATAATTCATTTTTTTCTGAAACGAGGTTTATCGAATTACTGTAATCATTGAAAGATATTGCTTCGCTGAAACAGACAACTTGCTGAAAGGCGAATTGTCAGAAAATTCCAGAAATAATAATTTTGAAAGTTAAAATTTGGAATTTCAGATCTAAATGCCGAAGTTTCCTTGAATACGTAGGTGACGTAATTTGAGCGGAAATCCCATTTAATATATGGAAGAATATGTACCATATTCTTCCAAAAGCTGTAATATTAAAGAATGCACATGGGCAAGAAAGAAGTGCTAATGCCTAACTCCCACTTTCTGTACGTCTGAAGAAAAAGCTTCAACACAAGGGCTTACGTGAAGAAGTGATGTAATAAAAAAAATTCTAAATACTTTTGACGATAAAATCGCCCCGCGTTCGAAACGGGTTCATGTTAATATTCAGGGTCTTTCAAAATAAGTACAGTGTAACAATTCCTCAATCTTTCAAGACCTCCTCTGGCCTCGGGAACTTCACGAACGATCAATCGATCGATCAGAGTGCATGGAAACCCACTCACTCGACTTGACCCAATCGGCATTGCGATCGATCAACAAAATTGCCGAATTCCCGCCGAAGTTTCACGATCACGAAACTTGGCTGAAAGGCTTGAAAAACTCCACATCGAAGAAAAATTCCGATTTTTTTTGCTTCTTTTCAACAGCCATTGTCCTACTTTCCACGTAAAAGTTTCGCGATTGACGATCATCATTCGGAAATTCTGAAATTATGGCTTTGAAAATTCCCAGCTTACACTGCATCAAATAACCATGGAGTTTATATTTGGAAATACAGTATTCTGAAGCATAAACTACGAATCTTCTTCGGATTTTCAGAAGTTTTACAGCCTCTAGACAGTCAGAAAAGCAATTCTGGTCACGGGGACAAATTACTCAAATACATGAAGAATCTCTCAAAAATGTTTCCATCAATCATAGTCTTAATCAGTAACAAGACTAGAAACAAGCCGTTGATCAAGGATATGAAAAATGATTCGATAAGAATTTTCTTCAATTACAGCCCAGAATCGGTCGGAGTTTCCTTCACTATTCGACATTCTGAGGCAATAACCACAGCAAGCATTATCACAGGCAGAAAACTATTTTTTTTTGCACATGAAAAATGAAATTCCTGATTTGATTCCAAGAGAAGGGGTAATTTATGCAAGTAAATCATCGCTGCAGACTAACTTGGAAATATCCATGTTTGAGTCCTGTATTTTCAACTGCTTTCAAAGCACGACTGCTTGACGGTAATCTTGTAAATAGTATACACTATACAAGCACAATACATTTTGATCCAATTTTTCAGATTTATTTTTTCAAGCCATGCTAACGGTAATACAGCTTCAGTTCTTTTTCTCAGCTTCGAACTTGTGGCAAATCCTTCTACTGTATACATTACCCACGCTTCACGCCAGACAAATGGGCACCATAAGAAGAAATGTATTCCGGGCAATAAGTGCATTTCAAAAGCCTCTCTCGCCCAGATAAGATGGAGCCATGCAGAGCGAAGGAGCAACTTAGCATTCAAAGCGAAAGTTAGCCTTATTGATTGCTCAACATTTGCATTTCAAACCACGAGAACGTTCGTTTATCGCTCACGAATACATAAACGTTTCATGGGCGAGGCTGAGGAAAAAAAAATTTTGAGCCGAAGTCAATTTTGTGCGCGGCAAAAAAGCTTCCGTCACTTTAAACCGCAACAGCTCACGACTTCACAAGTGGGAGTGGCGCAAGCAAATGGGTCAATTTGAATCCTCCACTACAGTTTTCAAAAGGAAACGTGACCGACCTTCAATTAAATCCCAAATTATTTTCGGACCTCAATTGTACCAAATATATCTGGAAAAGTTCGATATTGAAATTTTGACAGTCAAAAATCCAGATCCATTATATGTGAACATTCGAAAACAACTGGCTATTTTTAATACAGTAGATTAAAATTAAAACGTCACAGCAGCAGGCAATGAATCAATCATTGTATGATGGGATTTTAGTCCTTCGTCTGTAGTGAATTCTGTGAATATCAAGAGGGCAACTGAAAAAGGCCACGCGAAAATAAGAACCGAGGGTAAAATATAAAAACACAAGACAAGCTCATAACAGATAAGTTTCTTCGCCTTTTGAAACTAAAACATAGGAACACAAGAAACAAGCTCGTACTACAGATAAAATTGTCTTCGTCTTTCGAAACTAAACTGCAGAAACACAAGAAATAAGCTTATACCATATACAATTTTCTTCGCCTTCTGAAACTTGAATTTTATTTTCCGAGGCATTTCGTGGATTTGGAAATTCTGTAGAACGAAACAAACCATATTGACATGAATGTTTTGCTAATGAAGAATTTACAAGGCAGACAAGTTTTAAAAGGCAAATGACATATTCAGCCGATCGCAAGTAACATGAATACTCCTGTGCATTCCTTTTAAAAATCTTGAGGGTGACGAAAGTTTATTTCGATCAATGGTACTAATATTTAGAGGGATACAGTACCCAAGAAAGTAATTATAAATTTGAAAGACAAACTAAAATGTGACACAATTAAACGTTTTTTCTGAGTTCTTTCCCCAAGCCGTTCTAAAGCGATAAAATCACGAAGAAGTCGCTTTGAAATTACCGAAATTTTAAGAAATGAATGGTACTCACTCAGCCATGATTTTCTTGATGCTCTTCGTTCGACGAAAAATATCAGATAAAACTCGAAGAAATTAACTCGCGAAACACACCTGCAATATAAAAACAAACTTTCTTAGACAAAATAACACGCAATTGTGCTCGTTTCAGAACGGAGATCCAGCGATTAAGTGCGCAGCAGTTGGTTTCGCCTTCGCACCTAACTTTTGCTACTTAAACAACCGTCTTACAAGGGGGAAAGCTGATTCAGCATTCCAGGCACTGCTAGAATTATGCAACATCACACAACGATGACTCCACAGTAATAGGTACAAAGCGAACGCGGGTTAATTCAGCATCCCTGCATAACATCGATAATCCTGTGGTCGTGATATCTACAAGAATAGCGCTTCTCCACTTCCAATAGATGATAAATTTCGTGAATAAGTTAACACCTCCCGTCAAGGCACATTCATCCTTAAGATGACTCCATCGGACTGAATCACAGGCGAGTACGTGCGAACCAGGCAAATGCTCGACGCGGAATGCATGCTTATCTCGTCCCCGCCGTCGGTCACAAGCTCGCAACCCTGCCTGCGTCTTCACTCCGGAACCCCGGTCCCCATCACTTGCTGGGCTGGATGAACCACCCAGTTGCTCCCTGCACTCTGACCGAGAGGTCGCTGTTGGGACGTCTAGCCCTTACTATACTGTGTCTTCTGCATGACAGCGTGGCCGTCAGTCAAGCAACCCCTGGCCAGTCACTCCCCAGCCTCCAAATGCAAGCCATATGTATGGGTCGGCCAAGAGCCACGGGCCCGAGCTAAGGTACTCAGGGCCACTCACAGTGCCCAATCTTGAAAATGTCAGCGGTAATGGCTCCAAAGCGGCGACCTAACACGTAAAAAGAAAATGTTTTTCCTCCCAAAAGAAGGGTGCTCTCCTTTGCGAGAATGCATCTACAATACTGTATTTCTTCCCTTGTGATACTGGATCTCTTTTTAGCACACACAGAGCTACCCAAATTCAAGCTTCCTCATTCAAGCTGTGGGGAGCCAGTCTCTCTCTCTCTCTCTCTCTCTCCAAGGCACCATCAGTGGCTTCCAGCGAGTAACTTCAACTGCAATGGTTTGGTACTAAATAATGTCTGGAAGACTTCTACGGAAAAATATGCACATATTGCAAGAAAAAATGCAGGTGAGGTTAGGTTAGGTTTTTGGTATTATTTTTTCACCCCGATTTCAGCATGAAATTTCCTATTAAAAAGATGCACTATTTATAATTTTGGGCAAGCGCGCCCCTCATGAGTTGGAAGTACTGTAGATTATGAGTAATCAAATTCTAAGAAGCCTGGTTCATCCCCACCTCAAAATCGCAGTGCCTGGCGTCACCTGGCACTATGACATCTAAGATTCTTGATGATGATTTTAGTACACGAAGCTATAATGATGGTTTTAGGTAATAAACAATTTGATATACAGTATCATCTCTGTGAGTGACACAGTACAATTCTGTTCAGTTCAATTTTACCTATGTGTGAAGAAGAATTTGCGGAGCTGCTTTAACGTTATCTTGTGAAATATATTTAGTATATTTAAACTAGGAACTCTTAAAAGGCTCTGTCCCAGGCTGATCGTTGTGTTGGATTTGAGTTCCGCCTAAGACTTTCGGTCCTCAATTTATAAAGTCACTCATTGATGGCGTTAAGAGAGGGAGTGCCAGTGAACAGCCCCCTGTAATGGAGGGGCGCGAGTTTCGTGGCGCTGAGTTGAAGACAGCTCAAACGTCCAGATCCTCCGGCTCCACCGCAGAGTTCCCTTACAGCGCAAAGCCACGCACAGTAAAGGCACGCATCTTATAATCACATGTCACACAATGTAACACAGGTGTCGCTACCAACCCAACAGCACAGGCAGCACTGGATTATTGATGATGATGCCCGACCGGGGCACCGCATGGGTCATACACTCATACTTAATATAATTATTAAAGTAACCAATCTAACCATGTCATTGCCAACATTTTGTATGACAAATACTCTAGTAATTTACATATATATATAGCTAAAATTAACAGACTGTTTTCTGAGAAATGGGAGGTCTAAAACGAGGGCGGCACCCAAATTCGAAGTTCTGTTGTCAATGCTGAGCACAATGCACGAAGCACTCATTAATTTATTCAAACCATTCTTAAAAATCACATTTTGAAATATCATGCAATATTAGCATGAAACATAATCCCCAAAGACATATATTGTAATCATACTGTACTGCAGCATATGTTGCAGCTGGACTCTCATCTACGATTTAAAAAAATTCAGGGGACCTGGATAAGTTTTTTATGGAGAGCCTCTGTTACATGGATAGAGATCCCTGTGGGACAACACATATATTTGTGTACAGAGAAAATCTTTGTAGAAAAAACCTTTTTTGGGAGATCAGGGGGAGTCTATTTTTATTCAATGGGCAATTTATAGATAGATAAACAGAGAATTTAAATCGATGACGTACAAAACCATTAAAGTTTTATACTGCCGTATGTAAGTGCAGTACGAAAAATTGTCTCATCTGAAAATTTGCTGATTCTGTTCAACATTTTAAAATGTTTCACTCCATCGCAGCTTAATTGCTGGATTAACTTGTCCCCCTACAATATTGTGCTAGATTGCCACGATTTCGAAATATGTGACATCTATGAGCGAGAGAGTAAACTAAAATTTGACTTGGTCCCTAAAGTTACTTGTAGATGTCGAACTTGCTTTGTAAAATTTCGTTGTGATGGGTGGCATAAGTCTAGATTTTTGCCCTTCCTGGCCGCCGGCCCGCCCTTTAAAAACAATATCTTTTCAAATCATTATTTGAAGAAAATGAAAAGGAAGCCTCCCTTTTATTCCGTTATTCATTAGAAAGCATTATTTATATGTGACCATGATGGCGAGGCACTTATGCTGCGTTCATTTACATGCGCATGCTAGCTGTAAAAGTTTCATGTATTTTCTCAGTTATATACAGCAATTCTTTAACATTTTGCCACACGTTTTTAAAGATGACGCTGATACTGCTACTTGTAATTCTCGACTTCCGCGAGTCAGATCCTTCGCATTGTCTGCACGCTGTACTGTATAGTACAGTACAGTACTGCTTCACTGTACTATCCACTCCTCCATCTTTATTGCACGTGTATTTAAGCATGTGAAATAATCTTTTTTGTCTGGAAAAATCTGCCTTATTCGTTGGGAGGCATAAAACATGTGCGGATGCACCATTTCCTTTGCCAGAAATCCTCCACAGGGATATTGTCAATTTCATTCCATTTTGCATGTTATTCCTGTCTGAAAGGGATCATGTGTAAAAAAATCTAATGCGCGACTGGAAAGGGACAGTCAATTATCATCTCTGGCTTTAACCCTTGGATGGCAGAGGGTTCTTTCCCATAGCAGGACAAAGTTAGATTATTTTCGCATCCTTCCGCATTTTCATCATATTGAAGGTCAGGAAAACCCTTCCAGATGGGCTGAGGCAAAGTTGGGATAAATCCAAAAAAGCCAGTAGACTGACTGAGCATTTTTTAAATTTTCTGGCAAAAATTTTCTGTCCCCAGAAAAGAAAGCATTGGGATTTTCCGGACTTCGCCCTAAACCCCCTGTTGACATTTTTTTCTTCACCTCTCTGAGGTACAACAAAATTTCGCGAAAAAAGTCCAAGTTTGCCGCCTATAAGGTCTAACGACTTCAAGCAGTTTGCAAATGTAGTTCTGAGAAACTCCTTGTATAGCTTTGTTTCCAAGAGCCTGCTGGAGGCTGTTCAAAGAAAAATCAGCACGAGTAATTCTTGCTGTTATTGGTTCCCTTATTACATCCATAGAACATTCATTTGTTATATCCACATGCATAATTCTTCAAATGCAGCGGAACTCCACATGCTGGCAAACAAACACGCCACTCATGAAAGTCATACTCGCATGCACATGAATGCACAATGAGACACATTCTCTGGGGGCGTCACGGGTCTCTGCTGCTGGTTCCTCTGATCATGATGTTCCAACTTCTTTTCCGCAGTTGGTGTGACGTTATTGACGATCTTGTTTGCTATGAGCAGAATCGATGACATCAGGTCAGTACGGTATTGGCGTACAATTGCGCAGCTCAAGTTCCTTGAGAGTACCAACTACCGTACAGTGAAGCAACACGGATGCGCGTTGTTTTTGCCGCATGCATGCTGGAGGTTTTCCCTCTGCATTTTCTGAAAGGAATTTTCACTTCCCCTGAAAAAATAAAGTAACAATAGTTTGTATGATTTATAAGCGTTGCATTTATTTATGTATTCTGTGGTGCTCAAGCCGTTTTATTTATTCTTGGGAAAGCGTGATTTCACGCCAGATGAGTGTAACCATCAGCACTGCACCTGTGTTCTCAAGGTTGTAAATTATTTTTCAAGCATATCTAGAAGCAGATGATGAATTTCAGGAAAAGTGTTGCATAAGCAATTTTCGAGACATTTAAAGTTTAAAAAAAAAATGCAAGATAAGAGAGCTTAAAAAGGGCTAAAAAATTACATTCCCAAATCTTGAAGAAAATGTACCAAGCATAAATAAATCAATGAAACCTCGATTCTTTCCTATTTTAATCCTAGATTTTAAAAATTTGCGTTGGAGAGAATACTGGAAGTACAAACCCCTGCAAAACGCGAACAAAGCGTCGACGTGACAGCTGCCGCCGCCGCCGCCGACGACGACGACGACAGACGATGACGCAAGCAGTCACCAGACTCACCACCATTCTAGGTCAACTCGAAGGCGACCTGGATTTTATTTTTATTTTTTGGAAGTAAAGGATGAGCTGGGAAGAGAGTTGTAGACGAAACAAACAACGATGCCTTTGTGAACGGAATTATTCGGTTCCAAAGGAAACTGCTTTGCCTGAAGAGCATGTCAACCGACTAATATGACAGTTATAATTGGTGATAGAACATTCAACATATTACCTCTACTGAGTGCAATAATCTGAAGCTACATACAAAATGACCCTGTCTGTTCCAGATTCTTTCAAAAGTTTCATCAACTCTAAAACATTGAATTGGATTGAACAGCAAGCTTTATTTCCGCTTTTCAGCATTTACAAGGTTCAAGCAATGTTCCTATACATGCAAATCACCTCCCCCCCACACACATTCATCCTATCACATTCTTCACTATTGGGGACAGATGTTTTCTCAGCAATATAAGTTAGTGTCAAGCTGGATCAAAGAGTAAATAAGTTCATAAATGAATAAAAATAATGAACCCGGGACAGGGGCAGGAATTCCTTCTTAGAATTCCTGGGTTAAGAGTTAGGTATATTTCACAAGGAATAATCCACTACTCAGCAAACTCTTGCTTCAACTGAATAACTGGAATAAATCTGATGATGATACTCTTCTCCGGACTTTACTAGGTTAACAAGTAATATTTAACCTTCACAAGGCTTTATACTGTAGTCTTCTTCAAAAGGTTTATCATTTGATTTCAAGGTAGTGGATAGAACTCTAGAAGATAGCAAGGAAAATACATTAGTGATGACACACTTGCCTAACATTCACATCAGAATCAAAAACAGAGAAACAAGCCATACATGGATATATTGAAAGAAAAAAAAAATGCATCCCAAAAAGTGTAACCGCACAACTGATGTAAATACATACACTTTCTTCCCTACTCTGGTAAAAATATCAATAATGAGAATTGCAGCATAAAGCAATTAGAAATACGTAAATCTGAAATAAATTAATAAATTACCAAATAAATATATGTTCATGAAATAAACACTCGTCTGATAGAACGGAGAGAATGCTAAGCACAATTAAAATTCGTTAAAAAATCTACGGTATGCTGTTTTGTCGATGAAAAACTTATTTTACCCGTGGTCGATTACCTGAAGCAGGATCCGCTATCCGAGGCAAATATCAGTGAGAATCCGAGTAAATTTTTCTAAAAACCCTACATGCGAGGCGTCCATTATCAAGTGCACAAATGCAAAGTAGAACCGCAGTTATTGATGATTTAATCCATTGTAAAATCGAAGAACCGTACCCGGATTGCAATTCAACCTGAAGAGCAAGAAGTGCGCTGTTAATTTTAATTCGAGCCCCTCCACTTCTCTCCAAACGACTGCCTGTCGTCCTATCTATTTGATCATTAGATGTACAGGAATTCCAGTGACGTTTCCTCAGGTAATTCGTTAATTTTTTTTGAAAATGGTTAAAATTTTAAAAGACATCAATACGGCGTTCATTCAAATACTCTACTGTTCCATACACAGCACACTCTTGGATGAGACACGCGCCTCTGAATGGTTAAAATGAAATTGAGAGAAATGTCTCGATCTCGATACTGCTTTAATTTTTAAAACTCAATTTTGCCCGTGATTATACAGTATTCGCTCATCTAAAATTTTTTTTAATTGTGTTCGTGACATTCTAATAAGTATTTTTCGTTAAATGATGAATTAATTATTGCATTCAGGAAGCTGCACCCATCAGTCAACTGTCGAGATATTCGGAACTCTACCATTTATAAACATTTCTTTGAATACTTTTTGCGACGAATAAAAGCATTTTGTCCTTTATTTTCGTGGCAAGCAGATGAGCCATGTTTCGGGGTCAGGGAACTGAACAGATCTGAAATCAGCAGACCGGAACGTGCAGGTGCTTACAAAATCGAGGCTGACTGAATTTTTCCTCAGAGAAATTTAATCGAAGGTTTAAGTATGATGCGTTTAATTTTTTGTTGGAAAATTTTTATTGGTGCAATAAAAGCTAGTGAGGTGCCCAATAATACGACGCGATGACGAGTGAAACTCACACTTCAAGGAAGTGCAGTAGTCCATTAAACGTTTCTTTAAAATTATGCGTTTTTTTTTCTGTGGAAAGCTTCTAGATCTAGAGACATTTCAAATTTTCGACTTTGAAATGACGCAATGGATTCTCCTTTTACACTGAGGGCAAAACGAGGGATAAATTAACCTTTAAAACTTGGGTGTATGCATACATGTCAGATGTCCAGTTGTATTTTGTGGATTATATTTTCTTTTATTTTTGTTATCCAATTGTGCTCAGTTTCCTGCTCTGAAGTGATTAAATGTCTTTGAGTGGATTTTGTTTGGGTGGGGAGGGGGTTTGGATATGGAAATCTTGATTGAACCTTGTGAATGTTGAAAAGCGGCAAATAAAGTATTCTTTTTATTCATTTAAAACTTTCAGTGAAGATAAATTCCTTCCATACAAACACATAACCAAGTAAATACTGTACTGATGAATACGCGTTTTCCAATGCTATTTTCGAGAGGGGTTGTACAATATACTGCCAGAAAAAAAGAAGCGGTGATTCACACAGTATTAGGCACTTAGTGATTGAAACGGACACATTGATGGAAATTCGGAATTAGCGGTAATCAGTTCAACATGTCATTAGTTTTAAAGGGTAGAAAATTCCTGTTCGGCGGCTTGAATATAAATTAGAGGCACTCTGCTCTCGGAATCGAAATGTTCAAGGCACCTGTTCCGTAAGTCACTGTATTAGCTTTTATATGGGAGTTGAGTTGGGTGGGGAGGGGGTTTGGATGCGGGAGTCTTGGTTGTGCCTTGTGAACGCCGAAAAGCGGCAAATAAAGTTTTCTGTTCATTCATATATGGGCTCAAGTTGATGTTTAATTCCCAGAAAACACCGACTGATGTTGCAGAGAAAAGTTTCTGAATGCTTTGATTCATTGAGTTTACGATAGATTCATTTTCCAGAGTACTTGTGGGAAATAAAAGTATTTGTTGGAGCCAATGGGCCTATTTTATGCCTTATTGGAAGTAACCACTGCGATTTGACATTTGACTAACACAAAAGTCTCTGCTTCAAAACTTTCCAGCCAATGAACTTGATGTTCATAAAAATCCTGTACTGGCTTACCAACACTGATCCAGTTAAGAAATATCAATTGGGCCAAAAACCAAAATTGCTCTTGATCAAGTACTCCTTAACTTGGAAAATTTTAAAGACATCGCAAGAAAGGGCTATAAATTCAAATGGTACTGTAATACATTACTGTAGTTCTCGAAACGATTATCAGCAACTTGAATTTGTCCATAAAATCCTGACTTGAGCTTCTGAATCCTGTAAAGATATTTATAATGCAGTTTATTCCGGTGGTTAGCCTTTTTTTGCATTGTGAGAATAATCAAGGAAATGCTTCTGGACACATGCACTATAGATGTTTGCAGAAGCAAATTTCAGTCCCAATTAATTATTTTAATTTATATATATTATATTAATTAAATGTACAACAAGCAATTTCAGACCAAATTTTCAAAAATCTCCCTAACTCGAAATATTTCTGAATCGAATTTTTTGCTGGTCCCTTCTAATTGGAATTGGAGAGGCCCGACTGTACTGTACTTGCTTCTTCTTCTTTTTCCCGCCACTTTCGCTGTGACACATCCATTAAATGTACAGTATCTTCCGTATATTCATGGGGTGACAGCGGAAGTGCGGTTGTCGTTCGTGAATGACGACGAAGCTCTAACACTAGCAGCTGCTCCCTTCTCTTCTCTTCTGGCACGTCAACGTCGTCTGTAGTGGTGGCACGCGAGTGCCGGAGTTTCTCCTGGAGGGATCGTCAGCAATACGAACGGGGCTTGACAATTTGCTGTCAAAGAGTACAGTACTTATTTTTCTCGGACATATCGCGAAGAAAAATATGAGGAATATACGGAGAAACCTTAGATACAAGCCTGTTTCTCGTCGATTGATCATGATATTCGGTGATACTGTACTACTGTGTCAACGTCGTTGAATATTTCGCGGTCGACGAAAAGCGAGAGTTTCCGCAAAAGGTAGCTCTAGGGACGATACGAGGTTAAGTATGTAGGGAAATATTTTAGAATATTTAGATTATCTCGGCTAATGATCGGGTGCCCGTGTCCTGATGATCAACCGTTTCCCGCATGATTTATTGTAAAGAAACAATTTTAAAGTCGATTTTTTTTTCAATTTCCTGATGCAGACAGGCATTACTATAAGACTCCCTCCAAAATGCAAAGAGCCGTCATCTTGTGGAAGCTCTCGTATGTAATTATTTGAAACTCCATCGAGTTTGTGTTGTTGCTTATTCTCGTGCCTCTTACATTTTTCTAAAATATTTTTAGGTGTCATAATCGTAAGTTCTCGTTAGTTTATTTTATGTAGGATGAAATTCGAAAAATGAAATGAAAAGGCTCAGACTCAAGCCATGAGACTTATTAATATCATGTCGTATAGCAGCTTCGTTTCATCCAATGATATACACTTACAGTATACCGTAATTTAAATTAAAGGACGGCCGATCCCAGCTTCAAAAGCAGTTTTCATCAATTTCCTTTTTTAATTTTATCCTGAGGCCGAAGGACGAATATTCGATTTCCAGATCAACTGTATATCAATATAGTTGGTACACGTGAGCAAGTTTTTCTTCGTGAAAAGGCATTCCGCGATTTCAAGAATACCAATTGAGAGGGTAAATGTCATCGTAAAAATATTTGAACGAGTCAATGTACATCGCGGAATATGCAAAAAGATGCTAAAATACCTAAGTGATAGACGTTATGAAAAAATCCACGCGTAATTAAAGGTCAAATTTATTGTTTTGCTAATCTTCAAAATTTTGCTACCGAAAATCTTGGTTGGTTTACTCTTTTTCTATGGGTAAGATCGAAATAATTTGAAAAAGGTCAGATTGTCACGTCAGACACTATAACCCTAGTTTAGTCGAAGAAAGCGCAGATGTCCAATATTGTATTTTCTTCTGGAATTCGTCATCGGTACTGCATATGTTTTAGAAGACAGGTGAAAATTTATGCACAGCAGTTTTAAAATTGATGAACCTGCTGTGCATTTTGTCCACGCATAGCCTAACAAATGAAAATCTATTTTAAAACGCAAACGCCGTCATGACAAACTGTTTCACAGACGTATCTTTAACTTTTTTGACGCTCCACGGAAACGAGAGAGACCGGGTAAACGAGTCTATCGTATACAGTATTCAGAAAATATGCAAAAATTTCCACATCTTATTATATGTTTAGTTTCTTGAGCGAAACCCACGCATAATCTCATTTGCTTACGTAGTTCATACGACTCTCAGAAGAAACGGAAAACGTGGGCGTTGAATGCGAAGAAAAATAAAACCCACAACGAATGAAGTAGCATTTATTTCCGAGACATTTTCAGAGAAAGTTCACCGCCTTCCTCTCGAAAAGAAGGATCTTTTTCATTCCTCAAATGCGAGTCATACGTTCAGCAAAGAAAAAATGTGTTTAAATCGAAAAAGGAACAAACAGCTTCATGGAATACGGAAATTCGTGCAAAGAATGATAGATTTCGCGAAATCAGGCTCATCTGCGAACTGAAACCTCGTCCCACGGAACCAATGCACTATACTTCATGAAATCTTCATTTTGATTGAAGCTTTGCGTCAGCGTCCTTTGTTTGGGCTTTGAGTGAGTCCTGCTAATCGTTTTTCCAAAGCCCCTTTGGCAATACAGGAGAGACGTTATTCTCTTCGGTAGACCCCGTTACGTCGTCTCCAAAACTAACGAAAAACTACTGTTCGGAAGGTGAGTACGGCGGAGAAAATTGCCCTCCGAGCGAAAACTACTCCTCCTACTACACATACGTGTTTGTAGTCTCTAACGCGCGGCTTAGGCGACGTTTTAGGACCTGCTTTAGTGAGTTAAAAGAACATTACGTTAAGAAGTATCACGACATTGACGTACGCTCTGTGTCAACATGGAGCTAAATAAACCCCGGCATCGATAAACCATTTTTGATGTCCATTCGATCAAAAGAATGTCACAGGGCCTTACAATATTTATTAGTAAAGCCTTATCTCCCTCAGACGAACTTTAATTATATACAGTATACGGAAATGTACCTTGTACTTGAAATTGGGATTAAATGATAAATGTCAGGAAGTTGATAAAGCATTGAAAAGTACCCCGTGATCTCAGGAGAAAAAAAAAAAACTACGAGTACGAATCAAATAAGTGTGAAAAATATGACATTTTGGAAATACTGTATTTGTTCTTCCCGATTCGTCTAAATTTCAATATAGCACTGCGGAATCTTATTGCAAAAATCATTATTAATAAAGGCAAATGATTTAATCTAATGAATTTGTTCATTAGGCCCCTGCCCAGTTGGCACAATGGTATTTAAATGTATGTTATCGCCCATTTTAGTTATGGCAAAGGTTTTTTCCGGGTCCCACTGACTTCGTTGCAATAAAATTGTACTGCATTATATGAGAGTATTCATGTCTGAATCTTGCATCCATCATTATTTTGTAATATTCAAATTATACAAAGCAGTGTATTTAATCGAGCACGAGGCACAGATTTTTAATTGAGAAATAAGAAAATTAGTGCACGTAATATACCCATGCGGGTGCAGAGGGTTCATTATAAAATCATCGGCGCTAAATATCAGCTTTTTTTCTGGTACAGTTATTATTATAAACACAGCAGCAAAATGGAAGAGAAAGAGTAGGAAATTAAAAAAAATTGATCAAAGTTTATTGAGCCTAAATTCACGCAATTTAATTTTCTGGTATTAAATGCAATGCAATTTTCAGCCCCGAAAAACTGGGGTTTGCACCATTTATGGATATGGGTCTTTTCTTAAATTGTGAAGTAAAAAAAAGTGTCTATCTCACACAACAAATGGTTCTCAATATATTTCTGGTGGCCATAGGGAGAGCTTTAAAATTTCGTAAAACACTTCCAGTGAATAAAAATTATCAGAGAATTCGTCGTATTTCGTACACGTTTCTTGACAAGTAGAAAATTAAAGTTCATTGACAAGGTCAGCAATGTCTGTTGAATTGGATCAGAGAATGACGAGGAAATAAAACTACGACCATGAACAATGGACAAAAACCATACCCCCTACTTTCATGAAAACGTTTCGCCAACAGATGCCTGCAATCTAGAAGGAATTGTAATCACTTCCTTCACAGATCTGAAAACCTTGTTAACGGCATTCCGTAATGGCCCAGCAAAAAAAATAACATCATGAGGTTCTATACTCAGGGTCACCTATTGGGATTCCAGAACACAAAGAAAAACATTGTACAGCAGAGGCGAGAATGAAATCTACCTGTTTTTTCCTGGTGGCCAATGTTTTCGAGTTCAAACCTGATGATCAAAATTTTTCAGAATGTTCGGAACGACTTTAGAGGATGAAAAAGACTGATTATATTTCAAGTGATCTGAACTCCATTAAAAAATCTGGGTAATAGAAAAAGTTTTTTCATCCATCTACAAATTGTCCATAAAGTATTTATTTCAATAATCTCTCAGGGTTCAGAAATTCCTTATTTACTCACGCATTGCTGGAGTATTATTTACGATGCGCAAGAATGTTTTGCTGCAAATTCATTTTGCGGAGATCAAAAAGTTTGAGTTTTTTATAAAGCAAAAATAAACGAAAACTTTTGTTCGTGTTTATCTTAGGTTAGTAAAAACATACGTACATAACTCCTCCGTCAGACGTAATTTAGTCAAGGAGCAAACTAAAAATTGGTTTGTGTGCACCTGGAAAAAAATCAGAATCTGGAATTTTTTTAAGTACTTGAAATTTGAAATTATGTTTGGTTTTATTTATGCTGATTTAGAAGCAGCGCATGAATCTGCCTCCGCGATTTTCATAAATTGCACGAAGATCCACACGATAAATGCGAAAGCTTCTGAAAGCAAAATACAGCAAGGCCATTTTGAAACCTTTCGGAAGACTCAAATGACAAGCAGTATTTGCTTCCCAAATCAACTTGAATGCAGTACTGAAAATACTTCAGGGGATTTCATATGCCTCCAGACTTTGAAATCCACGTCAATGCAGGAAACTGGTGATAAAAAATAATAATTCTTTGGGTGACCGATGAGTGAATTACACGTGCGGGGGCGGGAGATAAGTAGAGCACTTCGTAATCTTGCTCACAACAGACACTGGCAACCAGCTCCAGTCGCCCACGCAATGAAAATAGGAAAAAAGGACTTTCATCTATTCCTTCCCTATATACAGTATATACACTACGTATACCGTACTGTACTGTCGACAGCACGAAATTCCGCCTTGGTGAACTTTTCAGTTGAATGTCACGAACTCGAACCGAACAAAAGGGGAATTTGCTTCAACCCACGCATGATTTTCATGGCCACTCTTCCACTAAGGAACAGTCCAAGTTGCGTTAATACAACTGAAGTTTTTCGACTGCTTCGTCGAACTTCGCGGGAGATCAACTGAAGCATTACTAGAAGAGACTAAATTATTCGATCGGTTGTTGCCTTTTGGCCTAGATAATCTAACATCACAGATAATTTAGAAAAAGAGAGAGAGAAAAGGATGGCGGGTTGTTCAATTTTTACTCGACATTATATTTCCAACAGTCCTGAAATTCTCGTTATTAAACGCATGTATCTCAGGTGATATAAATTTAAAAAAGTTTTCACGTAAAATTTATGTCTCGTTCTTGTTCGCGTCTTTTGTCTTCTGATGCAATTTTAAAATTTTCCTTTGTATCATATTGTAGGTTTTTCAATATTTCTGACACGAATCATATCAATCTTAATTTCAAACGGAATTCTGCTTACAATTTAAGTTGACGTGGCAGAAATGTACAAGGCTCTCAACAGGAATTTCACGATATATTCAAGTTTACTCTGACCGATTTGAAATTCGGACACATTAATCAAAGCCCATATATAATCAACGTAACATTTTGAAATGAAAAATTGCACCTTTAAAAATACAGTTCATCAAATTAAATTTTCCGTGTTATAGTTGGTATTTGCGAGATAAAACCCGGACTGAAATTAGCAGACGAGGAAAATGTCACACAAAACGCTGAAATAATTGCGATGAATATCGCGTGGGCTGCTTCGGAATTGAAATCGGGAATTCGTGTCATATGAGAGAAATCCAAATTCAGTCGAAGAATCAAGCTCGAACTCCGAATTAAATTGACGAAGCGTGAATTCCCAAAGAGGCTTTTAAAAATCATTTACTGTATTTCTTTAAAATTAGTTTTTAAGAAAGTCCATCGCGAAGACAATAATTTTCACTCAACTAATACTCGACTTATTTCTCTTGAATTACAGTATGGATTAACGACACTAGTATGCCTGCTTTGTGGATTCAGGAGCTGTAAAAAGTAAATTTGAGAGTTTTTTCTCCATAAGCGTCATGATTGTTTCGTATTACACAAACAATCTTTAAAAAAAACAAGTCTAAAATTTAATCCAAAGCACCACCATTTTCAGTTCAAAGGTGATGCGACATTTCATCAGCATTGTTCAAAGATATTCTGCTAGTAAATGAAGCATGACAAAAAAATTGAAGGGTTCATCCGATTTTGTAAACACGAAATGAAATGGAAGTTCGCCTAGAATTTCCAGGTTTTGTCATTTTTAAATCTTGGGGTACCAAAAATTCGGCAACTTGCACTTGATGGCGTCCTATACAAGGTATATTCCAGTGCGTGAATAGGATTGAAAACTCGTCGAATCCCTGCGATTTAAAAAAAAAAAGCCTTTTCGAGTTGAGCAAAGACAAAACGAAACCCTGCTAAATAAAAACCAGAAAGAAATCATTACTGATACCAGGCCACACGTAATTGCGTGTGGCCTGGCTCACGTTTTATACATCGCAGTTTGATTCTCGTCTTTTTTTGTTTTGTTTGCCATTTATGCTGTATCCCGCCTCGGGTTCCGTCACGGCCATTCTCGGCGCCGATCAAAAACCGCGTTGGGACCCTCGGAAATGACCAACTCTGCGCCAGGCACCCGTGGTTCATCAATTATTTCTGGTAACGAGTGTGTGTGAGTGTGCCCATATCAACATCAGATTCTCTCTCTCTCTTTTTCTTTCAAATCACAACCCCCCCCCCCCTCTTATCCACATCAGGTTTGATTCGCTTTCATCCCGCCGCTTTGTTTTTGCTGATGGCGTGAAGTGGCCGCCACCGCGGGACGCCCTTTTGTCTCGAAGATTCATGGATTCTATCTGGCAAGGCTTCCGGTCGGCGGTGGCTTCCATGGAAATAAAAATAAACGTGATTGCGCCCTGAAAAATGGTCTCTTCACCTCGTTAACAATGAAATCAAGGCGTACAGCATATTTGCTGGGCGAACATTGAGACAGCAGCATTGTGGAGGATGGGATGTTGAAATTTCGGAGATGGAATGCATAAAAATGCCTTATTTATTATAAAAATTATATCTTCCACGAAAAATATACATAAACTTTATTGCACACTGAATGAATGTCTCTTCACCTTGTAAACTTGTTAATAACTACGAAACCAAAGAGTACAGTACATGAAAAGTATTAAACAAACACCGAGACACGGAAATTCAGATGATGGGAAACTTAGTCAACAAATAGAGGGGATCGATTAATTAATCCCTTTGATTATTTTTTGCCGTTCGCGTTGATTTCTACCAAAGCAGACGAAATTCACGGGGTTTACCTTCGAATGCTGCGTGAAAGTGAATTATTCGGTAAGGTTTGTACGATTATTTTTCCCTGAAACAGTGCAAAAAGTAATTTAACACTTCGATTCGATTTTTTACTATTTCACAGCAGGTGCATTCAAAAGCAAATTGTAGGGAATTTAATTTTTAAAATGCGCATGAGAAATTCTAGAAGGCCGAAGTAAGAAAATGTCTTGAACAGTAGGATGTAAATGAATGTGTTGCTGACATTTTCGAACGGCAAGGTTGAATTTTCTATGTTGACGATTTATGTCACTTACTGTTCCCAAAAGAGCAGAAGTAAAATGTCTTTTTTGCGTCTGAATGCCATTTGAAACTGAACTGGTATAGTTGTACGTATGATAATGTCTCGTAAGGGGTGTTGAAAAAATCCACCTCTTTTCTCTGGTTTTGGTTTATGATTTGTTTTTTTTTCATGTATGCGTTACAAAGTGACTGAAATGTGAAAAAATTCCCGAAAGTAGTACTTTGGGGGAATCATCCGAAAGTGATTATTGCACTGGAGTACTCCTCTAATTGAAAAGGGATCCAAATCTGATACTTCTTGTGATATGCTGACAGAAAAGTCGTTTCCTTAAAATATCGTTTCCTTATTCTTATCGTTTCCTTAAAATGTTTATTAAATTCATAGAATCAGCTAGAGATAAAAAAATCAAGACCATTACTAAACAAGTTTTTGGATGGAAAAAGGAAAGTGCCAGAGAACGAACGAGATAATGTACTATCCCGAGTAAAATCTGTGGATCCCGCAGATTCACAGATCAATTTCATCAAGACGGGTCATCCTTTAAATTAAAAATACTTCCTTTTCAAAACAGCGTGTAATATACTTGATGAAAAATGACGCAATATAGTTTGACACTCAGCTCTTCTGATACTTTCAGCGATCGATGACATTGATCGGTATCCGTTCGAATCGACGAACTCTTCGAAAGTTTGATCATGGAAGCTTTTTCCTTATATTCACAGTTTCATTTTTTTTTCAAACAATATTCTTTGAATTTACGGTGGGGGAAAAGCAGAAGTCAAGAGATTGATTAAAAGCACAGAACAATAACTACTCTGCGATATTCTATCTTGGTTCACCAATTTTTTAATCTACGAAAGTTTTGGTGTCTGAAATATTTTCCTTTTCGAATTAACAAAGCATTTTAGTGTCTCATTTCTCGGATTCTTCCTCCACGTGGAAGCGATAACGCAAATGGGTTTTGCTAATTTATTTTCTATCTCATACAAGAGTTTACGAAGTGTCCGAAATTATTATAATTTCTGGAAGCAATTTTCTCTTAATTAGATCAAAAGTGACGATCAGATCAGAAAACCTCGCCTGATCCTATACTACGAACTCCAGGGAAAAATTTTCTTTACACCAGGACACCAATATATTGTCAAGGAAACTAAAAATTATAATTTGCATAAATATTCATCCATTAAATCGGTGACTGATGTCGTGGTGTATTTCCGATGAAAAGAAAATCGCGCTTCATATTCCCTTTATTCCTAAAACCTTTGAATTACTTCTCGCTTCCTCTATAAAATTCATTGAAAATGCTTAATTCATTTAATCTGTAGACTGCATAAATTGCCGTTTTAAAAATATCAAATTAATCAAGATTCTTGTGTTTGAAGCTTCGATCACTGTATCAGGGATCCTCGCAGACTGCTGTCTTACTATATATATTTTATAGATTTGAATATTATACGATCGTGGCCATAGAAAAAGTAATCCGATCATCACTCACACGATTTCATTCACCACAGAATTTCTTAGAAAACACTACTCTCGAATGAAGCAAGTACTCAAGCAATCGTTCCATTTGTAGAATGGTGACTTTCTGATACTGCTTATTTCCTTTTTCCACCTAATATTCCTAGGCACCGCAACCACGACCTCCCAGGCCATGATTTGATGACACGTAATCACGAATATAGTGAGCGTGAAGAAGCAAGAGCAATAGACCCGGGGCAACTTCTTCAAAGAAGAATACAACAAAGAATCAAAAATACAGCGATGAAATAAATATGTAAAAAAAAAAAAAAAAACGAGGGCCTGCATCCGAGCCAGAGTATATAATTGCCGGAAGTTCGCATCTCCCCCAAGGCGAGGATCGTTTTCTTATCCCTCGCCCTTCTCGCCGCCTCAGGTACACTTATTACCAGCCTCCCCGTCTTTGCCGTAATGAGCCGGGGCAATTACTGATGCACACCTCGGTTGAGTCGACTGTTCGGGGAGGGGGAAGAACCGCAGTAACTAAACCCTGCAAGTAGACGTTTGTTTAAGCTTGTCTTGACGTACAAAATAAACACGTCTGATACGAATTCGGGGATTCATTTTGGCGCGAAATTTGAGAAGAATTTTTATTTCGCCTCGAACAAATTATATATTTTTTTTAAAACAAAGCTTCATTTTTTCAATCATTCAAACATCGCATCCTCTATAAAATTC
This sequence comes from Notodromas monacha, assembly GCA_905338405.1. Classification (NCBI taxonomy): domain Eukaryota; kingdom Metazoa; phylum Arthropoda; class Ostracoda; order Podocopida; family Cyprididae; genus Notodromas; species Notodromas monacha. Next base: position 332,689 of record CAJPEX010000014.1, on the reverse strand, counting down.
ATTGAAAATGCTTCATTCTTTCAATCCGTATAGACTGCATTTATTGCCGTGTTTTGATTCCAAGAATATCAAATTAATCAATATTCCTGAGCGTTCGAAGCATCGATCACTGTATCAGGGATCTTCGCGGACTGCTTATTCCTACTAAATAAATTTTATAGATACTGTATAAAAATTACACGATCATGGAAATAAAAAAGTAATCTGATCATCACGCTCACGATTTCATTCACCACAGAATTTCTTAGAAAACAATGCACAACTCTCGAATGAAGGAACTTAAAATAGAAACTAAACTTGTACCGTACGCCGATAATCATAGACAATTTTAGAAATGTATATTGGCGACTTTATTTTTCCCAAAAAATAGACCAGATCAATCCTTATCATATCACGCTTCACTCTTGAAAAATACGTTCAGATACGAATTTTCCCACGTTGAAATACATTTACGTGAGTTTAATTGACAAAAAATTGAACAAATCGTTAGGAATGCTGATGAAACTGGAACCAGCTTATGATTACATTCTATAAAACTGATGCCTTCAAAGCTAAAATACCTTCCTTAATGGATGAAGGTAAATATTTTTGATGCTTGAATGAACAGAAAAGAAAATTCAGCCCTTTAGTGAAGGGGACAAACCATCTTCGAGAATTCGATCGATTCTGTTGATCGATTGGACTCTTTAAAAATAATAACTGCCCTTGAACTTCCGGTTGTTCCAGATGATTTCTATGCGGGGACACGCATAGATATTCCAGCAGTTTCAAATTTCAAAATCGAGCTGCAGTTGTTTTTTCCAGATATTTTTTTCTGGATTTTAATCGTCTTAGAATGACTTCATGCGCCGGGAGGCGGAGTCGGCACTTTTATGAGTTCTCCATCTTCGCCTCTCTGCCTCTCTCTCTCTCTCTTTCATTTCTTCTTTTCACTCTTTCTTGCTTTCCTTCCTTCTCATTATGCAGGAATTATGATAATGGTGAAAAGCTCCCGACGGAGGCGATCACAAGTGTTGGACACGCGTAAACGAGCCCATGGTTCCGTCGTCGTCTCCCAGTGGAATACATCAGCTCCCGGGTGAAGTTCTCGTTAACAACCTTTATTTCTTCGCCCTCTTTCCTTTGAGGCACCTAAACTTATGCTTTCCCTGGTTCGTTCGGGATGATTGGACCAATTTTCTTCACGATATTTTTTTCTTTAAAGTAGGCCTCCAGTTTTTTTTTTTTTCCCGTGTAGTTCTCCGAAATTATTCCCTCGGATTCCCTGGTGGTGCTGCGATACGACTGTATTTCTTCGAGTTGAAATGAGACTTCAGGGTGACAAAAAACGTCGAAGGAAAGAAAAACAGATCAATCAGCAGAGATGGGATTTGAAAACATCATCGTCCAGATCGATGGTATTCGAGGGATGTACAGTATAATACCGGAAGAAACAGGTTACATAATGATGATTTGTCAAACGCAGTTCACATTTAAAACGCGGGGAACACCTGAATTCTGAATAAGTGTTCTCTGAAAGAGAGGCACAACCAAAAAAGTGAATGTTGAAAAGAGGCACTCAAATGGATCGAATAACCAGATTGTTTCCCATTAGATCGATGCCTTTCAGCTTTCAACTCCTAGTATAACTCTTATTATAAATTTAAACTCTTAGTATAAATGTCCATTCAGTGAAGCGAGGTGAACTAAAGTCCAGCAATGCTTAGAGATATGAACCCTTATCCCCCTGATAAATCTTCAGGATTGTTTTCTCTTGCACAGTGATGAGCGATCCAGAAAATGACTGGGATTTTTAAAAGCTTAGAACATTCCGCGATTTATTCTCTGATCTATAAAAACATTTTCTATAGACGAAAATTTCTTTTTTTTTAACTTTAAGAAGCGACGAGCCTAAGTTGCTACTGTTGCTCAAGTTGAAATACTGTACAGGTATCGAGAAGAAGCTCGTTTTAGTATTCTACGAGTGATACTTTTATGGTTTCAAAGGTGATCGAACGAATATCAGGAGCATTCACCATATAAAGTAAATTTATGAAATCAAATCTACCCGGAAAAATTGCAAAACATTTTTTCATTCATTAGTTTGAAAACTTCTTGAGAAGATTGCCTCGGTGTCGAAAAATTTTTAGTAGACGCGTAAACAGTCAGCTATGCAGCATTTTATGGTTGCTTGAAGTTATTGTGTTTTATGATTATCCAGAATTTATTTCAAACAGGAATTTTCGGAAAAGCCTTCGAGGAGAAAAGGAAAAACTCTGATGGAAACATAATTTAACTCTTCTATCCTAATTTCGCTTGCTTCCGGTGCAAAAAAAGTTTACTTTTGGGATCGATCCATCTGAGTTAGCCGGTTAATTATTTTGAGATACCGTAAGTCGATGTAGAATCAGGAAAAAAAGAGAGGAACATATTTCCATCAAGGTTGCATTCCTCGCCACCCTCTCGAATAAATCAGGGACAGTTTTTGAAAAAATTCTCAGAACGAGTTAAATCATGAGTCTGAACATCGGAACATTTTTGCGCTGATGTGCTATTTTCTCGGATCGTACACGGGAAAAAAGCATTTTTTTAAATGATGACATGACTATTCATTCTGTCGAAAAATGTCTGGTAAAACCAGCTACATGGTCCTCGTGTTTGTATGGTTCAAATTTAGTATTTCTGCATTCAGTACTCGTGCAATACTTTATGCGTTTCCGGAATTTTAGATGCAGGAGATAAGATTTAAATTGTGCTCGCAACTTTTCCGACGATTTATCTGAATTATATCCAACGTAATAGTGCACTGATACTTTTTTTTTTCGAGGAAGATCGATGCATTATGCGAATTGAAATCCACAAAAAAAAAAGAGAAACGAATCGCACGAGGTCCACGCTAAAGGATTTTCCCTCAAATTCGACCGCGAAATGGCACAGGGACAGCGAAATTTGCGGTAGAAAACCCTTCTGAATTATGGAACTCGGAACCTCCCACGAAAGCAACAGCAAAAACAACAACAAAAAATACAAAAGAGAAAAACCTCCGTTGATCATTTCGTGCCGCAGAAACGAAATTTTCAACCGGGTTACGCGGTCAACAAAACCAACGGGGAAGCGCTTGAAAGTCCGCCCATTTGCCTAATTTCAGGTTGCAATCCCCCCCCCCCCCCCTCCAGCAGCACCAGCTTCCAGCACACAACCTGCTCCTGCACCAGCAGCGAAAGATATCCCCGAAAGTCATCAACCCCTATGCCAAACCCCCCAATTTCAGCCGCACAAGTCTCAATTTCTCCTCGCGAGCGCAAAAAAAAAAACGAAATTCGGTGATGCTCTCATATATGTTCTCTCGTCTTTTTTCCCCCATTTTTTTCTTCTAATTTTTTCGATATATGCAACTGGAGGTGAAAACAAGTAATTTGCGCAAGACATACGACTTTTTTTTTTATGCCCGCATCCCCGGGGTCTAATTAAACGGTCCTGTTTCATTTTCCTCCAATATGCGGCAACCTGTGCTTTTCTTCCTGGGGGCGGATTCTCGGTCGTGATTACCCACGCATGACCGTCTCATTCGCTCGAAATCAAGACAGCAGAAGACATTCGGGCTTCAAAAACACACGAGTGCCTCTGTCAGCGTATAGGAGAAAAAGGTCGAGAGAGGCGACCTTTCGGTTTAAAAGGCCACACGTGCAGGGAATCATGCGCAGGGCGGCTTCAATTTTCCGCCACCTGCCATGTTTATCCACTCCTTCCCCCCCCCCTTTTTTTCGGATTGACTCGAGGGAAGAGAAGGATTTTTTTTTTAGTATTGAGATAAGAAGAAATTTTATAGTATTGATGAATCACAGAGTCGAGTTCAGAATGTCAAAGGATTTTTTTTCAGGGGGATCTGAAGAACGAGGCAGAGCTTTTTTCCTTGGAAAATCGTTCGGAGATTTCTTCAGATTTCTTAGCCTTCAATTGAAGGGGGAATTGGTTCGAAGTTTTATGCACTTCATGGAATTCAGAAAGAGACAGGAGTTTTGCTGTTGGATTACCTCTTTTAAATTGAACTTTTCCGACGTCGAACTTCAGCACGCAAGCTCTTGAATTTTTATGCACAGGCACGGTTTCAAAGCCTGAGACATATTTTTGTTTTCGAAATGCTTGACATTAGTAGTAAATTTGTCAATAAGCACATTGAAAATTGTATCTGAAATATGAAGCAAGATCAATCAAGAATATCATATTAAATTGAACAGCGAGCTTTATTTTCCACTTTTCAGTGTTCACAAGGTTCAAGCAAGGTTTCCACATCCACACCCCATCCCCTACCCATCACATTCATCCAAACACATTCTTCATATCAGCATTGGAAACAGAGAAACAAGCTGTTCATGGATATTAAAAGAAAAGAAATTACATCCCAAAAAGTGCAACCACACAACTGATATAAATACAAACACTTTCTTCCCTCCCCTGTTTACAACAGCAAAATATCAATAATAAGAATTGCAGCATAAAGCAATTACTAAAACCAAATTAAAGCACAAGGTTTTCAACCCGGTACAGCCAAAAAATCCCTGAAGTCCTGACACCTTGGGTAATACATAAAGGCAAGGTTACTCCTGGCGTCCTGACAAAAATATTCTGTGACAAGTTTAATTTTCAACAAGATTATTCCAGTCTGACAAGGTTGGGTTGCCTGATGACGTTATTCCAGCCACGTATCCCTTGTGCAGCAAAGTTGAGATATTTTTCCAAAAAAATTTTTTTTTTTTACTGGGCACAGAAAATAAAAAAACCTACTTTTGTACCACAGCCTAAGTCTGGAAAGAGTCCGATGGTTTATTCTAAGCTGCAGCAAATTTTGAATAAAAAAGAATAAAAAAACTTCTCACTCTGGGTGGCGTTTTTTTCCGCATTCCTGTCATAGAAGTTGCATGGGAAAATTCTGAAAACAATAGAAAATTCTCCTTCCAGATTTTTTCCAACTTAAGCCTTCTCAACCTGGGCACATCTCAGTGACCTTGGGTCAAACAGAAATGCTTTTTCCCCTTGGAAAAATCCCAACTCTGCCATGCACTGAGAACAAACCTTCCTCCATCCAAGGGTTACGTGGCAATCAGCTGGTCTCCCGCCATACATGCCAAAATTTTCATAGGCCACCATATGAGAATACAAATTTTGCAAGTTCAACTAATGTTGCAGGCGGGATAAGGACCCAGCAGGGATTGGACCCAATAATGAGTAAATATTTCAGGCATCCAAGATTCTCTAGTGGGTAATGCGGATATTTGATGCATTTTCCCACTCTCCTTTTTTGTTTTGTTTTCTTTCTCATGCCAAAAATGGGATTGCATGCATTCGCACTGCGTCTATACTTCCTGATGGAGAGCAAAACAAAAACAAACAAAAAAAAGGGAAAGGAGAAGCTCCTTTTTTCCCCGCCTTTCGGGTCGTGACGTCAAAAGTGTGCGACATATTATAAGAAACGCAGGTCGTGTTTCGCTTTTTTCGCACACTACCCCATCCATGTATGTATGTGCTGAACATGTGCATGCAGGGGTGCCAATGCATTTCCCGAGTGGGCTTCTTCTTCATTTGCAACTCATTCATCTACTCGGGTGGTCTCGGATTCCCCACAGATGCAGTATGAGATATTCGTTCTTTCTTTCTTTCTTTCTTTTTCTGTAGGAGTTTCTAGATCCGTTTCTTTCTCTTGTTTTCTGGCTTCATTTGCTGTTGGATCTGCTTGGTCACGGCAACAGCCGTCTGTGTGTTGAATAAGAAAGGGGCGGTGTATATTTGCAGGGATAACCGAGGCAGGAGACCTTATTTATTTTCATGTGGGGGTTCTGAAGCACTTTATGGCAATAACGAACTTGTTCTTTGTCTCCTTGAATATGGAGATTCATTCCCTGAATTAAAAAGATACTTTTCCTGGAAATATCAGTATATAAGATATCCGATGCGAAGAGCAGTTTAATAAATAATGTTTCGCTAAAATCTCGCCGATAAAAGAAGTGCTTCGGAGAATATACAATCATTTGCAGTATGAAGAATTTCGATTGATCCCTCATGTGAAAAAAGCTTCTCTGTCTGCATGAATTACTGGAAGCTCATTTAGAATTTGTTAAAAAAAATTCTCCGACATTTAAGAGAAGTGTGACGTTGAAATGCTCCAGTGGAGCTTTTTTTAGGCTTAAATTTTTTGAAATGAAATTATATACTAAGCTAGAAAAGAATGTTATCAAATTTCTGAACGGAGCATTTGTTCATATATACTGGAGGTCAAGCTATTACACTCTAAAAATTTCCACTGAATTTCAACCGAGTGCGTTTTTTTAATGACGCTAATTTTTATAGTTGAAGTAGCATCGCTTTGGCCACCTTGGACATCTTGAAGGTAATACTGTAGTTTTTATTTCGTGCTAGAATTGAAAGGTATGCTAGCGAAAACTGTATGTGTCTTTTAAAATTCATTTCGAAGCAATTTATATGATTCAATCCTACACACAAAGGTACAAACCCTTAAGTTCAAAAATAAAGTTTTCTGTATCTGTTTATAGACACTCCTGACTCCTCTAGCGGGTTCAGAGCTCTGAACAACGACGTCAGAAGGCACCGTTATATACTTTCGGTTTCAACAAAATAAATTTCCGAAGTATTTCGTTAAAAAAAACATTTAAATTAAAGAGTAATCTGAAAGAGAATCGATCTCGGCGGAATCACGAATCGCTGCCGAAGTCACGCAAAAAGTCCGAAAATTTACGCGAAGTAAATAAATGAACCAACACTACTTATAGACCTAATTTGTTTGCCACATATTCTAGCCATTTTACAACATTCACAGAGTTGCGTCTCAACCGGTGTGCTCCATCTAAAATTCCGATGGGCTCCGCGGATATTTCAGAAAATATAGCGGAAGCAAAGCTCAGCAAAAAGTGAAGAAACATTATGGCACGAGTTTCTGCAGAAGAATCAATAATTGTTTTCCCACAAAAGGGATCCAAGAGGCTAAAAAAAAAGCCTAACGAAAATAATTTTTTTATACTACTAAAAAAACATGCACAAATCAATATAAAGAACCGCTGAAATGGAATTTACACGATGCTGGAGGTGCTCCTCTGGCACAGGAATTGTTCCCTATATAAGATCATTTCGCCATTTTAATAATATTGTGAACTTTTGATCTACAATAAAGGCTCTCAACACATTTCTCTCTTTCTCACATGCTCAGCTCTAAGCATGAGCGAAAACTTCTAATCCACATGTAAAGGCGCTTATTCTTCCTCGACGCTCGGCTGAGCCTGGCGCTCAGCTTTGCCCAGTGCCCAGTTGGACGGTCACGCTACAGTGCGAGTCGCTCTAATGAGCTCGCCTCTGTGACAGCAGCATCAAGCTCATCTCGTCTGGGTCTTCGGCAAGAGAAATAAACACACATGTACAGAGAAGGAGAATAGAAGGGCCGACGGGCGAATGCATTCAGAAAACCAGCAGCAGCAGGTGAGTAACTACCGAAAACGAGCGCGCTTAATTCCGGGGGCAGACGGGATCACGGCAACAGGTGCATGCCTTCCGGGGCCGGGACCCAGCGGCCTTATTTATGCGGCTTTGACTAACGAGAGCTATAGCGGGTCTGTGATAATGCTCTCCGATATTAACGGAACACGAGATTAGCGTCATGGCTTTGTTAGCTCAAAGACTATTCAGTAGGAAAAAAAATAAATCAAAGCAAGAACTAAACGAACTACACAGTATATATAACGAGAACTTCAAGGCTCTGCACATTTCGAATCGCAATTTTGTCGAGATTAATTCGCTTTTCAATCGATTTCCGCAACACGAAAAAAGCACGGTTGATTATAATGAGGAAATTACTTTTTAATCGTTTGAAGAATATGTTGAGATGGTTTCCGGTGTTGTTTTCGAAAGCATAAATTGGAAATTTGGCTTTTTTTAAAACCTCCCGATGCATGTCCGGGAAAGGATTGCAGCAAAATAATTCCAAAACATATGGACGTTCCAGATGTAAATGCAGATTCCACATTATGGTCAACATCTAAATGAATACCATCTACAGTCAAACCTCTCTAAGTCAAACTTCAAGGGACCAGCAAAAAAATTTGACTTAGGGAGGTTTCGAATTGAGCTTCAATACAAAGCCCTTTTGTGTTGGGAAACATAGAAAAATGGCTCAAAATTGTAAATTGTAATATTCTGAGGCTAAAATTACTTCTTAAATGAGTTGAAAGCATCCTGAACTTGGGGGCAGGGTTCATTTTCCCAATTAAGTCTCTCACTTCCTTTTGAAACAAATCAATTTATGTTTTTATTGCTTTTTTTCCTTTTTGTGTCAAGAAAATAAAAGCCAACAGGCCACACAAAATTTGACTTATGGAGGTTTGAGGGGAAAAAGCCTTTGACTTAGGGAGGTTTTAAATGCACTAGTTGTGACTTTTGTGAGGGGATTCAGAGTTTCAGACAGGACTTGAAAAAAATTTGACTTAGGGGGTATTTTGACTTCGGGAGGTTCGAGTTATTGAGTTTCACCTGTATTATAAATTGACTTTCTAAAAACTAGCTTTCTCGCAGGAAAAAGTCTTGAAATATGTAGATAGAATGCTCATACATTTTTTCATGCTTCTCCAAAAATAATAACTCTTTGGATTTCACAGATTCACCATTTTTTAAATAAAGTGAAAATAAATGGAAGTACCCCCATTTTCAACGTGATTGACTGGAAAAAAGCGTGATTGTCTTAAAAAAAAAAGTAAAAGTTTTCTTTGAAAAACGCGGCTCACAGGGATGAACGCTCTTCTGATTATTCTCATCTATCCATCAAACATTCTTTATTCAGTTATTCTTAGTAAATTTGAAAAATATCGTAAAATAATGATACTGTGCCACAATATTCTGCTACACAATGGGCTTTTTTGTGGCGCAGAATCGATCACACAAATAATCGAGTCAAACTTTGAAATTACCTCGTGCGCTGAGTAGATGTCAGAAATGAATGTAAATACGAAATAGTACCACTTTACAATTGATCTTGAGTACTAGGTTTCAAGTGAATACAAATTGTTTTTCGAGAACCCATGTGGCACTCGACTCTGATGACAAAGGCATATAACCTGCAGTACCTGCTTATCAAGAAGAAAAAAAAAGTCGGGAAACTACCAATTCATTCTTTCTTCCCTGCTGATGACACTTACGCGAGGACACAGCACCGCATTGCTCTGTGGTTTTTTTTTTCAGAGCCTGTCGTTTAATTTTATGTCATCAAGACCTGTAGTGCAGGCTGTTGTTCTTGGGCGTTTTTTGTTTTGTTTTTTGTTGTCGTTGTTTGAGGACACCAAGAAGCCGTTCCGCATTATTGACAGGCATAAGCGAGCGTGCGGCTTCTTGGCGCACCGCCTCCGGCACTCGCCGCTCTCCAGGCGCCCTTGCCACCCGCCCCATTCAAACGCTGACCCCTGGACCCAACACACCTGCACCTCCACAAAAGAAGTAAAGAAGCAGGAGAAAAGAGAAGAAAATGTGTCAAAAGAAGAAGAAGAAGAGGGAGGAGGAGGAAAAAAGGTATAGGAGGGGCGGCGAATCTCGGTGGAAATAATTGCAGCAAGCCCGTTCGCGTGACTGCGAGTGGCGAGTGATGCTGCTGTCCGCGTACGCGCCTATTATCGGTTGGGCCCCAGCGGCCGCGTATTACGCGTCATCATTTTGGGGCCCGGGTCTCTCTTTCTGGGACGAGGGAACTTTATTTTACCGCTTGTTTGGGGATAATCTTTGGCCGTGTGGCAAAGAAATGATTCCTCGGGTCTAGGCAAGAAGAAGAAGGGTGGATCCTAAGGAGACAATCACCGAAAAGCCTCAGATCCGTCTCACCTATTTTTTTTTCTTCATGCATCAGATATATTTTTTCCCCTCATCCTGTCGGATGTCATGTACAGAGAGAGAGAGAACTGATTCACCGCTCACTTCCCACTTCAGGGAAATGATGCCGTAGAATGATAATCCCTGTCTAGCAGCATCTTCTCGCTACGAGGAAAAATATGAAATCCTGCGTTTGACAGTCTTTCTTTCCCACTTGACAAAAAAAAAAGAGGAGGGAAAATAATAATTTCTTTCAGCAACACATCTCGAAAGATCCGAACAGTTCGCCGAAAATCTCCCGAATATACTCGATGCCGTATTTTTTGGGTATTCGTCATCAACTCTATAAAAAAAAAAGAGGAGGGAAAATAATAATTTCTTTCAGCAACACATCTCGAAAGATCCGAACAGTTCGCCGAAAATCTCCCGAATATACTCGATGCCGTATTTTTCGGGTATTCGTCATCAACTCTAGATTCTAGAAAATAGGCCGCATTTCGGTCTGATCTTTGAATAATATCAATTTTGAATGCTTCTCCAAAAAAATAACTCTTTGGTTTTCACAGATTTACAGTTTTTTAAATAAAGTTGACCCCAATTTTCAACATGCTGGACTGTAAAAAAGTGTGATTGGCTTTAAAAAAAAAAAAAAGTTATTTGAGCACTTTGAACACTTTGAAACCATAAATTTTGAAACTTTGAGCACTCCATTTCTTGCGAAAGCAATTTTAGGGGGTTTCCCGCGTGAAGACATTAATTTTGTAAAATCAAAAACTTATGAGTTCGTGCATTTATACGACATTTTTTTCAAGGTTACAAATATTTTAACTACATCATCCAAGTTTCGAATAATTGTCCCAGAATTCCTTGTCGAACAGCGACAAAAAGCAGCCTATATCATTGGAAATTATACCGTCTTCCTCTTTCTTTCGTTGAGATCTACCTTTTTACTGCGTGTACTGAGTATAATTTATTAAATTCAAGACGGCTGGTGAACAACCTGGAAAAACAATAAAATATACAACGGAAAGCGAGATTAGAATGCAAGTAAATATTTCGACATTTTAAAAGAGAATATTATTCGGTCCTTCAATTTTTTTTTCAAAATTTGTGGGTAATCTGTTGAGATTATGGTAGAAAAAGTTTGCGAATCGTCGAGTAATATTCAAATATCTGAAAAAATCAACACATGCGAAATAGACTAGATAAAACTCTGCACAACAATCAGGCGAGAAAAAAGACAAAGTCGAATATATAAAATAGAAGAATTGTACGAGTGCGTATTTTAAATTTTTTTATTCAAATTTTTCGAGTCTTTCGATCAAGTTATTGTGGAACTATTTTTTTAATATTAAAAGACAGGCTTCAAAATACCCTATTATTCGTTGAACACGATTTTCATGTCGAAAAAGCTTCATAATTATCTCAGTTCAAAATTTAATTTTTTTCAAGCTTTGAGAAAATTATAGAAGGCCTCCTAATATTTTAAAAATTTCGTTCGTATGCATATACGTTCTCGAGCCAAAGAAAAATGCTAGGAATTCTTCGCGTGTTCCCAGGGAAGGTTTCATCAGTTGCAGGGGGCGTTGAAAGGAATGCGTTTTATTTCAAAAGAGTCGACAAACGGATGGGAAAAATCATGAAGCTGGCTGCTTTCCCCCTTGTACACCCCCCTAGGCAAGGATCCAGAAGCACCCCGCCATTGAGAAAAACTCGCGTGAAAGCAACGAAAACGCGAGGACGAAATCACGATCCCGGGTCTCTCGGGAATGAAGCGATACACTGCGCTCAGACGAGAGACTCAAGTATCGCGACTTCGGTAGCAATTGCCACTGCTGCTGCTGGTGCATCTGAACTGAAAAAAAAAACTACAGCATTAAAAAAAATACAATACATGGAAAGGGAGTGAGAAAGAGAGTCTTGGAGAGGCTTCTCTCAGCCAGTGATCGAGGAGCAATTTTTCTTTCATTCATTGCCGAGCACCCGGGCATCCCAGAGTTCAAAGGTCTTCTGGGCTGCAGTTGAGGTCCATTCATTCGCAACCGCACTTGATCTCGCAATGGATTTTTCCTTTCGTTTTTTTTTTTTTTCATCTTCCCTATCTACCTGTCTCTTTCTTTTACCCGCTCTCTGCGTTAGCTCGTCTTTTTCTTTCTATTTCGGTGATCCCGAAGCGACGGGCCCAGGATTAGACATGCATCAATTCCGGAGCACGCTCATTGCTTCTCGCACGTCGCCCTCCGCGGGATGCCCCTTCGGCAGTGCAATTTTGCTGTTTCCAGCTTGGTGCTGGCAACAGGGTTCGTGTAATAAGGGATCCCGGGTAAAATCGGGAGCACACACATGTATCCTCAGACTGTACGTATACTGTCTGGATTTTATGGATCGATGTATCTCATCAGATTCGCCTCTGAAGTTTCATGTGATCTACTGCTCGAGCGGTAATTTCTTGACGAAAAAAAAAACGAAGAAAAAACCGGCGAAGTGAGGAAACGTAATTCCGGTCTCGCTTCCCCCTACTACTCCATGAAATTTAAATAAAGCGAGCTTTAAAAAAAATTGAAAAAATACGATGTGTGGAACCTTATATTCAGGCGAAAAAAAAAACCATTTCATCGGATGGTTACCTCAAAGTCTACTTCATAGTTCATACATTTGGATCTTGACAAGTCAACCCTCCGAAAGTAAAAAAAAAAACATCCCTAATTTCAATTCCCAGTAAATCCCAGGCCAAATCACCTGAAGTCCAATTTGAACATCCCTAATAATAACTCGGACGATTTTGGGTCAAACCCTACCCTAGTCCAAATTCGAAGCCTTTTTTTTTATATCAAACTGGGGCTGAATTTAACATATGTTGCAGAAAGCCAAAAACAGAAGCCATTTAATTTATTTGTGCTCCCCAAATAGGATTAAGCATCCTCTTGCCGGCAGAACATCTCGTGAATTACAGCAGTATGAATATAGTTATATCTGTAATTTGGCCAGAAAAAAATTCCGATGTTTAAGATACCCAAATAAAGCCCAAATTCCGAATTCAAGAACTCGGAACAATGGTTTTGTATTATCCCTGCGCATTAAATAAAATGCTAACAAGTAATCTACTCACGATTTATTTAGTCAAAATTATATCAATAACAGTGAGTACCGCACAAGGACGTCCAAGTGCCTGCATAAATGTTTTCTGCGAAATTTCCGTCAATACCTTACCTTAACCGATAGATTAATGATCAATCTAAATTGATATCAAGAAAAAATGTACAATTCCTTTTTCTGTGTGAAAAGTTTAGTGTAACTCACTCGATTTCTGACTTTCCAAAGTCCATGCTTTGTAAACATTTGAAGTGCATGATACATTGTTGGACCAGTGAAACATTATTTCGTTTCTTTACAAACAACAGTCCCGTACACGTGTTCAGAACACAAAAAATAAGAAAAAAACGACCACACATCCTGCTATTCAGAACAAATAACTGCTGTAAATGACCAACTATATACGGTACTCGCAGTCATGTCTGCGGTTTTCATTGGAGAACTTCCGCTGGTATTGCGATTATAGTCTTGAATCCTTCGGGAAAAGCACGACCAGGCTTTGAAAATATGAGCACAAGGGGAAAAAATAGTATTTTCCTGGTCCTCACGATCCTCTGATCACGTATACGCATATAAACGTTATAGTATATAGGTATGTTTTTTTTTTTTGCAGGAGGTTCTTGGGTGTCGACAGCGTTTGTCTTCTCTGCACATCCGTGACCATAACGAGATTGATTGCGTCTAAGTACAGTTCTTGCCGACTTCCGGTCAGCCTATGCAAGGATAACACATAAGTACTTGGGATTCACGAGCGGAAATAAGAGGGTTCCTGCATCGAGGACAAACCAGAGCCTGATGGTCGTGAACAAAAGACCTCCGCAGGTATGAATCTTTGGGCTGCATTTCCCCTATTACCCAGTATCTGGCCTTCAAAAAGAACTGAGAGTGGAATTACTTCTTTCGCTTTCTTGTCTGTTTCCAAGAGAGTGGAAAATGAATTACACAGACATTGTCAAATAAGGGGTTTTTCATGGAAATGGTTTTGGGTCGTTAGGTCTTGGATTTGCTGAGAGCTCCGGAAATTAGATTAGTTGAAAATTTTGAATAAAAAAAAATTTGTGCAAACTTTCATCACAAAATTTCCCATAATAACAAGAAGTAAATAAAAAATATATTCTGATCAAAAAGATATGAAAATAGGTCTTTTATTTGCTGGGAACTCCGGAAATTAGATTAGTTGAAAATTAAAAAAAATTCGTGCAAACTTTCATCACACAATTTCCCATAATTGGAAGAAGTAAATCAAAAATATATTCTGATCAAAAAGCTGTGAATATGAATCAAACAGATATGAATTTCATTGTGGTGATATTCATTACATAGATTACAATCCAAGTCGGGAACTTATGACAAATTTTCAATTTATGCATATAGTCCAAAATCATAGAAAAGGATTTATTTATTTATCTTATGATCAATTTATTTTTTTGGAGCTGATCAAATATTATACAACAAAATGAGAGCTTTTTTTAAGCAAGGCGCATCAGCAAGTTTTCCTCTCAGATTTTTTTTCTCAACTTGAAACCACAAGAAAAAACATTGACTTCCTTCCTTTTACCAAATCACAACATTTCAAAATCAGGTGAATCCCACCTTAAAACGTCAGCAACTCTCCTTTCCTCTTCATTCTTATTCAAGCCTAAAATGTACAGTTATTTTCATCAGCAGTCTAACTTCATCTGTTGCCTGAATTTCTAGAAGTGCGAAAGTGCTGAGTTTATCAAGTAATTATATTAGTGTGACGTATATAAATTGAAATAGTACTATAGAACCGCTCAACAAAGAAGTTGCCCCGATCTGATCTTTGTGTTCCGCATTGTCGTATTTATGCAATTACCACATGCACCTCTCTTTTAGAAGTTGAAGCAGAAAATTAAGATACCTGTAGTGGCTGTAACACCATGTTAACATTGAGTGGGGGGGGGGGTGGTCACAAAATCAGCACACAGCATTTGTCAGTTACTATAAATAAAATAAACGCAGGCTCAGGCTATAGACATTTCAGCAATGCAGGTAGGTATTTGTTATGAGCAGCAAAAATTGTTTCAAAAATAATAGTTTCAGTTGGCAATATCTCCAGAGGAAGTAAGGGATGGGAAAAGATTCATCTAATGGAGAAAGCTGCGATGAAATTCAAGCGCAGTTGAACTGCTGTAGATCATAAGTCTAAAAAGCAGCAATAAACAGGAAATTTAGAATATTAATGCCAAAAAATAGATCCACATACAATACAATAGGCTTGAAGTTTCACTTTTTTTAAACCACAAATCGAGCTCAGCACCAGCATTTTGCAGTGCTCTCTCTGTTTTTTTTGAAAGTTAATTGTACAAAAAATTCTATTTTCAGGCAACAAAAACTGGAGTGTGCTGGGTCTCCCATTTCATACGGGGACGGGTTTTTGGACATCTATCTCTCAAATTACGGGGGGTCTTACTTGGGGGTTATTGGAGTAAATAAGCGTAAAGTATTTAAAAAAAAATCTTTGTTTGGACTCTTCGACATTAAACACTCTAGAAATAAGCTATACATGAGCTGCTGTATTGAAGACACAGAAGGGTGAACTTTATATTGATTAGTAGTTTAGAGTTTGGGGGGTTGGAGGGGTGTTGTTTTTTCATGCACTCGATTCATTCGTGAAGGCCAAGCTTCCTACAGGTTCAAAAGTAAGTAGTAGCGGAAGCCATCTTTGCGTGATGTCGAGCCTGCGGCAATCCACTGCCCTCTTGATCCGCCCGCCGCCTTTTATCGTCTCTCCCCGCGAGAAAAAAATATATAGCGTCTCCACAGCAGCACAGACAGGGTTGAGGCTCATTAAAACCGACGTTCGATTCCTCGGCCCCCTTGATCATACTTTATTTTTCTCTTCCCCGAAGCCAGGCTTGATTATCTCTCCCCCACACATGAATCTCATCCCCTTTTTTTTTCTAGTCTTTCTCAATAATCCTGTGTGTCCGCTCACGACCAGACCAACCAACAGTTTCCGCCACGCGGTAGACACGCGAACCCACCGCCACCTCTGCTTCACTGGCCCCCAGGGCATGAGTGTGACTACCTTCAGGGAGCACACATGAACACTTACCACAAATCAATGATGTTCTGCCGGGCTTCCGGAAGAACAAGAGGCCAAGTTAAAGTGAAACAAACATTCGTGGCTTTGTTGTCACAAGGGGAAACACACATGAGCTTCAATAAATGGAGAATACTGAGGGACAAAACGTAATTTTTCCATGGTATTGTTCTCTTTGAGGGATGACAGATCCGATGATTTCAAAACTGCCGTTATTTAGTTTGAAGCGTTTAAAAAAAAAACAAGGTTTAAATTGTAATATGCGAGCGAGGAAATCATACTGAAGGCATCCCAAAGAGAAGCTTTTACAAGATGAAACCAATCGAGCGTTCTCAAAAGTTAATTTAAAATGTACCTTCGTCTTTTCTGATAATAAATTTAAAAAAATCATGCTGCAATTGCTGCATTATTAAATTCTGTAATAGAGCGACGAAGATCAGACGGCTTTCACTGATTGTTCTACTAAATTATCTTTACATAAAAGTGACAATACTCTAGTCGTAGTAAACGATTAAGCTAGTCAAAATTAACTTAGCACTGTAGAAATGAACATTTCCTCAAATTTTAGAAACAATTTTCAAATTTCATTCAAAATATCAGGGAGGATTTTATATATATTCGATGGCGTCAAGCGTAATTTTCATCGTGGAGATCAGCGGGTACCTGAAGAATGGAAAGACTTCTCTAAATAACTTGAATTTAATGAAAGGATGTCTCATGTTTCCAGGAAAACTTTTCAGCATTTGTCAGGCACAATAAATATTAGCTACACCTTATGCAGTACTTTAGGATGAGATGCCTTCAAGTGGATCCGTTTACCCGAAAACTTAGGAAATGAAATTTTACTTTCTGAGTATTTATTCCCTTTGACTCCTGAATTTTACGATTCTTTCTGTCTATCATCAAAACAAATTCTTTAAACAATCAAGCCCATGGGCAACATTAGAGGACCTGAATCTCTCACAAGTAGGACTTCCGAGGTTCTTCTCTTGAGAATAAGAAAAAAAGTGGTCAGTCCAGCTCTTGTTCATCAAATTTAACGGAACCCGGCGTGAAGTGGACGAGATAAGTGCTAAAAGAGGGTCAGGTCAGCACACAAGACACTTCCGACGGAATCGTATTATTTTTCCTTCTTCCCCAGATAAAAGGGATCACTGGGGACGCGTCGACCTGAGTATTCCCTGACGTTTTTGTTTTCTTCCTCCAGCTTAAAATTCTAAGCATTTTGGAATTTTGCACCACAAGAGAATGGCAGACAATAGCGAATGAGAAGGAAAACTTCGAGCGGCGAAAGGAACTAGTTGGAACGAAAGGAGTGCCTTGAGAAAAGTTCACGTTTACAGTCGAGGTACTAAAGGGTCTACTGCTCAGTCTCCATCTATAATAGACGAAGCGACATTCATAAAAACGTCTTTAAGCGTATCAGTTCTATTTGGTGTATTTTTGGTTTTTTCTTTGCCAGAGAAACAATTTTATTTAACAACGGACAGTATTTTTTTAATTTTTAATACTGCAAAATTTCTCGCCCTTCAACTTTTCAAGGAAATGAGGTTTTTCTTTCGAAATGTTTTACAGAATGCAACAGTGCCTCAAAGTAAATGATGAATTGCTTATTCGATTAACCTTAATTTCCATAAATTAAGAGGATTAAACAAAGCATCTCTAATAGGTTCAATTTAAACAGCTCCCTGCCGTTTTGATTGAATTAAATTTCGCATGAGATGTCACGCCAAATTAAGCTCATTTTAAGAATGAAACGTCTTCATCAAATTACTCTTTGATAATTGGAATGCTTTTTTGAGTACAAAATTTGATTTTTCATAATATGGGACACATAAGCGTATAATGTAGTAAATACGGACGGCAGCCTTTATAATTCGAGTTCTGCTTGAACTGGAACTTGAACTTAAGCGAAATAATTTGAGAAATTTAATTTAATCGCACTGAAAATGAACGAAGAACTACGATTTATTTTTCAAGCCTCGTGAATCCGCCAACTGAATCATTTTTTTAGAAAAAGATAGAATCTTCGCTGAATAAAAAATTAGAAATGTAGAAAAAATGTTTCGATTTGAGATTCTTCAGAGAAAGTTCAAAAGTCATTTCGGAATTATTGTGCTCGTCCTTTTGTTAACAGACATGAGGCACTATATACAGGGTAAAGCGCTCAGAGAGAGCGGAACATATAGAAAAGCCAACATAAATACGAGGCTTATATTCAAATGCAGAGGAATGCAAAACGTTTGCGACTCCTAGCCTACTAGTGGCACTCCTAGAGTCAACTGCTTAGGAGAAAAGATACGACTCTCTAAGCGACAACCTCTATCGAAACTTCTTATGGACCTTTAACGTACCGAAATCTCACTCATACATAACGCAGTGTGGATGCTCAAGGTGATGCAAAACTATTTTCGGAAAACTCATTTCGAAATGCTCCATGCTTATTCAGCGCAACAATTGATCCATTGTATCCTTTTGCATGGCTTTAGAGTGAGTATGTATACGCAGTGTGGATGCTCAAGGTGATGCAAAACTATTTTCGGAAAACTCATTTCGAAATGCTCCATGCTTATTCAGCGCAACAATTGATCCATTGTATCCTGTTAAAAAGCTCATCTTCAGCAGTATATTTTTTCCTGAGGAGGCTGAACGTTTTTTTTTCCTAAATAAAAAGAACAGTTTTAATCCTGCGATCTGCATGGTTTTGAAAAATGTTTGGCGCATGAGATTATTTTTTTTAGAATCCCGTCCATCTGAAAAACTCTCCAGAAAATTACGATATTCCAAGCGATACGCAGATTTTTACCTTTTTGCGCATTTTACAAACCTCTCAGAAATCCTTGATGTCAGGAGTCAATTTTTTTTATTCTTTCCCTCGAATATTTTTTGTTTGCTATATACTGTACTGTAATTATGAATTCATCATAAATATTAAAGTCTCACCCATCAATTCATTATATGTATATCATTCGAAAAGTGAAGTGAAGTTATGTCCTCGAACGAAACATTTTGAGTTTGCGGATTCTTCTCTCGTTTTCCATCCAACAATTTTCTGGGATTTCGCAGTGCTATTTTCAATTATATAAACATTAAAGCCGATCATTTTAATCTGTCTTTGAAATTGAGAGATCGATAAGCTTCCCGTGTTTCGTGTCTATTTGACAGGCTTTGGACGCGTGTACACGTACCGGTAAAATATTGATCCCGATTCGGATTTGTAAATTTATGAACTACTTCACTCCTGAGGTCACACACTGTCGTATTATCGACTTGTGCAAAGGTCAATAAGAGTATGGGCACTCATTTCCGTCGTTTGCGTTCAGCTATTGAGGAATATAAAGTCTCCAGAGGGAAAATTTCGACTGACAAGCACCTGACAGCAGCCTCAGAGCAGCTATACTTCATGGTATTCCAGAGCTTCATGTTTCAACCCCTGTCCAGTTTAAATAAAGTCTTCATGATGATAGACACTTGAAGCTGGCAGCTGAAAATTTCTCTATACTGTACTGCATATTGGCAAAAGAAAAAAAGCTGTTCAATTTATTGACCGTGCCTCACAACGTTTATTTGTGGATCAAGGAAGTATAGGACAGGGACTCAGTCATATTGAGAATTCCTCAAAATTCCGGATAGAAGAATTGATTATGACGTACGCAAAATAAAAAGAGGGTTGCTTATATATTTTAAGTTTTCCGTGTTAACTATTGGAATTGTGTACGAAGTCACATGCCGTCTGACCTTGTTTTCGAAAACAGTTTTAAGGTACTACCTAAAATGTCCGCTGGTCGGGTTTGTTGAAGTTTCAGTTGAGCATGATTACTTGCAGATTCTTACTCATCGCTGAAATTTTTTTATTTTTTCGTGAGTATGTGTCATCTTTTTTAAATGTATATATGCTTTTCAGCCCCGAAGTCTGCTCCTTATGAATAATCGCTTTTTTACGAGAAGGTATGGATGATTTTTTATTTCGTTAAAAATACACACTCGCTTTCTTTGTTTTTTTTTCAACATTATAAACTTTCGGA
The DNA here is from genome assembly GCA_905338405.1 of Notodromas monacha. Classification (NCBI taxonomy): domain Eukaryota; kingdom Metazoa; phylum Arthropoda; class Ostracoda; order Podocopida; family Cyprididae; genus Notodromas; species Notodromas monacha. The sequence continues at coordinate 312,670 of CAJPEX010000014.1, read as the reverse complement.
TGTGATTTTTTGATATCAAGCGTTTTTTTTTCGGGAAAAGTTAACAAGCTTGCGATGATCAGAACGAGACAAAACGGGACTATTTTACGCTTTTTTGATCGATGAAAAATAAAACGGTATATGGGAAACTCTTCATGCTTGAAATGCGCTTGGTAAATCTGCACAAGTTCGCGACTCCGCCAATATCCAGTGTTCCGCAAAGTTGCACATTATTGCAGGGGAAGGAAGGAGCTAACCCTGCTGTACGTATACAGCGAGAACCTTTCTGTTGGTATATTATCGGCAAAGTACCCGTGACAACATGTGAAATCCTACCAGAAGGATTCTACTGAAATGGCCGGCACGTGGCACGGATTTCCTGCATTATGCTGAAAGTACTCTTCGTCCTCTGCCGGTACTGAAAAAAAAAATATCAGGAAGCATGGAATAACGTCGGTCCCGGAATTTATGGAGAAAGAGATCCTAATCGGCTGATGAACTATCCGACATTCGGCCAGGGAAAAAAAAGCTACCGCCTTTTTTCAGGAGTTCAACTGGAAAATGTGAAAAAAAGAATAAAGCATTGCTATTTTTATGCAATGCTTTCACCATATGCGATGAAGAAAAAAAAAGGCCTTCTTGGCAGAAATTTCGTCTCAATTTGAATGTGACCGTAGTTCGGTGTAACTGTAGTTCAGAAGGGTTTCAGACTACAGTAGCACTTCATTATCAAGAACTTCTTGAATTTTACGGCATTTTTTATGTGAATTAGAAAGTTGACAAAATTATAGGAGCAAAAATATACGCTAGGAGTGATGAGAGAATCAAGCAAACCAAACCCCTTCGAATCATGTAATCTTTTAGTGACAAGTACATGCGTATGCAGTTTGTGCATCTTGTATGACGTATATAGTTAATGTTTTGTATATTTGTTGCTCTTTGAAATAACGTGTAAGGACGTCACTGATATGAGTCATATGACATAATGATTACTGAATCGCATCAAATCTCGACGTCATACAAATATTTTTTTCGATTTGTGCCATGTGTTTATTCTGGCCAAGGCCTGTTACACCAATACAAAAAGATAATCGAGGTTACATTATTATTCAATTTAAGAATTGAAATGCCCTTTACTTGAAAGCTCAGCGTGCAATTCAAAGCCCAACTTCTCAACAACAACAAAAAAAAAAAGAACGAGTCACTCGATTCCGAAATACAGTAAATGTGCAACCTTTTCTTGTAGCAGGAGTTATGAATTTCTCCATTTAGTACGAGCTTCAATTCCCGCTTTTCTGGAAAGAAAATTATATGCTAAAAACACGGATGATGAATTTTGGGGAAGCTTTTAACGCTGTTTTGATCCAATATTTTTCAAAAATAGCTCGGATATTTTCAGGGATTGAAAATCAGCTCAAAATTCAAACAATTGCAATATTTTGAAGGTCACAGCATAACATAAAATGTAATTTTAGGAATGACCTGTCTACAACTAACTCTTAAAAAACTTCGACAAAACTCTAGCGGTAAATTCTATTGTATTATTTTTAATATGCATTTTTCACAGTATTTCCTAGAAATTGTAAGCAGTTCTTGAGATTATCACTGCTCTCGTCTGACAAGGGATGAAGACTCAGATTGATGAAAACTCTGAAAGTGTACTGGTCAAGTTGTTAGAGACTAAAAAGTCTCCACAAAGATAATATGAGAAAGATGAATAAAACACAACATTCAGCCTGGGACTGGCTGGGAGCCTCTTTAAAGAGGCCCCAAAAATGTTGAGTGTTTAATAATGTCCCAATTAAAGAATAAATGCAACTCAAATAATTTTGGACCTTGCACACACATTTCAAACAACTGTTATTATTTAAGTCTACAGAATTCTACTCGAGAAGTGTGAAGTTCTTGACGCAGTGGAATGAAATTCATTGTTACATGTTTTTGGAGACAGAAGAAAGAAGGAAAAGTGGTTTTCCTTGTGGGCAGAATATTGGCCTCTGATTGGCTGATTATGTTGGAATCAAAGACAATGCTGTGCATCGTCCTACAATTCCTTCGGGACTCGTTTTTTGGTGCTGGTGGCTTGGCTGATGCAAAGGACCAGTTTTTGAGATGCAGCGGGGAGTTATTATAATTTACAGGTGCCCGACTGGTTCCCCAACACAAGTTTTGCAACCTTTACAATGAATAGTTTTTGAATTGAGCCTCAATTATTGGAATAACTGTTTCACTTGAAAAAAAAGATGAACATTAATTTCTTCATGCTCTCCGCAAAGAATTATGGTCATCTTGGGCTATCTTCCTGCAGCATAGGTAAGGCATCTATGAATGATGACCCCTTTTAATTGTTCGGCCAGAAAATAATTTCCATCCATCAAACTTCCTAAACGAAAACTATTTCCCTAACTCAGACACCTCGTCCCCAAGTCTAATTTGCGTGTCCCTTCAGAATTTCAATCTCAGAGGTTCAACTGTAGTTAGACTCTTCGAATCCAAATTATTCGTAAATCCATGCTCTTAATACATGTTTGATGCCTCTGAACACTCAGATTCATCCACATCATGCCTTCATCCTACACATCATAATCTCGCCGAGTTTTCCGCTCCAATAACATTTTCCCCGGAGCGGGGCTTCCTGTGTTGTGGCGCAGACTCAGGTCTTGGAGAAAATAAAATCACTCGATCAATACCCCGGCTGCTGGTTCATGATGAGGTTGAGACAAGCCGTGACTGGCAAGGCGATTAATCTAATTAATGAGGAAATGATAGCGGGCTTTCTCTGGGCGGCTTTCCTCACAAGGCAACTGAGGTCATGAATCACTGCCGTTCCAGATGGGCTCAGTCAAGTGAGCGCAGAAATTAGTCCCTTCCTTTTGCAGCACTAACTTCCCCCCAAAAAACGACGACAAACGACGGAATCCTCCCAAGCTGTTTTTATTTTAGCCTTTATTTTTCTCCTAATCTATGAAGAAGCATCGTCGTTGTTCGATCAAGGGAGCTTCTGATCTTCTCCTGCTGGAGGAAGATTTATGCAGCTTACGCAGGATCAAATGCGTTCAAATAAGGCCCGGTCATTGAGCAAGGAAGAAAGTCGAATTCACTCGGGGATTCAAGCAATTGATAACCTCCCTTGTTTCTGGTCCTTGTTAAGACTCGTATACACGGCTTTTCAACGGAGTTCAAAGCAACCCTAGCCACCCTTAATAGATCCTATTAAGAAGTTTCAAGAAGCAGTATTAGAAATCTCCAACGTTTTGACGATTGTCCGTGAAAGAGACAGAAGCACAAAGATTATAACTTTTGAATCAAAGAAACAACTAAAATGTGCATGAAATACATTGAATTAGACAAGTATCTTTCCAAGTTTGGAGCAATGAATTTAACTTTGCAATTAATTTTGAACCAGACTTGAGCAGTGTTCCCCACCTTTTTTGGGCCTGTGGACCTGCAAATTTCCGACTATAAAATTTGCTGACTGGAAAGTTTCCAAAATAAAATAAAAATCTGCAGACTGGCGAAGTTTCAAAAAATGTTTGCAGACTCAAAAAGATTTTCTTGACAGATTTTGTGGCAGATAATTGGTTGGGGAACACTGGACAAGATTATTTTTGCTTTTCTTTAGTTCCAAAATTACTTTGCTTGTTCTCAAATACTATGTTTAGGGAAATTACTTCCTCATAAATCTCCCGATTTCAACAACGAAGTGATGCTAATTTTTGCAATCTCAAATCATCTAAAAATATAATAAATTGCTTATTGAATCCGGATATGAAGTATATTACAAAGAAGTTTGTGTTATGCAGATTTGATTTTCCGTTCAATAAAAGGTAGATATATTAGTGTACAGTGTCTTGATTGCCACATTTGAGTTCAGGATGTCATTTGCCAACGTTTTGGAGGCATTATTTGACAATTTATTGACGTCTCTTCAATCCTGATTTATTGCCTTGATTGCCTGATGGGAAGTGGAAAAAAACAGAATATTTTCTGACCTGAATACTATTAAGTCACGCTTGTTCATATCGTGCAAGGTCTTTGTGATGACATTAAGCTTGTGCTAAAAATTAGAAATCCTGTAATTATGGGAAACCAAGGAAACACATGCATTTTATCATCTCCATGATTTCAACAGATATTACGCAAATATCTGGAGGTTTTACTTCTAAAAATAGTGAAAACTTTTGATTATTTTGAAAACAACCCCTTTTATTGATTAACCTGAACAAATATCGAGCCATATATTCCTCATAACAAAACGCAGCTGAATTTTCAGACTGCCTTTGAATCTAAATTTGAGAGGTGTCAGTGAACTAGAGTAAAATACACTCCTGGGATAAAATTCCATCCAGCTGACAAAGGTTGTTTGTTCCAATGAAAAATATTTTTGATTGCATGTTTCCAGGAAATTTTCCAATGCAGTAATTTTTTCAGATGAATTTTTCGGATCAAATTTTTCCAAGCTGGATCAGTGTTTGTGAGCCAGAGTAGAAACTGTTCAAATGTCACGTTTTTATTAGTGGGAATTTATGTTTTCAAGGCATATTGAGCAGCCAAATAAACCTCAATGTAACTGAAAACAAGAGAAAATAAAAGCGTGCATGACATGGCAGGACAAAAACTCCCTGGCCATAATTGACAGGAAATGCAGTTCCACGATCCTTGGCAACAAAAAGAGCACTCTGAAAAAAAATGGAGGGCACGAGACCCCTGCGATTAGCCCGTCTCGTACGTAGCGTCATTAAGGCTGGTGACCGTGAAAAGGTCGTACCGTCTGAGTGCGAAGTAGCGCCCGAGGACGAGTTTTAACCGGAGCGTTTAACGGACGTGCCGTGTGTGGTTGCACGGAAGCACACGCGCAGGGCTGCATTGATTTTCTTTATTTTTTTCTTATGTTTCAAACATATAAACCATGAGAGTACAATAAGTATATACTTTTCTCACTCTCTTTCTCTCGTTTCTCTCCGACCAGGTTCTCCACACAAGGCTTGACCTTTGACTTTGCCCGAGGTTTTTTATTTTATTTTCAGCGATAAGGTGGTCACCCGGAAATTCACCTTATTCAGTGTACCAAAGATCGTGCCCAAGTTTTTTTTTTTTTTGCATCCATTTCCACGAATTTTGGTAGCAAACACATTTTTTAAAATCTTCTAAATTTTCAAATTGTTTTTCCCATAGAAAAGAGAGTGATATCAGATATCATAGGTTTCAAAAAATTTAATTAAGGTATTAAAAAAAAAATCAAAATCCCTGACCACCCAACATGAGTCCTTTGTGATTTCTTGTAACCAGGGCAAAGGCAACTGAGGACTCAGCAGAATTTTCTTGACACCTTAGCTGCTGCTCAAGTTTCATGTCCAATATTTTCCTGATATTCTGAGCAAGTTGTTGTGAAACTTTCATGCGTTTTTATGATCTGTTCAATGCATATTGATTGATTTTTTATGGATGTTTGTTTGACACTATACATGATAGTCTGGAAAGAGAAACAATAAATAATGTTTTTTGTGCGACTTTAAGGTTCCCCATTCTCTCACTGCGACCTGTTATTCTGAAACTTTCTGCAAACAATGAAAAAATTAAACTTATAAACCAATTCCCGTACACCTAGAGCCACAATTTGTCGTACCAAGCATTTGAGTCGCTTTTTACTCCACCCCAAGCATGCGTTCTTATTTTTCCTCTCGTCAAACAGAAATTTATATACTACTGCTAGCATAATCAAAAGCAGGGTAAAGAATAAAAATGGTGATGGTAATAGTCATATCAGTAAAAACTCTAATTTTAGCATATGAAAATGACATTTCACTGCCACGTCCATTTTATTGCCAGAGCTCTGGCTACACCTGTTATGTTTCTGGATTTTCTGCGAGTTCTATTATTTTATCTGCCCATTATTTTTTATTTTTATTTCTATTGCCTATTATTTTTAATTTGATTTCTACTATATTATTTTCATTTCTGCCTTCTTATCTTTTTTCATTTCAAATAAAAATATTTTGGAACCGATGTATTATTTTGTAGTATTCTCTTCGTTTTTCTGAGAGGGAAAAGATTTAAAGAATTTGAAGATTTTGAAAAATTCATTTGGTTCCAAAATTTATGGAAAGTTGCTGCCAGTTTTAAGAAATCACAGAAGACTCAAGCTGTGTGGTCAGGGATTTCGATCTTATTTTCTCCCCTCAAATCAATTACTTGAAATCTATATCATCTGGTATCAATCTCTTCATATTTTTTTAAAGAGGGAAAACAATTTTAAAGAATTCGATCAGTTCCAAAAATACGTTTGGCATCAAAATTCATGGAAAGCTTTTGCCTGTTTCAAGAAACAACAAATGAGTTGGTCATGTACAGTATTTTCTGGGTGGCGCGTGGACGATCGAGAGACAACAAAGGGAATTGAAGGGCTTCCTGATCAGGCAAGAAGAAACTTGGGCAGGATCTTTGTACTACACTACCTCGCCTTCATAGGCGAACCCCGGCTCCGATTGGCGGCCCGTTCATTCTGGACTGGCACCAATCCTTTGAACAAGATGAATCGCCAATCGCCTGGAAACGTCTTACGAGAACACCGCAAGGTACGCACGGTCGTGAATTATATTCAATGGAAGAAAGAGTTTAGGAGTGGAAATCTCAAAGCCTTTCATTTTTCCAGAACAGATTACGGAAAAAACTTAGTTTTTTGTTGTCAAAACAATCAAATTTCTAGTCTAACCTTAGAGCCTCTATTATCTGACGTGAATTCAGCCAACATAGCTCAAATATTGCCGGATTTTTTTGTTTGTTTGCCAACAGCAGAAAAAACAAGTTTTTCCGATCTAAATTTAAGTCAATTTCTCAGATTTTCTCGATGTGTAACGCTTATTAGTATTTCTTAGAATTGCAAATAATCTCGTCATTATTTAATTGTACAGAAATGTTTATTATTGTAATGTCACGTTCCACCTCATTGTAGCAAACCAGATTTGTCCTTTTCGATTTACGGTGACTTATTCATCAAGAGCAGGGAATTTGAAAAGTACTGTAGCAGTAAATAACAGGATAATAAATATTCCATTAAGTTATGCCTCAAAGTGAAAATGTATTTTAAAATGACAGCCTGAAATACTCGTAGTGGATTAATGGAAATCCTTTTTCGAAAACCATTCAAATTAAAGGTGGCGTCTCGAACAACAGGCCACGTGTGGCTCATTATTTGGATGTGAAGATGCAACATTTGAGAAACCCTTGCTTGAAATTTATTATCTGAATTTTTTGTCTGAGAAACCACCGGGGTGGGAAGTCAGGAGAATCTCATCTGCGTATTGCGGGAGTAGAGTCATAATTGGGGTTACACGGTTCTGCGCGGATCAACTTGTTTAAGCTGTTCTGCAGGGGTAACTTCAAAATTTAACACCTGAACATTTCAAGCCCAGTTTCAAACACGTGGATCAAAAGGGCTGAGAAGTGCGTGCAAATTGGTGATAATTACATTGAGAAGGTTTCTGCCTATTTATAGCCTCATGGAACTAGTGAGCATGAGAAACCTGTTTTTAAAAGTCCCTGGTGTTCTCATCATTTCAAGTCCTCGCCAAAACGAATCCGCGCGGAAACGTGGAATCCCTCGTATGACTGCATTGGTCGAAATATTCGAAATCCCGTTCGCAAATTCAAATCTGCAACTAGATTTTTATTTTTGCACGGGAAAAATCTAAAGAAAATGCTTGTTTTTTCTGTTCTATTTTCTTGGATCCCATGTACATGACGTCGTTCCATCCGCTGCACCTGAATGCGCTCACCTTTCGCCCTGGGAAACCCGATCAGATCCGGAAGCCGCTGATGGAAAAGAAGCGTTCAGGTGAGAAGCAAAAAAGACCCCTATATAGCTCTTGCTCATTCGGATTTCCGAGTCTGCAAAATAATCATCCATTTTGTGTAGAGTATGCAACCCCGATTTTCCGGGGTTTCGTTTAACCGCTACACGAACCTTGTCAGGATTTCCGTTTTACGAGAGAAACACTGCGCACCTTTACTTTTCCACTTGCTTTATTCCAATTTCTTTGATTGTTTCGAGCCTGACTATTGATTAGATAGTCGGGAAATAATGTTGGTACCGTACGATTACGGCCGGTGAATCTTCAATTTTATATTTTTTGACGAAGATTGGAAATATAAGAGCACCAGAATATCCGGGAAAATACACCCTATAGTTCGCCGAAATAACTAAGTTTCGTGTCCTCTGCCATGGCAAATTTTATTTCCCACTATGTGCGTGGGTTTTACTAGTCTTTTTATAATATTTGTCCGAAGTGCGTTTACCATGCGTCTCCAATTTATTTTGCATCCCAGATTCCCCCCTGTATGCCTGAAATTATTCGTTTTGAGGCCAACAAGTTGTTTTCGACAGAGATTTATTCTGGGATTAAGAGACGAGCCTCATTTACATCGAGAGGTGTTTGCAGCGCTCTGAAAATATGAAAGCATTTTCTATGCAGATGATTTCTAAGAAAGCCTTCGGTGTCTGAGAGTGTATGCAATTTTCCGCGGCTGGTAAATACGTTTAGGATTATTCATGGCGATCAACCAGATTATTCTCGAATGTTCGAGTTCTAGGTGTTTTTCATGCTTCGATTCTCCCGAGATTTTGTCTTCTATAATAACAGCAGCAACGTGATCGACTAGGAATATTCATCCTGACAACTACTCTGGCTCGGAAATTGAGAGAAGAGCGACTTCTGAGAACTCGAGCAGACTAGAAAACATGCTGATTTTTTCCAAGGCGCATTGAATTATTCATCAGTAAATACTTCGAAGGTCTGGAGTACGTCGGAAAATGGATTGATACTACATTATGTTAAAATACGCGGAGTAAAAGCGGCGAAGTGCTGTATAATGTCTCTCTATAATTACTGGTACTTGTACAGTTGTATAGTATGTAGAGCCAGTGTTCCCCAATCCGTGGTCCGCGGACCGGCGAAGGTCCGCACAAATTTTGCCGGTCCGCGAAAAATTTTACGCATAATAAATTTATCAAAATCAGGGTTGAAGTCTGTTCTCTTTACCTACAATTTTGGAAGGACAATCGCAGTTGACATTATCTGATGCAAGTAAAAGTTGGCTTTTCTCCTAAAAGTAATTCAGGGAAATTTTCACTGCTGAAATCCATTATTTAAATTTTTCATTTCGAGAAATCTTTCTTCAAGACCACCTTTATAAATTTTGAGGCATTCAGATATAGCTGCATCATTGGTGCTTAACTGAATTTTTGCGAATATACAGAAAATTTTAGACACCTGTCATAAAGTCTTCCAAGCAACACTTTTTTGAGTCTGCAAAAATTTGTTGAAACTTTGCTAGTCCACAAAAAATTGTATGGAAATTTTCCGGTCCGCAGGCACAAAAGTTCACTACTGTACTTCATGGCGCATCATAAATTACAGTTACATGCAGGATCACTCTCCAGATAAATCCAAAATATAATTTTGGATTTATCTCGGGGAAAATTTTGACCTATTCTTGAGATTCTGCTGTTCTTTTATTCGCACTCATTCCAAGAATAATGTGTCATGTGTGAGCTCAGAATTTGAACAGAGTGTTCAAATTCCAATATGTCCATATTCGCAGCCTGGATTACCAGTTTGATCATGATTACGAAATTTCCTACTATTATACCCACAGAAACGTTTAATTCGAGAATTTAATGCTTTTATCTTGCTTTTGCAGACTTGTCCCGTTTTCAAGCTGCTGTATTTTTGTCAATAACTATGGCCCCAGGGTGACGTTTAAAGTTTAAAAAAGTTGAAGTAATAAATTGGTTGAATGCAAGTATTATTCCGTTTTAAAAACGTTTGTGGGAACATTTATTAGGTGAATCAATTAATCCTCATTTCACGATTTTGCGGGAGGAATTTTTACTTCTTATCAATTATCTGCAGTGACCCGCTGAAAAAAAAATAAGAGGCATCTTTTGTATTACAGTATTTGTGGTCGTATTCTTCTGCTCTTCCCGTTTTCCCTGTCGCTCGTTTCAATTTCTGTACTGTTATTATTCAATGATAGATCAGCGTGTAGCTTAATTTTGTGTCAAAATGGATTATGAATTTTATTACAGCAAACTATTGTTACCACAAAGCAATTGGAATCTGGAATATTATTACCATGAAAATTCAAAAAACGTTGTAAGTAATACAGGGCAGGGACCTACAATTAAATAGTTCTAAGCAATAATTTTATAAAACAAAATTTGTTTTAATTACATTTATTGCAACACAACTTTTCTGCTCCAATTAAGCCGCCTATTTATTTGCGAGAAGGGTTAGTTTACGTAAGTGGAACGCTTGTGAGGCCTGTTATTAATTGACTAAAGGCCACATTCTGATTTTCCGGCGTTTATTGTGGGGAGGGGAGGGGATGTGTGTGGCCTTTTTTCAAGCATGAAAATGTCAATTTTGAGGAAGGTGCTGGTGCTCGATACACCTGACCTGACCTGATCCAGGTCGTGAAGATACGCGTGTCGCCTCTGACGCAGAGAATGATTGCTTCTTCTTCCGCTCTGCAGGGCCGGAAACCCATGAAGCTGGAAAAGGCGGATATCCTGGAGATGACGGTCAAACATGTCAAGGACCTGCAGGAAGACGCCAAGCTGAAAGACGACGCCTTCATGCGCTTCGAAGCCGGCTTCTTCGAGTGCTTGCGGGAAGTGCATCATTGCCTGGCCAACATGCTGGACCTGGACGCCTGCGTCCGCGACCGCCTCTACCGCCACCTCAAAAAGTGCGCCGACCACCTCATGCCGCCGTCCAGCGTGGAGGCGGACGGGAAGTTCCGGTGCCGGCCGCATTTGTATCCGGTCCTCACCGGCGGCTCCGTCGTCGACGCTGCCGTTGCATTTCCCACCTCCGCCACCACCACCACCACCACCACGGGCACCGCCACCGCCACCAGCAAGGACCCGCCGCCGGGCTTGTTGCAAGTGCAGGTCTCGGAACCCGGGTCCCAGCAGTCCCGGGTTCAGTTCACATCGTCGATGAGTGGGGACCAAGTCGCATCAGTCGCCAAGGGGGGTTTACTCATGTCGACGAATCTTGTTGCCTCAGTGTTTGGACCGGGACCAGTGATTGCCGACTACAAATCCCCGCCTTCGAGGTACGAATTTAGTTTTTGAAAATTACTTTTTTGGTTTTTTAGATACTGTAGCATGAACACGGGCACACACCACGTTCGCTTAAGTACGCTCATTTTCCTCCTGTTTTTTTTTTATTATTATCTTTTTGTATCAAAGCGATCGATTCTCAATATTATCTCATGATCCCAATTTTCCACTGACGCCCAGAAAGAGACACACTCAACTAAAGGAATACTAGGGAAATTATAAAAAGGTGTAATGCGATAGATGTGCAAGGAAAACCCTGGAATGCTGTAATTGAGAAGTGGAGAGATGAAAATGCAATAACAGAAAAGTTTAGCATCAAAAAGATCGGCACGTCGTCATTCTACAGCTGGAAGACATTTTTATTTATACATGTTCCTAGTTTTTTCAATGTACTCTCCGAACTGTACGTGCTAGGAAGTTTTCAGAGATTGATGAGAAATATCTATTATCAAAGCTTATCGTAATGCTTTGCAAAAATTTAATTTTAAATTTTTACCTTTTTTAAACGCACTCAAATTTTGTTCCTGCAAATTTAAAATAAAATTACTGTACCATACTAAACTTCTGCACTTATTACTGTACTTTTTTCTTTTTCAGAACCGGAGAAGTCTTGATTTCACTAATCCCTTGACTACCTAACCAAATTTCTCGAAAGCATACGTAATGTCTAAATCAATAATTAAACTCTTTTGCATTTAAACTGAAAACGAAAGCGTCTCTCGGCTCATTTGGACTAAAGCAATTTTTGAAGAATTTTTTTCTGTCTGGAGAATCGAGAACTTCGACTGCAAGGTACCTAAGGTGCCATTAAATGTAAAAAAAAGAAACAATCAAAAAGGCATGGCCTTGTTTAAAAAAAATTTTCTTGAAACTAACGTGTGCAATAAAAACGTTTTACAAAAATATGCAGAACTCAAATGAAACACGAGGTAGACATCAAGTCGAATAAGCAATAGTACACCAGCGGCAAAATTAAGTGCATCAATGACGACCCAACATTGAAGAGAAAATGCCTTCAAAAAACCGCAGAATGATAAGCTGAGTAGTTCTTAATTTCTTTACCTTCCTTGAAATTTGCAGATTATATTCCTACAAGCATCGTATTATTCTTTTTTATTTTAGCAGTTTCGCCGACTATAGCTTTAATAAGAGCTCTCAACTTGAATTCACATTGAATTAGTGCTCTTAAATTTCTCAACAATAAGTCGTCGTAGTCTAAAAAAAATAAATACTGCACGTAGAATGAAAAGCAAAAGTTTTTCGACAATAGAACTCCTGAAATGCATTTCCACGTTCTTCTTTTTTTAGATTTCGAATTCAGCCTTTCCCATCATATTCCTCGGCTTATCCCATGATCACAATTATCCACCAAGACCGAAGATAACACGATCGATTAAAGCTAAAAATGGATGCAGCATTTTTTTAAACATTATTATATTGGCACAGGGTCTCATTTTTTTGCCGTCTATTTTTTGACAGATTATTCTCAGCGACTACATCAAAGTATTGCGAACCTCCTGCTTCGTCACTCTCTCCGTCGTCGTCATCAGATTCAGCCTCGTCATCGTCATCGTCGTCGTCGACAGAAAGTGCGGATGAAAGCATCAGCGATGAATCTTTCAACTCCGGGAATTCCATTGATGTGACTGTTTCTGCCACGGACAAAATTCGGCAGTTCCGGAAATCTTGGACAAATTCGGCAAATAAATCCCTGGTTTTCGACGAAGGAAGGCGAAGCCCCGTATGGAGACCATGGTGATTTTCGGATTACATGATTTACTGTATGCGTCAAATGTATTTAGAGGCCTTTATTTTTTTTTATGTCTGACTGATGTCCTGCAAAAAAGATTGCGAACAATGCTTTTGATGTTCGTTTATTGGTTGATGAGATTACAATTACTATTTTCGGCTGAGAAAAGGTGGTTTATGTTATTTCTAGGCTCCAAAAACGGTTGCGGCATTAAAGGAATATACGGATCCTAATTTTATAAAAACTGCGCGTAATTTTACGAAAAAAAACTTGAAGAGTATTAAAATACAATATTTTGATTTAAAGAACAAATTAGCAAACATGAAATTATGGTCTCATGATGCGCCAACCTTTCGGCGGATTTGCGATTGTTCTAGTCTTTTGCGGGGAAATCGACTGAAATTTTTAAGAGTTTTTTTGCAAAAATCTGGAAATTCAATCGAATGATGAATACAAGAGTCCCAAGTTTTTGTAAATAAGAGACTCTTTCTGGGAAAAATTTCTTTAAGGTCGAGGCAAAATCGACCTCATGACATTTTTCCAACAGAAAACCTAATCAGTACGTAAAGATATTGTCCCCGAATACAAACCTTCCCGTGAAAAACAGCCCCGATAATTTCCTTGGAACATATTTTCGTATTTTTTATGCATAAAAAAGAAGCCACTTAATTTTTTTTGAATGCAGAGTTTCTGCCGCCATATTCGTATTTTCGCTGATTTTCTCGCCTTATTTTTGCCACAAATCAGACTCTCATTGTGTAAAAGAAGTAGCTTGAATTACTTTATTCTTGGAAAACTCAGTAAAATTATCAAAATTAACATTCGTGGATTAAAATTACAGGAAAATTCTCATTTTCCCCATTGAAATCACAGAGGGATTTCTGCCAAGCAGATCCTCGGATCTATAAAAAGATTTTCCATCCCATGTTCTCCACATTCCACTCGCTGTTATTGAAGAAGACATACCCATTCAAACTTTCCTCGAAACGTCGTAAGTAAGCAGACTAGCTCAAATACTGAAAACTTTAAATATACGCTCGCTCCGCACGGGAACGAAGTTTGTTTCGTATAATGCCGACATATTCGTCCTTCTTGTTCCACGTGCTATAAATAAAGCTTCGCTTTTTCTCTCTCTCTCTTTATTAACCCCCTCAGGGAGTAGCCTAAAAATATTCTCCAGAAGAACCATACGGACCTGGCGCAGAGTAAAAACTTGGTTACCTGGCTATTCTTGTCCCCGATGGAAGATGCTGGGAAAATCACCGAACCCGGGCCTAATCGAATGAAACCCGGAGCCCACGAGAATAAAAGGAACGAGAGCGTCTCTGTTGGCTCATCAGCATTCAGTTCGTCGTGGATCCTTTTCGTAATAAGAAGAGACGAGGAAAAGCGAGAAGGAACTGGATATTTATGCATAAAATGAGCGAGATGTTCGTTTCATTCACCGCGTGACACGGGGTATATTAAGCTGGATATAAGGGGGAATCCTCTTCGCCACCACCTTTGTTGTCCTCGTTTTAGGATTTTCGTGTCTCGAATGCGCAAAATCTGGACGTTTACCATATTTTCGCGATTAAAGGATCGATATGGTTTCCCATGAGAAACGTAGCCCAAAATATTGTGGCACAGTATAGCGAGACATTGATTCAAGGAAAGACCGAAGTAACCTGAAAGTGCAGCAATAAATCGAGACAGATCTATTTTATCTGTGATGCTACGTATAATTGGTCGTTTCAGGTCGAAGATTGAAAAAAAGGTATTTAAAAACGCTCGAGAGAATTCCCTAAAATATTTTCTGCGTTTTTCTAGATATTTTCAGTTTTGCATGCACTTGGAGCAACCAATAATTATTTTAAGAATATACAATTCAAAAACCTCCGACATTCCTCACATACAAAGACTATTTTTTCTTGGGAGGCACTGTATATAGGATTAAATTCCTCAATAAAGTACCCAGAAAAACGTTGATGTGGTTCATGGCACTCGAAATGTAATTTTTTGTTGAAGGTCGCACAGATTTCTCGATGGTATGCAGTCTTACTTTGGCATAATGAAGTTCAAAATGCGCATTTTTAATGCATGCTCTTCGCTATAACACATTCCATCCAAACTATATACAGCTGCCCTTCAATATGGCTGAAATGATTCGTGACCGATTTTTTTGAAATTCCACATCTTGAAAGTTTTCGGCGGAAACGTGTTCCGCTTCATCTGTGCCGTATGCATGCCATGTATCCCAATAGATTTAAATAATTTTTCCAAAAAAATGTACATGTTTTTCTTATTTATTTCATGAAATCGCCGCTGGAACGTTCAAGATCGGCCAATATATACGCGGACGCGACCTAATCGCGTAAATGCGGTATTTGCGGCTTATTGGGGCCGTGAAGCAGTGCTGGTAGAACCCGAGATAAAAATAAAATAAAATAAAAATGTCGTATCTCTGGTGGGGTCAGCACAAATGCGAAACGGAGACTAATGGCAAAAGCATAAATGAATAATTCAGGATCGTCAGCGAGGATTGGTTCGCTGCGAAGAAAGCATGAAGAGATGGACTTCAAAGGAAGAGAAAAGCCGAATCGGTACAAGATGCGCTGAATATTTTACTCCGTCACCCCCGACAATAAGAACCCCCCGCGTCGCATGACCCCAGAAACAGCTAGAGAGAGAGAGAGAGAGAGAGAGAGAGAGAGAGACTCTCTCTTTTCTTTCTTTCTATCTCTCTACCTTGCCACGGACTCATCCTGCATCGCAATGAGTCCGAGAAGCAGATGGCCAGAAACTCATACTCTTCATCCTCTCTCCTCCTAACCCCCCTTCCCCCAGAATCTCGATAAAGTGCGCATTCCTTATAATATTGTATATGGGTATATTGTCTCTGTATATAGTGTGTAGTGTTTGTCCCGATACGACAAACTTTGTTCGGTCCACGGCTTATTTGCTGCGTTTGTCAGTTGGATTACGCTTCTCGAGAGAGTCGTTCGAGTGGGACCAGCATGGAGACGAAAGGAATGATGGGTCAATGGGCGAAGAAAGAAAGATAAGGCGGGAAGCAAATAATGATTGACTTTTTTTTTTTTTATCTCGAGCAAGGTTTTCAGAGATCGAACATTTTATCACTTCAGATATACATTTTTGTGACTTTCAAAAATGTGAAGGATCTTCAGGCGACGCTGCTTCGTTTTCACTTTTTTTGCTCTGGCGAACGTTCCACAAACTCTTGTTTTGTTTAGAAAGCGTGTTTTAGAATCAGGCACTCGTAGGCTGATAAAGTCGATTTAATTTAGGGCTGCAAGTAAAGCAGCATGGTACTTCAAAGGTCATATGCAATTATAGTACAGGTACAGTTAATACATTTACTATGCTGGCGTACCATTCACATTTATTCAAGTCATTGATTTCGGAGACATTGTTTTTTGAGAAAAATCAAATCCATGTTTTCAATGCGTAACCCAGTTTCCTGACAGCAGGCCAAACATAAAATTTATTTCAGAAAATAAATGCCAAAACTTGAAATGTAGACTTGCATAATGTGAGTTCGATTGTGCTGTATTTGGTTTGCTTCACATTTTCTTCTGCTAGTTCGCTTTGAAGCCAAATATATTTTTTTCAAATGTTAGTATCTAAAAATTGCTCTTTGAGCTAGACTGATCATTTTCGAAGTGTATGACACGCACAAACAATTTGCGAAATGTTAAGACAAATGTATATCTGAGTAATTACAGTACAAAATGTCTTTTCCGTGCATTAGCCAGATTTTATCTCAAGTATTTCACATTTCTGTTTATAATTAAATGTTCCCATTATCAAATGGGTTTTCCTTATCTGAGTTCAGCATCAAATTCCGTAATTATGGCAATTTTCCCTTGATTGCCCAACCATCAGTTGAATGACTACAATCAAATGACATCCCTTAATAGACAAGAAAGAAGGGGGTCGCACCGTTCTTGAGCTCAGAGATAATGAAGTGTAAGGAACATTTTCCTCAGTTTTCTTAAAAATGAAAATGAATTTATGTTCATTCGAATTTTTTCCATGATTCCTTTTTGCAAGCTTAATGAGGTTCGGCAGATGGGCAGACCTCATGAAAATTTCAGAAACTGGTCCTGATGTAAGATGCAGCATCATCACATTGTGACTGACCTCTGCCAAAATATAAGGGCTGTAAAACGCAGGCCAGCAGAAATCAGTTTTATGCAGTCCCATTTCTGCACTGAGCCAGTCCAGTGCCTTCCTAGCAATAACACAATTGTGGCTTTGTTCCCAAGTATTCCCAGAAAATATTCGCCCATTTTCCATTTCTGTCTGAACTCGTTGGTCTTCAAATCCGAAAACTTGAGGATCAGTTCAAAATCAAGATGCTCACTCTGAACTAGTTTCAGATAAGAAAAAGAAATAAAAACTGAAAATTTAAACTTTTTTATCCGATTCCAGTGTTTAAATTATTCCCTGCAACATTTTTTGTCAAAGGCATTCTTAATTAATGCAGACGGCTCTTCTGTACTCAGGAATGCAAGGAACAGTATACCTCAATAAAAATGTCTGAGACCAAAATTTCAACAACAAAAATCACTATGAAATACTGTATATTTAATGCATTGCGATGCATTGTCCTGAAGGGATCAATCCACCAAGAAATCGAAGAAGGTAGAATGAAATAATATTCGGATTTGATCATTGCACATGACACTCGCATAAAAATCAGCAACTCTTATGCTCGGCCAAGTCCTGTAAATTCCGACATCATTCAGCAGCATTCACGAAGGCCAACTTATAATGGCTACCGGAAGGAACCCACTGCTGTGATTCAGAACCCCATGTCGCATGCACACACGAGCTCCTTATACACATGCAGCATAATCCCGAGATTCCACATTATTCGGCAACATCTCAAAATGAAAGAGATGGTGCAAATAGTATCCCCTTGAGCGTAGGCCGGGGTGTCGACAGCATATAGCCCTCTATATACCCTCGGGGGGTAAAAAGGAAGGGGGATACGAAATAAAAAAAATAAACCCGCGACCCGAGTTACCCCCTTTTTCCTTCATGAGATGAGTTCCGCCAAATAACAGCTCGTAATCTCTTCCAGGGAAATGAGGTTCTGTGTGGGCGCGTATCGCCCTGCTGGTCAGGAAATGCGAGTTATATTGCGTTACCAGCCTGTGACTTTTCGCGCGGGGTCACCCAGGCGGAACCCGATCATTCGCAGACTTAATTGTCCCGCATTCCGCCAATTATTAAAGAAATGGGGCATTGCTTGGATATGAAGAAGCTTCACTGCATTCGCCAGAGGGCTATATACATTTTTCTCTATTTTTTCTTTCATTTCTGGGAACCCTTTTTCGCGGGATGCTCATATATATGCCACCGAGACCTTTGACATTTGCAGTTCACCCGCGGGGTTCTCCTGAACAAGGCACACGACGAGGGAACAGAAACGTGGAAAGATTTTCCGCTAATTTATTTTTTTAACCTTTCCGAGAAATGAGATGGAAATCTGCAGCGCGGCTGGCGTTTTTAAATAATAATAAAAAAGGAATCTGCTCATCTCCTCCGTTCATCTCGTAATGATTCGCAGAAGCCCCTTCCACGTACGTCCATCGGGCAAATTTATGTTTCTGAGCAGATTCGTAGATGCAAACATTAATGCCAAAAAGGCGTATCGCTTAACCTTTAAACATAAGTGGAACAATTTAAAAAAATGGCTGTCAGCGTACTTTGGAAATTATATGTTTTAAATAAGCAAATGTCGGAATCGAAGCCCTTCAAAATTTGTATAAGGTAATTCATGCGTTCGTTTATTTTCAAAAAAAAAATCTCATTTCATTAATGATATATGGGCGATCACGAATTGACATTTTAGGGCAGATTTCTTGCATCAGCAGATGGTTTTCTCAGCAGGGAATATAGTCGCTAAGAAGTTTTTTTTTCATCTCGTAATGATTTCAGTGTATCAGACTGCGTGTGAAACACAAAAGTTTGGAAGATCAACTTCCAACAGAAATTGGAAGATCGGACCAGTTAGGGAATTATGATCGATTATTTAGCTGAAAAGTACACGTATGTTCATCTGCATAAATTCGAAAAATCTCTAAAGAAAAATAAAGGGCATTAAGAAACCTGCCAAATTTATAAATAGATCCTTTTGCGATATTTCCAACCTCACCCCCGCTTGAAGATAAATTTAACACGCGGGTTATTAAACAGAAAACCAGGCACCGGATG
Organism: Notodromas monacha; assembly: GCA_905338405.1. Taxonomy (NCBI): domain Eukaryota; kingdom Metazoa; phylum Arthropoda; class Ostracoda; order Podocopida; family Cyprididae; genus Notodromas; species Notodromas monacha. Next base: position 293,588 of record CAJPEX010000014.1, on the reverse strand, counting down.
TGAACCCCCGAAAACAAGCAGCAGCACACTTTTAATCCCAGCAATTGGTGTCGTAATTTCCGTTTTATTTTTCTCGTGCGATATAAAGCGTCGAAGCTTTCATATATACCGAAGACCGGAAAGCAGCCCGACAGAGAAGGAAATTAACCTTTCAGGAACAACGTTTAGCCATCGATTAACGATTGATTTCTCCCCGCGGGGCAACGGAGCACGTGTGTTCCGGACAACACGTATACGCTTCCATTACCCATGCGGTGTTGAAGTCGGGCATTCCTCAGTCAATTAGCCGATAAAGAAGAATTATTCAGCGGTTTTCGGCAACTAATGTGTCATTAATCGACTTTATACGAGGTTATTTCGTTGGACGTGTATAGAGCCCAAGTTCCGAGCAAACGACGCCCGGGAAAGGAATGCGTTAACACCAGGAAAATAAATAAAGAACGTGCTTTTATTTCTGGCGATTTCAGTGCTGTGATGGCTTTGGAAATTTATTGCGTTCATTTGCCAGGAAATATGTACTTACGTTTTTTTCTTTCAAGTAGGGTTTGGCCTTTATTTATTTTTTTTTTATCCAGCTGGGATTGGAGAAATGATGCCAATAATGAGAACAAAAGAAAAAAAGAGCAGTTGACCAAGACTCTTGGATAAAGAAAAAGATAATTTACTCCATTAAAAAAATGTGTTGATCAACATAAGCCTTTCTGCCATGCTTCAATGGAAAATTTTGAATTTTTTCATGCCATATTCATTCGAATCCACAGATTATATGCCGAAAATTGTACATTCGTTTGGGCCATATTCACCTCTCCCATATATCAGCTATTCTGTCTCCACTTTCATTTTTGGTTATTATCTTCTTCGGTACTTCCAAAGTGAAGACTTTACTTTCAATAACGTTGAAAGTCAGTTTCAGAAAGCATTGATATTCACTACATTCAGTCTTCTTTTCAGAAGCTCTGTAAATTGCTCTGCAAATTCTCTGTAATTGCAGAAATATTTCGAATAGCGGAATTTTCTTTCCTTTTATAACCCCCCCCCCCCCCCTGAAGACTGAAGCACATTTCAAGATACATATGGTCACAGTTCACAGGGAAAAAGTATTAGTTAATACACTAAAAGTAAATTAGTAAATTTACCAACGACAGTAAAAAGAGGAAAACACAGGAATGCTCAAATAAATGGAACTGGAAGCAGATGCAGTATTTACATTTCAATGCAATGCCAATTTTTTGGGGAAGCTCCTATTTTATTTTATTTTATCAAATCATTATTTGGCTTAAAATTTCTGTATTACTATATTTGAAACATTTTCTAGAGGAATCTAAGAAAAATTCGGGGTGCAGGTCTCCTTGTTCGTCGTCTGCGGGACTCTTGGGCAAAGTCCGTAAAAAAAAAAAAATGCGCATCTCACAAAAATGGCTTTGAGGTTTTGTTATCAAGTACAGTACTGTATTATGTTACAATGCGGTTTTATAAAAGTGTTATTGTGCTATAGTACAGTATTTTTATTTAAAGCAGGTTGACCAAATATTTATCAGTGCAGGATCCCAAATTCCGCATCATTTCCTCGCCTCCCAATAATATTCATCTCTCAGAATTGCTCCTTTAGTGGCATCCCCACACCACGGCGGCGCGTCCAGAGCAATAAATATCCCCGAGTCAGTGGGCGGAACTGAGGTGCCAAAAGAAGGCGCGGCGGCGGAGCGTCGCGCCTCTGCCGAAATTATTGCGACCGGCGGCCGCTTGCGTCGGCGTTATTTGCAAGGGTGCGTCTTTCCGAACGACACTATAGTGTCGTGGATGTCGATGTCGACAGCATCTGCTGCGTGAGGGGAATGACCGCCGCGGGGGAAAATGCTTCTGCTGGTTGCAGCAGCAGTGCACAGTATTTATATTAAAAACAAAACAAAAATCCTGAGCATACCGTTCGCTGATGGTGTGCAGGAGTGAGATTATAAGAGCTGAAATTGTGTAGGAACGTATTTCATGCAAATTTTGTTCGCATCATCTTGTCGTGCGCAGTCTGAAGATTCCTCTATTAGAGGTCCGTACATTGATCAACGTTTCTAAAACATAAAAATAAAGTTCGGAGGACATTTTTTTGAAGCGTTAGTTTGTAATGAGTTAGGACTTCTTCAACTAAATTCGTAGGTTTTTCGTCAGTTATACAAGAGTACTGTACTGTAGTCATTTCACTTCTGGCTGACCTCATTTTTACATTAACACAAGTAATCTAAGTGCATGTAGTCATTAAAAAAAAAAAGTGACCTCACATGTGCTGTGCTTAATGCATCTGAAAAGACGTAGCAACTTTATTCATCCTCTTTACGTCAACTAAGCCTCGCTTTAATCAGGCATATATTAGTGTGATAATATAAGAGTTTTTATTTCCTTCGTTTTTTGCATTCTTCCAATTTTGAAGGTTTAAAAAATGTATTTTGCACCTTTTCCTCGAGAAGATCCTATTTCCTCAGCTCAAGATCTCTCTAACTAAAATTTTATCGGGTATACTGTTGTACCCTCTGAGTTTTTATCAGTGATTTCCGGGCGACTGTGCTACAGAAAGCATAAGTTTGAGAGGCTTCTGAAAGAAGCCTTCGGGGCTGCAACAATACGTGTCCCCCGGGACATCGTGCCAGGCATGATACATCAAGTTGTTATACCGCCCACGCGGTTCAGTCTCCGGAAGCTGGTATACGAGTATAACCCCCCAGAAGGAACCCATTTTTGTCTGCGCTCTTTGTGTCATACGAAATCGTGTCATGAGGTCACAAGCAGTTTCGCATTCCTTTTCTGGTGTTTCCGTTGAAATGTGACCACCAGCAAATTCCACTGACGCGACGTGACCAACATTTCTACCTTATTTTCCAGCTGATGACGTGTTAAAAACGGTTGCATACCGTATGTTTGTTCAGGTGGTGTCTACATGTACAGTACGATAGTTCCATCCTTTTCAAAATTAAATTGTCCCAGAATAAGTTTTCTCGTGAGGAAATTTATCTTTATGTGCAAGTCACTACAGTTTAACATTCTTATGTCACACTCATCAAAGGGACCAAAACTATTAGACTTGGGGAGAAACTAGCTTGAAGAAACTAGCATTTTGTGGAAAATATGTTTGAAAAAATTAAAAGAAGGTAAAATTGGTGGTCTTTTGGGAATTAAACTACTGGATAAATGAGTTTACAGGTTCCTGGATTTCAAAGCAAAGGCAAATATGCCTAATTTAGTCACTCATTGTTTTGATTTGAAGATCATCTACAATAAATATTATGTTTACAAAAGCACCGAACACCCTCAATTAAGACTCTAACCTGAATTTTCCAGCCTAACATTTTTATAAAAATCGAGCTGCACCCGGTATTTCTTTTTAAATACTTCCATCGAGAGGAGAATTCAACAAACTTAGAAATGAGCATTTAAAAGTTGAAAACAAGGTCTTATGCCACTATACGTTATACTAATGCATGAAAGAATCCCAGGATGCTGAAAGCATTACTGGTTATTTATTTATACGTTGATTAGATATTCTCGTCATTTGATTTTTTCACGTGTTCCCCTTTGATTTCGTTATTTTATCATCTTAAATGAAATCAATTGCTTACAATAGCTCCGTTTAGTCAAAATTTTGGGCAATCGGCAAATTTCTTAAGAGCAGTTTCAAGAAAAATGCGTTTTTTTTTCATCGGAATCCCTTTGTGTTAAGACAGAATAACTCGGGTTTCCTCTATCCGGTCAATCAAATCTCACGAATGATCAAAAATAAAATAAAAATTATTCAAGCATGATGAAATAACCTTAATTACGGTTGTGAAATTTTGATGCCGATTGCCGACATATTCTTGCAATATTTCGCGGAGCAACACAATTCCCGGAAGCCATCATGAACTTTTGTTTGAAACTCCCATATACTGTTTAATTATTTGTCTCTGTTGCCTGACTTGCTTCTCACGAGATTGTGCTCCAAGATTTTCTTATACTGTATCTTGCATTTTGTTAGTGTTGACTTTGTTTTGCATGGATCTGCGTTTAAAATATTCAGTTCAATTTGAGATCATTAAAGCGGCTCACTGAAAGCCGGAAGGTTGAAAGGAATAAACGTCATTTATGTTTCCTCTGACGAAGGTGGCATTTGGTTCAAGTTTCCTCCTTTAATAACCCGGAGAACAACAACAAGATGCGCAGTTCATCAGTCTGGATAAATGAGAAATATTACCGTACCCTATAACGCCATTTGAATGCCTGATGGCACCCATTTAAACCCGGATTCATGTAAAATTTAATTTTCCATTGCATACCATCATGTACCAAATACTGTATACTGTACCGTATTGGACCCAAAGTTTCGATAACGCACTTTTTAAACGTGTTGCTACGACAGTTTCTAAATCCGGACAGGATCAGTCGCATCCTGAATAGAAATTTCGAGTCGAGAAAAGCAGGTCGCAGATGGGACCTCGTCTACCTGTTTCTAGCTCACAAGGATACTTATTGTGATCCAAGAAATTTGTTCGCCTCGGCGGAAATCCGGGGGTATGAAAACACGAAGTTTGTTCCGAGGGAAGCTACCGTATACACAAGAGAAAACGATGGAGTTCACAGCATCCCATCAAAACAACCGCTTCCTGGAAAGCTAAACCCCGTGAAAAATACTTCAAAAAAGGTCATTCTCACAAGGGACATTCTCAATGGGGTTTTTCGAATCGGGTCGAAGATTTGTGAGGTCATGGAGCACTTTGTGGAGCTGGGTCACGAAGACCCGGGAATAAACAGACCCAAGGACCCGTTTCGCACCATTTAATTCCATCCTTGAATGCGATGTTGACTACGAAATCATTTTTATGCAATAAAAAATAAAAAAGGGGAATCTATGCGCAAGTTAAAATCTTCGGGAAGTATGTCTGAAAATAATAATTGCTTCGAATTGAATCCAATAAGAATAAGAAGGGGAAAAGCTCATTCAGCCCTGGACAGAAGCATGGTTACATGATTGCAAGAAAATCTCAAGACATTATTCAAACAACTTACCCTAATCAGATCACTCTGGAATATCTCGCATAAAATAATTTATTACTAGGACATTACTACTCCTCATTTTTGTTTAGCACTAAAACTGTCTGACACAACCAAATGATCAATGTCATAAATAAACGAACTTCTATGTGGCAGATCAACGATATAAATTTTTTTTGCCTTAGAATCAACACCGGTTTAATTCTTCAATTATGACACTGCATTTAATTAAAATGTATTGCTTCGATTTTGAGCTAGATTACTTACTAGCCCGCAACAATAGTGTTGTAATTGAACTCATTTTAATGTTGTTGCATAATCAGCTTGACGCAACAATGAAAAACGCTTTTTAAAAAATCTACGAGCAAAAAAAAATTATTTTTAGTGCAGTCAAAGCTTCACTGAAAACCATACCGCTACTCAAACAATTTTTTTTTGTACGTGAACGAAAAATGAATTGGGGGTCGAGTGACTTTTGAGTCAAAAATGCATTTCCACAAACCCAAGAATGAAACTGACAATTATGCATCAATTTGTCGTTATTGTTCGTTTCAGGAGGAAAATCATTGATTAGAAAAGCATTGATTAGTTGACCAACTTTTTCAGTGCATTAAAATGTTGCTGATGTTATCTCGTTTTTTCTCGGGTGCATCGTACTGCATTTTTTTCGTACACGCAGGTTGAAGCACATGATGTTTTCAGCTAGAGAATGCTAATGAACGTTTTTGTTTCATTGTAATTAGCGGAATATTGAATTTGATTTTATAATTTGGGATATTTTGAGCACTCATTAAAAACATAAAATTATTTATGCAAAGAGAGTTCTTCAATGGACAGTACATTACATTTCCAACATCAAACAACAATTGAAAAATATATAAATATGATGAGTTACACTAACGTGATTCAGTATAGAGCAATTGTTTATTTTTCTTCTCACTTTTTTTCGCCTAGATTTTTTTCTTCGGTCTCCGTTTTTCCTCATAATCGTTCCAAAAATTCGCAGTATTTTTCGGAAATTCCAATCCGCGGGGACCAAACATTTTTTGCAGTAAGACGGTCGAGGATTTCAGAAGATGGCAAATTCAACGTTCCTCGAAAAGCTTTCCGAACGAGGGAAAATTAATCATGTCGGGCCCTCAGCCATGAGGAGATCCTGGATTTCGAGCCAGACAAGGCTTAAGGCATGAAATCCGATTTCCTTATTCATTGTACCGCTTTTCCGCGTCCGCTCCGAGATGAAATCTACCCTGGGATGAAAAATTATCTCGAAACGCTTTTTGATCGCGGGGGGAAGAGATCTTCATTTTTGGCCATTCAAAGCGACGAAATCCGATCCATTTTTCAGAAATGCTTAAAAACCTTGATGCATTTCTTATATTTTAGAATCAAAAATCGTGGGAATGCTGTGGACGAAAGTCCAGATGAGCACTGATTCCTTTATTCCACTTCCGTTAGAAATTAGGACTTGTGAAAATAAGGCTTATTTGCATTTTAAACTTTAAAAAAATGTCCAATGCCTGACTTCGACAAAAAAACCTTTTATTTATATTTAGCAATTGGGAAAGAAGGCATTAGGATTTCTTCATTTTGTTGGACTCTCAAAAATTAAGCCGAAAAAGCAAAGAAGCAATCTTTCCAGAATTGTA